>CM034157.1:213996900-214596900 GCA_019776745.2 Taxus chinensis
AATGAGAAGAAAGTTTATGATTTTAAATGTAGCCCAATTCAGAAACAGCCTGATTCATATAACTGAGCTGGTCCTGACTAGTTTCTTCCAAGAGCCAATTCTCAAGCACAGAAAAAGGGAGACCGTTGTCCACACTGTTCTGAAAATGATTAGATTGACACTGTAGGTGAAGATGGTTAGCAGAAGCTTTTTCATCCCCATTATATCCCTGAGAAGAACTGAATGCAGATGTCCATGCCAGGCTCCCATTGTCTATAGAATTTAGGCCTTCCAATTGACTATCAGATGATATGGGTAGTGCGGAATATTGAGAACTTTGACTGTCACTGCAACTAGAAGTAGCACTGGAACAGTTGGGTAGCTTGATTTCATTGGGGCAAGTGGATTTTTTCCATCCCTCCAAGAGCTTTGAAAAATTATCAATACTTGCTGCATAGGATGATGAAGAATTCAGATCTCTGTGCATGGGCATCGACTCTGTAGGCAATAGATTATTCTCACTGCCTTGCAAATCAGAAGAAGAACCATAGTTTAATGCTTCATAAAGTGCCTGCTTTGCATGGTGTATGTCTGTCTGAAGCTTTGATTCCCATAAACCTTTAGGAGCTTCACCGTGTGAGCTTAAATTCACACGAGCGAGTTCATTGCTTACAAATGGTGATTGCAGTTTTTTTAAGCCTTTTCTTCAAGTGGGTGTTACAATAATTTTTGATATCATTGTTTGTCCTCTGAGAAAGAGAGGAAGCTATTGCTACTCATCTGCAATCACTCAGAACCAAACCACTTCAACCATTTTTTAATACATGTGATAGCTTAAGAGTTATGGATTATATTCATATGATCTAAAGAAGAAATGGGAAAAAATGTTCTTGTTCTCAATCATTATTAATATCTTGTTCAGAAACTGAGTCCAATTATTCACTTTAGTGCCATACTAATGATACTATGCAAAATGTGAGCCTCAATAGTTACAAGGTGGGGATCAATACTAAAGTAAATAAACTATCCAACAGTCTAGATACCCAGATGGATAGAGTCACAATGTCTTGTTGAACAAGAAATTACACATGGATGGGATTGAGAAGTTAGACCTAAAGTGCATTAAAAGGTATACAATGTCAAATCTTATCTAATTTAAATTACCATAATTGATACAAGACAATTACACGCATGGATCATTAGAAAAACTCATACACATTTTTATCCCATATATATATATATATATCATATATATATATATATATATATAAGCATAAAATCTCTTAAATATAAGATATAAACATATGCATTCAAAAACAATCAAACAAGGCTTTTGAATTTATAGCCTACAGATGAATAAACAATCCTGTCTTCAAGAAGATGGAGTGAAATTCCCACGTATTATCCTCTGTTGCAATCAAATGTCTTTTAGGAGCCGATCTCAATTTTTATCTCTTACTGAATCATTGAGAAAATCCATTTATCATAAGCTTAAGGATGCCATTTATCAAGTGGGTGTTCCAAAATTTTTGATATCATGTACTTATGTCCTCTACGGACAGTTAAGAAGCTACTAGCTTCCCATATGCAATCACCCGTAACCAAACCACTTCATTTTTTACTTGCCTGCCATAGAATGATATTATGCACAATTGACTGAATAGTTACACTCATAGCAATCCCAAGTACAGACAATAAAAATACACATGGATGGGCTTGAGAAGTTAGACCCAAAGTGCATTAAAAGCTATGCAATGTTCAATCCTCATTTAACTTTCAATTGCTATACACTGATACTATGCAAAATTGACTCAATAGTGTACACTCATAGCAATCCCAAATACAAACAATAAAAAAATATTAAATAAATCCCATAATCCAAATCTAGATACCTAGATGGATATAATATAATCATTCTGAACAAGAAATTACACATGGATGGGCTTGAGCATAGTCTAGACCTAAAGTGCATTAAAAGCTATGCAATGTGTAATCTTATCTAATGTTAATTTCCATAATTGATACAAGACAATGATCCATGTGTTGGTAGAAAAACTCATACACATTTTTATCCCTATATATATATATATATATATATATATATATATATATATAAGCAAAAAATGTCTCAAATATAGAGATATAAACATTTGCATTCAAAAACAATCAAACAAAGCTTTTGACTTTTGAATTTATACCCACAAAAATAAACAATCTCCTCAAAAAGATGGGTGTTAGTATTCTCCTCTGTAACAATCAAGTGTCTTTTAGGAGCCAATTTTGTTATCTCTTTGAATCATTGCAAAAACCCATTTATCATAAGCTTGAATGCCATGTCCTGATAAGGCGAACCAGAGAGATTCCAACAACTGCATAGCTAAAATTGGTCAATCCAGACTTAAACTTCCACCCATCTGCTCAAATTGGTTCAACAATGCAAGTTTTCCCCCCAGTCAATTCACAACAATTCACCCAAGACAGTGATATGGGTGCTACCAATTTCAATGATTGAGAAGGAAAAAGGGAGAACACAGAAGAAGAAGAAGAAGAATACCAGTATGAGCAGGAACCATTCTCCAGTTCCCAGGGCCATGCTGCTGAATATAAGACACAAGAACAATATCCTCTTCAGGAGTCCACGGCCCCTTCTTCACCCCGACCTTATCACAGCAAGGAGACCTCCCCATCTCACAAAAAACAACGCTATCTCCTTCACACACCTCTTAAAACTTATGCAGAGATGGAATCAATCAATAATGGAGTAATCTGTATGAAACCGTGCAGAAACCCACATATATATAACACCACATAACACCCAGTCAGGGAAACACGATCCCCACATTTATACATGTCATACAGAGACCCACTCGCCTGTCCTCAATCACAACCCTGCTGACGGGGCGCGCCAGGTGGAGGCGAAAAATCCAAGTCAACAAGACGGCATTAAATTCACCATGTCGAAAGTCAGCCAATGCGCCCGTACATTTCATTTTCCGCGTAGATATAATTGGAGGCGGGGCCACCGTCTAACGGGGAGTAAATATTTACTCGCAAGTCAAAGGGCTCCGTTAAGCTGTCGTGTCAGATTCGCCACTATAATTACCGCCGTATATGTCCAGAAAAGCACTTTCCGAGGGCGTCGCTATTTCCGTTATGACAGAGAAATCCAGTTGGTAAGGGTAAATAGGTGATGTGGCGTGTAATGCTTGTTTGGACGGTAAGAGGACGGCTCAGCGGTGCCACTGCCACTGCCTGGACATGGACCATTGCATCTACTCCCTTAATTATTTCGCTCCTTCCTTGACTTTTTTAACACGTGTACGATAATCCGCTCCCCTTATTTTTATTATATTTCAACTTTATTGCCTCGAGCGAAACGAGGAAACTGAAGCCCATAACCCTAACATGTATAGGAAGTAGAAAGGGACTGGGCAGTGGGGGGTTTGAAATTTGTGTGTTAGTGTTTACATTATCATTCCCCGGGTGTACTTTGGAGGGACTAGGTCCGCGTTTCTAGTTCTGACACCGCCCTTTTTTTTCCTCGTGGTATGAGTGTGTGTCTTTATGACCTTGCTACGAGTGGGGAAGGGGATTAGGTTTAGGGAAGGCGTGAAGACCCTTAGTATAGACTATCATAAATGCCACGGGAGAGTTTCTCTGTAGAATTTTCTAATGTCTACGAGCCTAGGAGGAGTCCAACAAGACTTATTTATAGGTAAGTAATAGGGCGACTTTTCGAATTGATTCTCTATTAGGAATTTTTCAACTCTAATTGGAAATCTACCGTCAAATGTATTAATTCGAACATACTCTCCAAGTCAACAATTCTATGATGATATCAATTAATTCTAACACACACTGTAAGTCAACAAATGATAGAATCATTATGGTAATATCGATTTTGTCAAAAATGGATTTATCATAGGTACAAGGCCTAGAAATTGATACTTTTTTGTGATTTTGACCCTATATTATAGATGATTTTTTTTTGTAAACCATAGACAATGACTGGCTACAAATTTTAACAACCATAAAATTTTGTAAGTGGTTTATATAAAAACATAATGTGTGTGTGTGTGTGTGCGTGTGTGTGTGTGTGTGTGTGTGTGAACATATTATAGAAATATCTATAAAAATTACTTGAATTTACAGCCACCTAAAAGCGCTAAGCCGTAAACGAATTTTGATTTGACAGGGACAAATAATTTAAAATTCCATGCCTAGTTACAGTTATTGTACAGTTAAATTATTGTTTAAAACGAAATTTAAAATGGAAAGACCAATCAATTGTAATTATGGAGATGTTAAATCTCCGTTTTCAAGTAAATTTATATAGAGGTGTCGCAAAAAATTATGCATAGGCATTCCTTTACTGTGAAAATTAGGGTTTATTTTAATCCAAATATTATTTAATTATAATTGATAATTCAAAACAACGAAATAAAAATTTGACAATCCTAAATTACATAAAGGTACTAGATTACTCCCAACATTATGAATAAGATATTGAAAGCATAATTATGGTTAGGGTATTAGAAAGAATTCATCATTCTTTGAGCTCAAACTATGTGTCAGTGAGTTGAAACTGGATGACGACAATGTGCAAAGTGTCGTCGAGCTGTCAAGAAGTGAGCATAAGATAGGTTCGTCCGGTGGAGGACATGGTTGTGGTCAAATTTGTCCAAGGCTTTCCAAATGTCTCCTATAAGGTTTTGAACTGCAGTCTAACTTTAGCACCTAATTTAGGTATGTATTGAACCTATTTCCTGTATCTGGATTTATACGATTACATTTTTGTACCTATATGTCTCTTCTCCTCGTATATCCACCTAAAAAAGAGTTAGTCATCATTTGCACTAGAATGACATCACCACGTCTCCACTAATGTGATGAGTGTTACACTACATACCAATGCTCTGAAGAGGGATCAAACCACATGTAGTTCTCCCAATTCTATGATGATGTAATGGTTAAATAAAGTAAACAAGATAGAACCCTCGATTTGGCCCTCAACACTTAGCAATTGAAGTTTGTCTTGATTATTGCATGAATTTTTTGTACAAGGAAACAATAAAGATAAATTCATATTTGAGTACCTTCACTATGGTGTGCTCTAAGGGAGACATGCTTCAATGATTTGCTCAATGACCTTCTTAAAGCATGCCTTTAATATGGGATCCCTAGATGTTCATAATGAATAAAAGTGTGAATGTTTATATAGACGACCTTTTGGATAGATTGATCCCTAAGCCAACCAAGGTAAATTATGCATTTGAAAAGATGATCGTTGTAATTACAAGGAACAAGTTTGTTTCCCTGTAAATATATCTGTCAATCAAATTTATCATGGCCCTACGAACCTATCTAAGCTAAAGATGGAATCAAGTATGACACATGAGGTAGTTTGTAGATAGTTTGAGGATGTATTATGTAGAATGTGCATTGATTCCTTAAGTGTTAAGATAAAGTAGTAATGACCTAGTGGACTCTGTAGGACATGTGAACTATTAAACAAACTTTTAAGGCTTAAATCCATCTTTGTGCTTTCTCGTGCTACTGACCCCTAGTCTACTAATTTTGTATGTATCATATCTACTATGATATTTTGATTACTTTGTGTCTCCATCAGTGTTGAATTCCATAAAATATGTAACTAAAAATTGAAAACAAATGTTGATGTAAAAATTAGCCTAACACAATTTTCGTTAGAGTCATTGACACTAAACAATTTTTTTAATGGTGGATTTGGGAAAGAAATTACTGTAATATTAAACTAACACACTCTACTTCACCTTAGTTTGTGTTATATTTTTTATTTTTTTGTTCTCCAACAAATTTCCTTTTTGATTTTTTGGGGTGGGAAAATTAGAGTCATATTTTGTGTCAACAAGTTTAGATATCTTATCATCTTTATGTTATGATTTAATTTATTCAAAATAATATTTTACTTAAATTTGGTATATTTTGATTTATTAAAATATAATAAATTTTAATTATATAAAAATAGAACTTAGTATTAGTTGCATTTTTATAGTATACATTTATTATCTATTACGTACAAAATACATATAAACTAATTAATTTGTTGGAGTTCTTAGCAATTAATATTTAATTTCTATCATGTATAATTAATAACAATATCAAAAGCATTTGAAGCTCATTAGTATATGGGGATTGGGGGTTTTATTTCAAAGCTCATTTTGGTATTCCGATAATTCGAAATCGAGTGGTATCCCTCAATTCATGTGTGGTCACCCGCACCCTCCCCACCCTCTATATAGATATAGATAGGTGCCCATATATATATATATGGGGGGGGCTATCTATATGTGGGGAGGGGGAGGGCCCCCTATCTCTATATCATATGTCGATTTGATTTCTCAATTGAATCACCCCCCTTCATATGGAAATTAGATTCTATATATGGCGCCCCGGTGGAGGCCATATCTATATATAGGGGAAGTGTTCCTCTCCCATCTGGTAGTCACATTATTCCCATGTTTCTTCACTCCTATCAGTCAATCGGGCCCCCTTATTACAAAATAAAATTGGGAAAACAAAATATTTCTCTAGGGTACTTAAATTAAATTTCATATTCACATCCATATTGAACAATAAATAAGACTCTATTATGTAAAATATCTATATACAATTATTGTCATAAAAATAAATAAATTGCTAATAGTTTAGATATAATATTTTAAGGGCATACATCCCATTTAAGAAAATAAAATAAAAAATTGTTTAATATCCTTCTCTTCCTCATCATCATGTCACTATCATCGTCACCATTCCCTACACTTGCACCACTAGCACAAGCACCACCATCTCATGTGAACATCTTGTTTTTACAAAATAAAATCTATATTATGAATAACTTTTAAATTTGAAAAAGATGGTAATTTAAATATGACACTTTTACAAATAACATGCATGAGGTGTACTTTACTACATACTTAGAAACACAAGTCAATTATTGTTAAAACCTAATCTTGAAATTATAACTTAGTATTTAATTACAACGTGGCAATCTAATTAATTAACATTTATTTGAATGTAGTCTATGACATTGATGTGTCTCAAGAGCTACCAAACCTTTATACATTCACATCCGGATATGATCATCACTTGGTATGATTTGAAAGTTGCCTTCCTAAAAAAATGGTTCATTAAGTAATAATATTAGTAGAACTAGATAACAATGAATAAAAAATAACTATTATGTAAGAAATATATATATATATATATATATTTCAGAATTTTAAGATATTGAATGTTTTCTTTATTTGGTTTACATTCAAATACCATATGATACTAGAAAAATATGAAGATAATTGAGAAAAAGGGCCCTCACCTTACAATGTGTCAAAAATAAAATATTTTTATAAAAAAATAAAGACTTAACAATAACCAACTTAAAAACAAGAATCAAAGTCTAAAAAACTAAAAAACCATATATGTTATTTGATGTCTTCACTTACATACTTTAATCAGATTTTTCTACAAGAATGTCGTCCACAATCTAGCATAATATAACAAACCACAAAAATAAAGAAACAAATAAAAAGGATTGAAAATGAACACTTGCATTGACCTCTCAGAGTTGAATTAATAATTTTTATTATGTTGTTCTCGTTGTCCTTTATGTCCAAGTTCTATTCCTACGCCTTTTACTGTTGTTATATATATAAACTAAGCATTAAAAATGAGCTATTTTGAAGCCCATGAAGTAAGATAAATAAGAATAGTCACAGAGTTGACGTGGAAGCAACTGTAGAAGACCTGGACAATCGTCACCTTTTAAGAGGGCTCGTCTATGAAGTCATTCAAAAGAAGAGTAGAGAAGCAACTCATAATTCCATAAGAGTTATTAATTCCCAAGATACCGTCGAGCACCACTAGTTTAATAATTCCCCACTCCAAGGTATAAGGTATGATGTCGACAAGATGGAGAAGATAAGGACGTTATTAAGGGCTTCATGGTTTTAGTAGAAAAGTAGTTCTAGAGATAAAGTTTCCCTTAGCTCGTTTGCATTATTAAGAGTTAAAAAGTATCCTTCCCCTTTACAGCATTTAAAATATTATCTAATTTTCCCTCAGAATTTTCAATGCATCATCTAGGCCCATAAACAAGGTGAGAGTTCACTCACCAGTGTGTGTGGAGAAGAGTCCTATTATTTTTCTCTCCTATTTTGAATAGCAAAGCTTGTAAGTACGATTATTTTAGTTATGGGCTTCCGAAATAAATTTTAATCAAATGCACAACTCATTTACATTACATTTTGAATATGATTGTTTTTCATAATTATATAGAATTTTTCATTATGTTAGTTTTTTTTTCTAATGAGGAATCATTACATTTTACAATTTAAGCACAGTCTCCTAGCCTTGGTAAACTTTAGCCTGGCGTGAGGAAGGGACCACCAAGTGTGCAAGTTTCATACTGCCTTCATACAGTTGGAGCCTACATATTGCCTTCATATAGTTGGTGCACACTCAGGGACGTTGGTCAAACTACTCCTTCAGCACACAGGGACTTTGGTTAGACTACACCTCACAATGAACAGACATGCCAATGGGGTTTGAACCTTGGACCTCCTCTTAGTAAATGCCCGAACTTTACTAATTAGCCAAGACCCCATTTTTCGTTATGTTAGTTACTCGACAATAAATAAATAGTAAATTCAAATAAAATTATTCAAAATAAAGAAAATGGATGGTAAACATATAAATGTTGTCCAAAATAACCCCCATGTTATTTTGATAACTTATCAAATCCAATTTCGGACTTAGGTATTTTTCGAGTTTAAAAGTCACATAATACTAGAGATTAGTGTTCCACGGAATCCAAGATATCAATGTTCCGTGGGTTCTCCTAATCCGTAGAAGAAAGGAAATACAACTCAAATATTTAAGTAGATTTTTGGTCAAGAAAGCCACGAAACACTATCTTAGTGTACCGCGGAATGTGGAATTTAGTGTTCCATGGGTTCTCCTAGCGACTGGCAGAACAAGGAAATTAATGCAAAGGACTTGGACAAAAAACATGAAGTTAGTGTTCCGCGGGTAGAAACAAATAGTGTTGTGTAGACTTGGAGAAGGTTAAAGATCCGCAGAGTCGTTTAAGTTCGCCACACAATGTCACACAATGAAGGTTAGAGACCACTTTGGAGAGGTTGTGATGCAAAGAGAACATGTCGTCAGGCACTGCAAAGCAAAGGAAATAAGACGGAAAAGAAGCTAAGTACGAAAAATTGTGAAATACTACCATGTTCTTCTACAGGAGAAGTATTTAGTGGAACGAGGAAGGAGGGGTGTCAGGTTTAGGTGTCGCTCAGCGAGCGAATAAACCTCTACAACATGAGGGGAGGTTTAATGCAAGGTCTACGAAATTTAAGAGTTCAAGAGTGGGGGAAGTAACTACGAGGAATTCGGGGAAAGCCGCACAATGTGGTTTGATCTGCGAAGGTCTTGAAAGGCCGTAAAATGTTAAATGCTGCCAACTGAAGGTAATTCCTACGAAACAAAGAAAATAAAAAAGAATCTGTGGAGTTCTTAGAAGCCAAAATCGAAGATATTTTCCGCAAAACAGAGCTAATGACATTCTAAAACTACAAAATAGATGTAAATCATCTTGGAATCCATACAACAAAGGATTTCTTCACGAATGCTCGAGATTGGTTTTTTGGTGATAAATTTCGATGCAGAGTTTTTTTTCACACTAGTTTTGATCTGTTATGAATGTTTTGGAGAGGCCTTTCAAAAGAATGAAACTTTGCAAAGAATGATCAAGTATTTTGGGAAATTAAATTTTAGGATTTTGGGGATGTTTCACGTCATTTTTAGAAGTCAAAAGATGTCATTTTTAGTAATGAGATGTTTGTTTGATCCTCCCTCTCCCTGGAGATCCTTCATATGCTTCCAAAAGAGAATATTCTTCATACCTAACTGAAATGATGAAGAATGGTGAGTTATGTAACATAATTGGACATTTGGCAACGCTATAGTCCTCCATATTCTAGATTTTGTAGGCATTCATTGATATGAAGGTTGTGTTCATCCACAAAAAAATATCTAGAGTTTTCTTGCATGCAAAGGCATCTCCAAAAGTATGAACCATCATGAGGCATAAAGATTATCTTCTGGTGGCAATTGTGAATCTTTAGCAAGGATTAGCAAGTCGAGCATCTTCCCCATCATCTTTTGATCCCCTCTCCACTCTTCTGTAAAATGTAATGTGTTTCTTCATTGAAAGAATCATCTCTTTCTTGGTAATGTTATTATGCCAAAATTTTGACATGACTAAGGAGTTGTAGACCCATGATGTGTGTTTTGTGATGCATTTCACCCTCTAAATGGTGTTACACATACTTACAACAGATTTAACAAAAATATAATTTATATTAAACCCTATTTGTAGAGTCATGTATGATAGATAAATGTTAAAGTACATATTTGACACAAGAAATAAGATAATAAAATATGAGACCCTAAGTGCAAGAGAGAGAGTAAAGGACTTAGCTAATTTGCGTTATTCGTGGAGTTGATCCAGAATGAAAAATTGATGAACATGAAGGGAAGACTTCCAAAACTATGATCTATAAAATCTGGAGTTGTCGGATAAGCCTGGACTAAGGTGCTTGGGCGACATAGTATGCTATTAGACGCCCATGACTGCGCAAGAGCTCAGAATCTGATTTTTCTTGTATTGCACAAGTGTTGTTAGTAGTCATTGTTGAGCTACTTTATGTCGCACCTTAATCGCAGAAATCACTTGTAACCTGCAAAACCCTCAAACTACATCAAATCCCAAAAAGAAGAGATGTAATACATGGGGATTCAGACTAACCCCGATGGTCACCCAACTGAGTGTTGCACTACATCGCATACTCCATGTTCTATGCATGTGTGAAAGAATCGTTCCCTAGGAAATCCCTTGTGCAAGTGCACTTGATAGCGAGTGATAGCTAGATGTATCGATGTAAATAGATGTGTGGATGGAATAATAAACTCCCCCTTCCTATGAAGTGCATGCAAAAATTGTAGTCCTTTTTCCCTTGTATGGATGCTAGATGGATACCTTTGATGCTCTTAGATGCATTTGGATGCAAGCTTAGGTGATGATAATAGATGCACTTAGAGCTTGGTCCCTTATTTTTGTATTTATATGATTCCCTTGGTTGAATTTTGTAATTGACAACTGGAAGGCCAACCCCTAAGAAAATAAGATGCCCAAAACATAAAAGATACCCAAAATAAGTGAGTAAGATAGAAAAGGGTCAAGGGTGCCAAGAGGGGATGAGGGCGCCTAGTCATTGGCATCTTGGCTTGGTACTGGTGTCTGAAACCATAAAAGATAAAGAAATAAAGCATTGATTGGGTTGTAGAATGTAAATGACTAGAAAAAAGACCAGAAACAAATCAAAGAGGCCAAAGGTAGCTATCAATTACTAGTTTTCTCACTTAGGAATCATATGAATGCAAGTATGTGATTTAGAACCTAGAAATGTACCTAATTGTGTGGTTTTGTGTCTACAAAAACAATAATATGATGTTAAGTGTGGCTCTAATCTGCCCCTTATGTCCATTATTATCTTCTTTCCTTTTGTGCTTTCATTTGACATTGTGTATTCATTATGTTTTACAGAGTTCCATGTCTTTTGTGTTAAATTAAACAGGTTCGTGAGATGTTTTAGTTGCATAGTTGGGTTGTGGTAAATATCTGCCCCTTTAGCCTTGCATTTAGCCTCCTTTCTTCCCTAATAATTTGAGAGAGATTGATCACCTTCTTTTGTCACATCACCTTTCCCTTTCCTTTCAACTTAACTTCCCTTCATACATTTCCTCTCCCTTTTCATCCGCAGTTTGGTCTTTGGCATTAGTTTAAGAGTGTGAGTAGTTTTGGTCAGAGGAACAACATGAATTTGAACTTCTCTAGAGGTTGATCTCACTTATGCAAGTTCCACATTGTGGAGATCATCCAATGTTGTCGATAATTCTTGATCTGCCATGATCAAATATTAGGGTGCAATCCTGAGTTGATTTAATATAAATTGAATTAAATCTTAATTTCAGAGTAACTTTATTGTACTTAATGATATACAAGTGATAATATATAGTAAGACAAAATAAATAAGCAAGAAAAGATATGAAACCATGAGCAAGAAGGAGAGAGAGGGTGGCTTAGTTGATTTCCCACAATCTGGGGATGATCTGGGTAGGAGAAATGTTGAAACGGACTGTAAGCAACAGTGTCTTAAGACTCACTAGAGGTTTTAGGACTCAGAGATGTGTAAGGACAGAAGTGCACCTGGGAGGACATGAGCACCTGGGTGCTAGGGCACTTGTGTCCAGTCAAGTGCTAAGGTTCTGTCCTTTTTTTGCAGGAGGAGCTTCATTGTTGATTTCCTTTTTCACTTTGATTTCACTTCTAGATGTTGATTATACCTATAACCTGTAAAATAGATGTCTAGCTGCACATGTCCACAAACCACATCAAATCTAATAAAAAAATTGCAGCATGTGGATTCAGACTGACCCCGATGGTCACCCGAAGAGTGAACTTAGTACCGAGCGTTGCACTACATTTCAGACTCCATGTAGTTCTGTGTGTATGTGTGTGTAATGATTCCCTAGGTTTCCCTTGTGCAAGTTGCACTATGATAGCGGGCTAGATCTAGAATGCTCCAAATGTGTGTGATGGAATAAAATGAACTTCCCCTCCTATGTTGTGTATGCAGAATGATGCAACCCTTGTCCCTTGTATGGATGTGCTAGATGAATGCCTTTAAAGTGCTCTTGTGCATTTGAATGCAAGATTAGATGATAGTAGATAATGCTCAGTGCTTGTCCCTTATTTGAGAGCAAATAACTAAGTATATATATGATTCCCTTGTTTGAATTTTGTAATTGACAACTGAAAGGCTGAACCCAAAGTGTTAAAAGGTGATTCCCAAGAAGTAAAAGAGACCCAAAAGAGTAAGAAGAGGACAAAGAAGGTTAGGAGCACCCAGGAGGGACAAGAGCTCCTAGGTGCTTCTATCCTAACTAGGCGCTAGTGTCTGAGGCCATAAAAGATAAATAAGTCAAAGTTTCAACAGGGTTGTAAGATCTGTAAGACCAAAAAGAACAAGAGATAAAACAAAAAGGCCAAAAGGAGTTGTCAACCACTAGTTTTCTTGCTTAGGAATCATGTATATATTAGTATGCTTTAGGACCTAGAAATGTACCCAAGTGCATAGATTTTGTGTCTACATTTTCCCCCACTTTATGTTGTTGAGTGAATACTTGATAGCATAAAGTAGATAGAAGATGTGTACCTTGTAATCTTGTAGAGAAGAGTGTAGTTGATAGCGTTCTGAGTGGACAAGTGAAGCGTGAAGTGATCGTAATGTGAAGCGTGGAGACTAGGAAAGGGAAGTAGACCCTAGGGGTGAAGTGTATGCATAGTAGTGTGTTGTTGGAGCTTGTGTTTGTTGATGTGAGCTTCTTCTTATTGCATATTAAGGATGGACCTGCAAAAGAAGAGAAAGAAAGTAGTCAAAGTTTCGTATATGAAAAATAAGTGTAATGCATAATATAAGTAAGTGTAAAAGTGTGTAAAGGAAAGAGTGCACCTGATGTATGAGAGAGTAAAGAGATAGAAAATTGTCATGTTTTCTTGGAGATGCTTGATTTGATTGTCGATGGTGAGGTTTTGGGAATCTCATGCCAAGAGTGATATTTTTGGGTGATCTCATGCCAAGAGTGAGTTTTTTGGGTGATCTCATGCCAAAAGTGAGTTTTTTTGGGTGATCTCATGCCAAGAGTGAGTTTTTTGGGTGATCTCATGCCAAGAGAAGAGTGTTGGGGAGAGAGGTCTATTTTTTCTCTCCTTCATAACACTTCTTGAATAAGCACCACTACAGATGGTATGTCCCTGATTTGTAATGTTGTTCCTATTGTTCCAATTGTAACTAAATAGAATGCATTTTGTATTTTGAGGCAAGTGCCTGCTACTAGAGAATTAATATTGTAAACTGTTGGAAACCGTGTTGAACTGAGAAATTTACTATTTTTTCCCCCAGGACACAAACCTAGAGGGGACACAAACCCACGCATTACTGTCCAGGACTAGGTGCTAGTGTTGCTTTATGTTTTGGACCCAAGTCTGATTCTGGACCATTCTATAACTATGTGCCTTGTGCTGATTTTGTACTATGTTGTGCTGTTATGAAGCTATGAGCTGTTGTAGGGGTGATTTGTTCACCCAATAGATTCCCCCCTTGTTTGGGGTGCATGCAAACGAACTGTAGGAGAATTCGGCCCAAAGGAGAGGACCTGAATCTGATATGCATATCTGATATTGGATACCTGTAGGGGGTAGGGGATGTGCATGGTAGAAACCAAGGCACATGCAAACAAGATGGGCTAGTAACAAGTGTTAGTGTAAAAATAAGCTAGCATGCAATAGAAGACAATGTAACAAGCAACTATGAAGACAAGATGGACCACAAAAAGTGGGTTTCATACATGGGACATCACTCACAATGTCACAAGACAATCAGGGCCGAAGTGGCCATAAACAAACAATGAGTCAAGCAAGACATAGGGCATATCCCACAAACAATAGCAAACAATAGTAAAAAAAGTGGCAGATAACCATGGTTGTATAGATCCTGCAAGGAAAATGTTACACATGAAGCACCCATTAGCATGTTAGAAAGATAAGTAGTATGTCAAAGCATGTATATATCAGTGAAGAGTAAAGTGATAGTAACAAGAAGTAGTAAATAATGTAACAATAGAACCTGTGATGTGTAGAGTATGAGAGTAGAAAAGGTAGATGCCCCTAGGAGCCTCAGTGGGACTGGTAAAGAGTTGTGTCGAGCATCATGCATTGTGTATGAATATGTGAAAGGTCCTGCATTCACCTCAAGATACCAAGTGAACATGCATGTGTATATAGAAAAAGATAATGACATACTAAGAATCCAACTAGCATAGGAAACAAAGTGTAACATGTAAGTAGAATAAGCTAACAAGAGTAAATGCAACCAAGATATGCAAAATTATGTGTGAGTGTGATGGTGTGTTGTGATGTGTAAGATGTGAGGATGAGGAGGGGCCACATTTCCCCCCAGCAGATGTGCGTGAGATGAGGTTCATTTATAAATGCTCCCTCAATAGTCAAGAATGAACCATAGAACAAGAGTGTGTCATCAGGAAATGAGTGTATTGTGTATGATATTGAGAGTAGATCATCTAGAAAAATGTATTGTGAAGCAAGTAAGCATGAATGTAGATGATGTGAGGTTCATTTAAGAATTGGACCCTCAACAGTCAAGATTATGAACTAGTGTGAACTAAAGAGCATCATATGTGTTAATAAAATGATGTGGATCGAAAAGATAGTCAATGATGTGTAGTGAAAGAATGGTAAATGTTGTGAATGTACTCACGAAGTATTGAGCTCAAAAGTGTAGCAACAGTGATGATGTAATGGTTCATTGATATGAAGTGTACCCTCAACAGTCAAGTGTGAAATTAACACTAGAGTGTGTCAAAAATTAGAGGCATTTTAATGATGATAAATGTATGTGTATAAGGAAAATGTAAGAATGATTCTGAGGATGAGTTGCCTGTAGTAGAGGACACTAGGTATAGGAAAATGAAGTGATAGGGTTTCTAAAGTGCAATTCCCCCAAGGATTCTGTAATATTAGAACTACATTATTACGATAATGGAATGGAGAGGGGGACCCAATGATTGAGGAGAAAAAAACAGATATGATGATCTAAGATCAGTGGTAATGAGGAATATGTGCATGTGAAAAGCCACCGATGTGGAGAAACCTATGAGATGTTCTTCCTCTTGAGTAGGGTACTTAGGCCAATAGATGGTGGACTAATGAGACCGATGAGGATGACAAGGTCATATGTAGGTGTGAACATGAAATAGGAGAGATAGATGATAGGAAATGTAGCTTTAGAGGCCATGAGAGGTGTAAATAGATGTCTAATTGGTGTAAATATAACAGCCCTAAGAGTGGCCGAGGTAATGGTGTACGTGGTGAATACCCTTTAAAGTGATATACTTGTTTATATGAGATTAAATTAAGACACATATGAAATATGAAAGGGATGTCCTAGGTAGCATGGAGCTAAGGAAGAGACTAAATATGAATGTCATAGCCAATTTCATAGGTAAACAAGAATGGTGTAAAGATAGTTGGAGACCCAATTATGATGGGAATAAATTGACATGAACATAATAATTAAGAACTACAAATAATGATTACAAGTAACATTTGTAAATATCCAAAAACAAGTGCCATGAGTAAAACCCTAAGGTAAGGGAGATGGATAGACTTAGTTGTATTGTTGACGAGTGATATGTACTAATAGAAGCATTGATAACAAATGAAAGAAAAAATGTAGCTCCCTGATTCATGTAACTTAGAAATGTGATGACTAGTGGTAGGAGGATTAGTGCTAGAAACTAGTGACTCATTTAGGTTCCTGATGAAGGATGTTTAGGTTCAACACATTGATATTTTGGGTTGGAAGGACTGGTACTCTAATTATTCACTTTGTCGCTCTAGTTATTTTTCCTAGATCGCTGATTATACCTATAACTTGCAAAACAATTATCTACCTACACATGTCCACAAACCACATCAAATCTAATAAAAAAATATGCAAAATGTGGAGTCAAACTGACCTCGATAGTCACTCGAAGAGTGAACTTACGACCGAGATTTGCACTACATCTCAAACTCCATGTAGTTTTGTGTGTATGTGTGTGTAATGATGCCCTAGGTCTCCCTTGTGCAACTTGCACAGTGATATAAGGATGGATCTAGAATGCTCCAAGTATGCAAGAATGTGTGTGATGGAATAAAATGAACTTCCCCTCCTATGTTTTGTATGCAGAATGAATGATGCAGACCTTCTCCCTTATATGAATGTGCTAGATGAATGCCTTTAATGATCTTTTGCCTTTAGATGTAAGCTTAGGTGAGTAGTAGATAATGATTTAGTGCTTGGCCCTTGATTTAAGAGCAATAGCTAACTATATATATGATTCCCTTTTTTGAATTTTGTAATTGACAACTAAAAGGTTGGCCTAAAGCTTTAAAAGGTGACCAAGAAGTAAAAGAGACCCAAAAGAGTAAGAAAAGGATAAAGAAGGTCAGGAGCACTTGGTCGCTTCTGTCCTAACTGGGCGTTAATGTTCGAAGCCATAAAATATAAATCAATAAAGTTACGACAGGGCTGTAAGGTATGTAAGTCCAATAAAAGGGGAAGAAATAAAACAAAAGGCCCAAAAGAGGTAGTCAACCACTATTTTTCTTGCTTAGGAATCATGTATATATTATAATGCTTTAGGGCCTATAAATGTACACCAGTTTTTGGCATGCCCATTGGGAGAGGAATTACGAGATTTATATCATTTCACTAGGGTTGGTGTGTGTCTTGGTGACAACCATCCTTTAGAGGCTTCAAAACAACACATCTAACAACTCCTAACAATATATCTACTAGTTTTAGTAGTCAAGTGTCTTAGTTTCATGAGAATGATACAAACAAGACAAAGCAAAGAAAGAGGTGATTCTTTTGAATACATGTAACTTTCACCAAGGGTAAGAGTAAAACCAATTAAGAGGACCCTATTACCATCACCTAGAGTTTTTTCAACTCCTCCTTCTATTAGGCCTTCCTCTCCTACTCATAAGAATCTAAGACCCACCTCCCCTATGACCCTTCCAAGGAATAGCCCTTTTTTACTTTTAATGGTGATAACCAATTGGTTTTAAATGCACATCACAATATCCCAGTAGCTACCTTTAAGAGCATCCCATTATTTACAAGGGAGAATTCAAACACTCCCATTGAACACATTTTGGATGTTGTAAAGTTCTATTCTGTCCACCTTATTAATGAAGATGATGTAGTACTTAGATTATTAACTTCATCTTTTAAGGGGAGGGCATTGCAATGGTTTATAAGTCTACAACCAACTTCTATTCATACATGGGATGAGCTTGGGGAGAAACTTTGCAAGCATTTTGAGGATAAAATTGACCATCTATCCCTCATTGAGAAACTTACTACTGTCGAGAGAGCCCTTCATGAAGTTATGACAGATTATAATATCATATTTCAAAATACATGGGCTAGAATTCCTCCTCTATTTAAACCTTCTCCAAGTACCGCATTTCTATATTTCTCGAGAGCCTTGAATAGTGATGTGGTTTTTATGATTCAATCCATGGGAGGAAACATCTTACTAGATTCTTATGACATAGTTATCTAAGCTTAAAATTATTTATTCCAAGCTGGGAAGATAGCCCCTAGTCTCCTAATGCATCTATTCCCAGAATCCCTCCCAATATAGCATGTTTTAGAACCCATTCCTAGAGAAATTAGTCAACCAATTCCTCATACGTTTTCCCCCATTAAATTACATGGAGTTATAAGTATGCTGCAAAATATTGGAAATGAAATGGTGACAATAAAGAGGTAAGTATCTTAACAAATCAGACCTTTCCAGCCCCTCAATCAAGAATATCAACCCAATGAGCAGCCCTATCAAGGTAATTCCCAAGGACAAGGCCAAGTAGGTTGCCCCTAGCCCTTAAACACCCAATACCATACTACTACAGTATATTCTAAGGCCATTGTTCCAATTCAAATCAACCTAGCACATGATTATGAGTGATGTTACCCATGTAATTGTACACCTATATTTGGATCACCTGTAAGATGGATTAGTTAATATGAAAAATCTAAATTAGCTACTATAATAAAATGGGCTTATGTTGTCATTGTGAAGAGAGGGGCAATTGTGGTTTCTGTCATTGAATAAAGTGGCTAAAACATCTTCTAGATCTGAATCCTACACACAAGCACACTTGAAAAATGTAGTTATTTTTTGTGGTTAGGGGACCTGCCTTGCTCAGATCCCTAACCCTTTTAAGGAGATAAAATACATTTTATTGATGTAAAATGACAAAACAATAAATGAAATGACAAGTATACCTTAGTTAGATAACAGGACAATCACAGTTGCATTTTGTTGATAATCACATAAAGATCACAAGCCAATCACAATTACGATTCCCACCTACGTTGATATTTCGCTAGAACAATGCTACAACAAGAAAGATATATCCTTTAAAATTCATTTTTCCTTCTTCAAAACATGTAAAAATGATATATTCAAGTAAGAGAGTTAAAAAACTAAAGTATAGGATGTCAAGAGTTGATAAAAGAGCACAAGAGGATGAAATGATGAGGATGAGGGTGATTTTACAGATTTGGAGTGCATGGGGGAGTGGGACACACATGGGTGCAATGTCCATTGGGCATGTACAGGGGTAGGTGTGATATGACAAAATTCAATGTGAGTGGTTGAGGGTTAGTAAATGGGTGGTGAGTTGTTTTTTATCCTCGTTTTGAGGGGTTTTATGATTTTCTTTTTCTTTTTGTGTTTTATAATGTTTTTTTCTTTCGAATAAAGGACCTTATGTGCAAGGTGTATTTTCTAGTGTCTACATTTTCCCCCTTTTTGGGCCACATGTTGCAATAGGCAATATGCAATGTAAAAAATGAAGATGAGATGGGCGTCGCCTAACCCTATTATAGTGGTTTCCATAGTCACAAGCTTAGATGGTTGACTAGATAGATATGAACCTAGAAATATGATTTGTGGGCCATTTCAACTGGATTCTGTGAAGGATTGATAGTTTAATTTTGTGAGGCAAATTGAACCTCTTTGATAATGTTTGGATTGAGTTTGGCTCTTACTAGAACTATAGATGGGGATGTTTGAGTGCTTGCAAATGGGGGAAGCATGATTCCTTGACCTGGTAGAGTGCTTGAAACCTGTAGTTATTTTTACCTTAATGATTATGCATAAGCTTTTACATTATTTAGGGATCCTTAGGTATCTTTAGTGCTAGTGTTTTAAATAGGATTTCATGACAATGTCAGGTTAGTTTAACTTTCTTATAAAATGCTTTGAGGTAAATTATCATGGAAAGGCCAACCCAGACAAATTAAATGATCTAAAAATAATGTTAAACTAAAAGAAAAGATGAAGGATATATAGGTCCAAAACCATACAAGTCATCCAAGACCAAATTCCACAAGTCAATAAAGTGGATGTGCTCTGAATAGGGATTAAAAACATGAAAACTAAAGGTTGTATCATGTCAAGTGGAGTGTGTATATGGATTTTATGCATTTAATTTTTAGAATATTTCGATATATCGATATGTATGAATACAAAATTCAGAAAAGAGACCATGGGATGTAGTGAGTGGGGATAGATAAAGTGTGTTTTTCTTAACAATAGTGCATTGTTAACGCTAGTAGTTTCAAAGGGTAAATTTCCAAATTTAGGTGTCCACGGTGAGAAATGTGTCATTAGAATACTAGTCTAAGTGATTTAATAAAAAATTAACTTTATTAAATCTTATTTTCAAAGTAACTACCATTCCTAATGATGTACAAATGTTAATATACAATGAGACACAATCAGTAAAGCATATATGAAATATGAAACCCTAAGAAAGAAGGAGAAATAAAAGGACTTAGTTGATTTATGAGTGAGCATGAAGTGAAATGACTTCCCCTTCATATGTTGTGTATACAAAAGTGTGCAGCCCTTTCCCTCTAATGGATGCTAGATGGATTCCTTTGATGCTCTTTTGCCTTTTGAATGCAAGCTTAGATGGTAGTATGTAATGCTTAGTGCTAGGTACCTTATTTTGAAAACATAACTATGTATTTATATGATTCCCTTGTTTGAATTTCGTAATTGACAACTAAAAGGATGACCCAAAATAGTAAAAAGTAACTAAGAAGTGAAAGGGGTCCAAAAGGGTATGAAATATGTAAAGAGGGATTGAACTGCCTAAGAGGACATGAGTTCCTGACGCTAGTTTCCAGACTGGGAGCTAGTGTCTGAGGCCATAGAAAGATAAAACAACTACATGCTGATAAAAGTGTAAGATATATAAAGCTAATAAAAGTGTAGAAGTTAAAGCAACAATCTAAAGAAAGTTTTCAATTACTAGTTTTCTTTCTTAGGAATCATGTAAATGCTAACATGCTTTTAGGACCTAGAAATATACCCAAGTGCATAGATTTTATGACTACATTTTTATCCCACTTTATGTTGTTGAGTGAATACTCGATAACATAAAGTAGTCAAAAGATGCTTACCTTGTGATCCTGTAGAGAGTAAGGTGAGTAGCGTGCCTAATAGAAGAGTGAAGCATGAGGTGATTGCAAAGTGAAGCGTGAAGACTAGGAAAAGGGAAGTGGACCCTATGGGTGAAGCGTATGTGTATCTTGTACATGTTGTTGTGCTTATATTTGCTGATGTAGGCTACTTCTTATTGCGTAATAAGTACAAACCTACAAAAGAAGAGAAAAAGAGTAGTCAAAGTCATGTACATGAAAAATCTGAGTAAAGCTTGTATAAGTATGTAAACATGTGAAATTATGCAAATAGGAAAGTGTGCACCTGATGTATAAGAGTGTAAAGGATAAAAATATGTCCTGAGATGTTGTGAAGGGTGAGTTTTTTGGGTGATCTCACGTTAAGAGTGATTTTTTTGGGAGATCTCGGGCTAAGTGAATTTTTTGGGTAATCTCACACCACGGGAGAAGAGTGTTGGGGAGAGAGGTCTATTTTTACTCTCCATCCATGAATTCTTCCTAAATGAGCACCACTGTAGATGGTATGTCCTGTGTTATTCCATGTTGTTCTGTATTGTTTAATATTGTAACTGATTATAGGAGATAACATGCATTATGTATTTAGAGGCAAGTGCCTACTACTGGAGAGTTGTTCTATAACTACTAAAGACTATGTTGAACTAAGAAAACCAATTGTTCCTGCCCCCAAGACATTAATGCCTAGGGGAGGACAAGAGCACCCAGACGCTAGTGTCTGGGTTTAGAAGCTAGTGTTTGTACTATGTATGAAGTCCAAATTTGATTCTAGATTATTCAGTGATTGTATACCTTTGTTTTTTTGTATTGTTTTTATCTGAGTTGTTGTAGGAGTGATTTGATCACCCAATGTATTCCCCCCAATATTTGGGGTGAATGTGACAACTATAGGATAATGTGGCCTAAAGGAGAGGACCTGATGTTAATATGAAGTGGATACCTATAGGGGTAGGGGATGTGCTTAGTAGAAACCAAGGCACATTAAAAAAAAGTAGGCTTGTACAATTGTTAGTAGAAAAGTAGCTAACATGCAATAGAAAACAATGTAACAATCAAATGTGCAAACAAGATTGACCGTGAAAAGTGAGTTTTAAGCATGGTACATCGCTCAAAATGTCACAAGATAATCAGGGCCCAAGCGTCCAAAAGCATACAATGATCATACAATACATAGGGAATAGCCCACAAATAATAACAAGCAACATGTATTAGATAACCGTGGTTGTAGATAGTCCTGTAAGGTAAATCATGACGCAGACATTGGCGTGTTAGAAATATATATAGTATGTCAAAGTGTGTAGATATCAACAAAAAGTAAAGTAACTGTAATGATAAGTAGTGAATAATGTATCAATAGAACTTGTAATGTGTAGAATGTGAGAGTAGTAAAAGTAGATGCCCCTAAAAGCCTCAGTGGGACTGGTAAAAGGTATAGTGCTAAGTATCATTGCACAGTGTGAAAAGTTGTAAGAGATCTGAATTCACCTCCAGAGACCAAGTGAACGAAAATGTGTATATAGAAAAAGATAATGATGTATACTAAATATCCATCTAGCATGGTAAGCAAAAAGCACCATATAAGTAGTACAAGCAAGAAATATTAAATGTAATCAATATATGAAAATGCGGTGTATGAGTGTAATGGTGTGATATGAAAAAATTGAATATGGAAGGAACCACATTTCCCCTAATAAATGCCCCCTTTGCAGTCAAAAATGAACCATAGAACAAGAGTGCGTGATCAGGAAACGGGTTTTTCGTGTGTGAGTAGATGCTAAAAAGGTATGTCATTAGGCATAGAGCATAAAGTGTGGAATGTGAGTTTCAAGGATGTAGTGTTCCCTCAATAGTAAAGTGTCAACCATATCACAAGAGTGTGTCATAGGGTAATGATGGTACAATGTGTGTACCAATGAAGTAAATATGCATAGAAAAACTAGACATGAAGCGCGAAGTGTCTAATGTAGTAATGAATGCTAGAGATAACTGATAATGTTAGAAGGGGGGAAGAAAGCTTGAATCCCACCAAGTGTGTAAGGAATTAAGACTCTGGTAAACTCATCAAGAAGATCGTTAGTGTCAGGGTCGTAACCTACAAGATCTACATTAGAGACTTGGTAGGAAATAGTATGAGGCTGATCATAGAGGGAGACAATGCGGTGTAAATTATACATGCCCATAGCATATTCTTCATCTATAAAAGGAGGTTGTGGAAAATCATGTGTGTACCAACAAGTGTTATTTTGCGTATAGCCAAGAAATGAATCATTTCATTTAAAAACACAACCAAAAGGCATTAGAAATGAGATATCAGTGTGATTGGGATCAAGAGTGCCACCAATATAATCAAGCAAATATTTCCCAAGGGTGAGTGGAGAGGTATTTTGGTTTTCAAAATTTGAAATTGGCAAATTTTTTGGGTAGGAATAAGGACTAGGTCGCCAAATTTTTTTGGGTACAAGTTAATTTTAGGGGTTGGTTCACCAAGGTGTTTACACCAATAGCCGACTGTTATCATTCAAATCGCCCTTAGTGTGAAATTAAAATATGCCAAATTCACCTCATATATATACTATTTAAGTATTTATAATTCATTATTCATAGTTCCAAACTTCCAACTTCCACTTTCATATTGAAATCTTTATTGTGATTATCAAATATTCCTCGCAATTCCTTTCTACTTTAAAGATCGTCATTGACCCGATGATCAATCACTACATATTTCCTTTTTTATTTCAAGGAAATTTAATTTGTTTAGTAGCATTTTAAGTACATAAATTTTCTACCGACTGGTAGTATACATTTGTTACTGGTCGGTAGCATACTTTACTATAGATCGGCCATGTAAAGTATGCTACCATCTGGTAGCATGAAGATACATACAGATAACCTACCGGTAGCATACAGTAAGTATGCTACCGGACGGTAGTATATTGTATGTTACTGATATGCTAGGTTAGCATATTTTCTACATGTTATCATTCAGTAGGATACATAATGCTACCAACCGATAGCATACTATATACTACTAGTCAGTTGCATGTAGTATACTACCAGACGGTAGCATATAGTATGCTATTGGCCAGTAGCATAATGTATGCTACATGCCGGTAGCATGCAATATGCTACTAACTGGTAGCATAATTTTGATTTTTAATTTGGTTGTGTTTACAAATTTTAAATATTGTTTAGATTTTGATTAAACTGATCTATTTTAAAATTTCTCATGGATAGGTACAATGGATTCTTTGAACAATCAACAAAAGGCAGATAAACTAAAAATAAAAAGTAGCATATTAAATTTTTTCAGCCAACCAAAGAAAATGAAGACCCAACTTGCATCCACTGGAAACAGTAACACGGTACTGGTAAGTTGTAACAGATTATCATAACCTTTTTCCTTTTTTCGTTAGTTTAGTTTAATTTTTTTAATATCTTTGTAAGATTAAACATTTTTCCTGTTTGAATACAGAAACCCCTACTGTTAATTGTATTCAACATGAAATAGTAAACCAAAACATAAACCCTAAAGAAACAATTATTTCAGTAGATGAAGATATAATTGACCTAGACATGCCAGAGCTAGAAGACATTCCTCATGACCAAATGCCTTCAATAGATGAATGTTCAAATGAAAATATTCAAGCAGAAGATGATATTGATAGGACCCTTCAAAAAATAAATCTGTGAGAAAGAAGAAAACATCTTGGACAATTGGAATGTCTTTTCAGGTAGATTGGGAAGCAAAATACCCATTCATTGAACCTGTACAACCAGATAATGGTAGTGATACTCCAAAATAATGTAGATGTACTATTTGTGGTTGGAAATTGGGAAAAGAACATAGAATGCAACTTAAATTGGACACTATTGAGAAACATTGTGGCAAAGTATATTTCACAGTCACTGAAAATGATGGAAAAATAACAAAAACTCATAGATGGAAAACTGCTAAAGAGTGCATGCATGTAAGATATAAGGAGGAGTATGACAATAAGATGAAACAATCTCAAAAACTTGAGGAGAAAGGAGGAACCATTAATGCAAATTTTGGAAAAGCTGCAAATGAAAATATGAAGGCAAAAACTACACAATTTTCAACCATATTCTTTATTCTTAAAATGGGCAGACCTATTTCAGATTTTTCAGAATATAAGAAATTGTTCAAGTTCAATGGGTTTCCAAACCTTCCACATTCACATTGGTCAGAGAGCAGTGCTTGGGAGATGGCGAGATGTCTTGCAATGATTGAAAAAAGGATTTGAAAGAAAATGTCAAGAATGCAAGTTTCATCTCCCTTTCCATTGATGAGGTTATAGTTGTTGACAACACTTCTTGGGTTTGTATGCATGTATATACTTTCTAGAACCACACAAGGACACCTCATCTACTAGTTGTTCATAAAATGCAAGAAAATTGCAATGTTGAAAATCTTTTCAAATTGGTTATATCTAATTTGAAGGATATAGTAGGAATGGATGATTATTCTATAGCTACAAAGCTTATTTGAGTGGTGTTGATGGTGCATCAGTGATGCAGGGTCATAGAACAGGTCTATGTGTGCATCTCCAAACATATAGTTTCTCCTTATATGATTCCTATTCATTGCATGGCTCACAGGATGAATCTTGCATACAGGATAGTAAGCACATTTGAATGTGTTGAAAAAGTTGAAGAGCTTATCCGTGAACTGCATGCCTATATGTCAAGCAGTCCAAAAATATTTCTAGAGTTTCAGAAGTTTTCAATTGGGGTCACAGATGGTAAGAAACTTCTTAAATATGTTGATACAAGATGGATTTCTATGTATGAGCCTACACGCAGAGTTTTTGATGAATATCCATCGTTAACTGGTTTCATGTATAAGAACCGTATGCAAGTTGACAAGGAAAAATATTTGCTTTACCACTTAATAGACTTGGAAACATTGTTTACACTTTGTGGGATTCTTCCAATGTTGAATGAAATCAATTTCTTAACAAAGCTTTCTCAAGAAAGATCCATCTATATAGTGGACTTCATTAGATTCAGAAAAAGGGTGTGTCAGACTCTAGATTTGTTATACAACTCTGATGAATGCTTTCAAGGACATGTATTCAGTAATTGGCAAACTATGACAAATTTAAAGGATCCTAAAATCTATTTCAGATTCAATATATGTGGTCATCTTTGTATCTTTGTAAATGGGAAAGAGATTCAAATGCACACATTCCAAAAACGAGTGGATATTGTTGGATAAGAGATTGAAGAAGTACCTATTACACGTAATTTATATGAAGCTCTTATATCTCAAACAAGAATAAAATTGCAGAAAATTTCACAATGCTTATCCAGTGAGATTAGAGATCACTTTAAAAAGGTGATATTCTTGAGGCCATGGGAGTTGTCAGTCCTATATTTTGGAATCCTGCAGGAGGCAGAGTTGTAGCTGATTCATTTAAAAGACACATGGGTACTATCATTAAGCATTTTGGACAATCAGTTGAATGTAATGGATTTCAGATTAATGGTGTTCTTCAAAAGGAATCACTTGCATTGCAATCAGCTCATTTCAGCCAGGTAATGACAAAACAATATGACTTATTGAGTGACCCAACAGAGAATGGAGCAATTACACTTCTATGGAAAAATTTGTATCCTAGTACCATCCTTCGTGAAAGCATTAGTGAATATTTCTGATTGTATGAATTGTGTCAAACAATGATATTGGGATCAGTTGAAGATGAAAGAGTTTTCACCGCATTAACATTTATAAAATCAAAATATCGAAACAGACTGGATAAAAATATTGAGACTTGCTTGAGATTGTATGTTTCATGATATGATGTGGATACATTTCCTTATGAATGGGTCATGGCAGTATGGAATTCTCTTGCAGAGAGGAGAGGGGTAGGTAATTCTAATACATGGATTGTGGATAACAATGAAATTGTGACTGAAAATCTCACCAACAGATTAGATAACAGTGTCAATGATGGTGACCAAAATTTTCAAGATATGTTTCAGTTTGACCTTGTTGATATTGAGTAAAGAAGAATATATGCACATTGTAATTCTGGAAATCAAATTTCATATCAGATTATATGTATGTATCTTGTTATTTTTGATATACACATGTTCTTTATTGAATAATATTTTCAATGTTGCAAATTGTTTAGACTTTTTAATGGAGAAATGTTATTCTTATTTTTTCTATTGTTTTTAAAATGAAAATAATATCATTCCATTTTGGGAGAACTTACGCATGAATATAGTACAAATACAACACCATATAATTTTTTATTTGCCAATATTTTCAGATAATTTCAGTGTTTAGAAACGTAACTTCTAGTTCTCTCCACAAAAAAGTATTTGAAAATGATAATAATCAGTAATGTATTATGTAATAGTAATACCAAAAACAATTGAGAATAATAATCACATTAAATCTATTTGAAGAACTTATGCACTAATAAAACTAAATTAAAACTCCACATCAATTGAAATTTGAGACTCAATATTTTGATTAAAAAAAAGTATATATATACTTTGAATATGAAATAGTTTTACAAGATTTTAAAACAACAATTACAATTTCACAATTTATTTTTGCAGCTTTATCCTTAAGAAGATTATTTTTTTTGTGTTTATGTCTCTGTGTGCAACAAAACTTTCTTTCACAACACCTGACTTAACAAGATCCTTTGTTGCAGCTTCGATATTGAAATAATTTCTCGTTTCTGGATTTTTGCATCACCAACAGATAGTAATGTTGGATCCTATTCTATTTTCTTCTTCAACAATATCTCTGGATCCATTCCATTTTCCTTTATTATCCTTCTTAAGGTATTATTCTGCTTGTTTAAGATAACAAGCTTCTGCTTCAATTCAATTGTTGCATTTAAACTTTTCCTGGACACTTTTTAAATGCACATCAAGCACTGTAGCCTCATTTTTCAAATTTCATACTTTGACTACATTTCAAAAGAGAAAAATAATTAATAAAGTTTCAAAAAATTGTAAATAATACTTGAAAATTTAGTAAGACTTACCAATGCCTTATCTCGTTCTACATTTGCAATAACTACAAGGCCCTTGTCTCTCGACCACATATTGTGGTAGGCTTGTGCTTCTACATTTAAATTCTCAATTCTATTCAACATAATATCCAACACTTCATCATCATAATTATTTTCAAAAGATACAGAACCAGACACAACCTGATTCAACAAAATATCAAGCTTTGTTGGCTCGTTTTGAACTGAAGAATACAATATATGTCTTTGGGAGTGATTTTTAAATCGTGAATTTATTTCTTTAATCAGAACTTTATCCCTAAACTCCCACAATTTTAATTGTTCAATATCCTTCAATAAAACATCAACATTGGCTTCACAATTATCAGCCAAAAGAGCATTAAGTGCAAAATTAGTTTTTTGGTCATCAGTTAAGGTAAGTCTGTACTAGAGAAGGTGTGCTTGATCTATCCACTCTTATTAGAGAAGGTTACCTTGCCCCATGAATCATATCTTGGGGATTGAAATTTCCATGGGCCTGAAGTCCGCTTTCAATCCCAAGATATTCCTCATCCAAATCAATTTCATTCAAAACCGAAACACCCAGTCCACTAGGTACATTTCCCAATGAAAATGTTGGAAAATCAACAACAAAATTAAGGGTGCCCCTACTTGAAGCTGGAGGAACAAATGAAATATGCTTTCCACTTAACCTGGTCCTGATATTTTGTGGTGGGGGTGGCGGAGGTGGCATCTTCCTCTTCATAGTAGCAGATGGATTTTGAATTGGATGTGGAGGCCCTGCAACAATGAATTGTAATTTTATAAATAATATGAAAAAATTCAAAAGACAAACATAATAGGAATGAAAAATAAATATAATGTTATTTCATATAAGATTATAAAAATTACTTAGTTGAAAGGATTCCAACTGAGGTGCAAATGAAGTCTATTGTAGTTGATGTGGTGGTTGTAGAGAAGTAGACTAAAAAGTCTGGGAGTTGAACTGGTAGGTGTGATCTAAAATATAATTAAGAATTAATGATTTATGAGCTTATTATATTTTGTTTTAAAAAATATCAACAAAAAATGAGATTCATACCTGGAGCCAAAGATTGAGGTACCGAAGATATTTCTACATCATGTGTTTGATCAAATTCATATACATTTTTCATTGGGCTACTATGAGCCTAATGATATAATCTTGTGCTACTGGAGGTTTATGTAGAAAAGGAATATAAGTTCCAAGAAATATTGAAACATACAAAAGACTACAAGTTTTAAATAATTAATTACATTTATTTACAAACATATTGAAACATATATACATCATAAATTAAAATACATGTGATTAATGCCTGTGGAATGGTGGATGTGTTAGTTTGAGGATTTAAGGAACTTCTCATCCATTTGACAGACTTTGGAAGGGTGTCCTCCTTTGTGTGTTGATAGTCCAAAATAGTAACTGAATCTTTGGAACCTGGTGGGAAATGACCTCTGATAGCAACTTCCCTTCGTGATGCAGTCGCAACAGCTATCTTCTGTTATAATTGAACAGTAAGTTGTTTATTAATCCCAAACATAATAGATAAATATTACAAAAATAAAGAACAATAATTAATAACCAAATAATCAAGAATTGGGACTCACCTCCTGCTCTTGAACTGTTAACGACAAAGCTGATAGCTTTGTATGCATTGTTGTTAGAGGAGTTGTGCCATGTAAATTATAGAGAGATTCATAATATAAACAAGAATAAAATTTTTGAGATGATAGTGACATTCTCATTCAAATGAATGTTAGCCAAATCATCTCTTATCATGGAGCATAAGAAACTATACCTGTCAAATTTCTACCCACTTAGGGTGCGAACAATGTAAACCAAAGCCCACCATGGAATATCCGTATATCGACCTTGTAATATAACTCTGGCCTTGGAAGAACTACACCATGGCCTACAGAAATGGGTGAATAAAATCTTTGAGTTGAATTCCTCTTTTTGAAGGGTTTTGAAAAGCTATAAATGCAAGAAGATAATTTATTAATACTCAATTAAAAAACACAATCAAAATCTGTAAAATTAAAAATAATCAAAACCAGAATGTTGTAACATTGAAAATAAAATTATGAGCAGTAACAACTATAATTGTATCAATAGATAATTGAAAGTGAGACTCCAAATACTTGCAATATTCATCTGATAAAACAACCTTTGTCATGACAAGATCAACATCCTTGTGTGGTAGTCCTTTCAGACACTCAATGTCCTCAGGTGACATACCAAATGACTCTACGTGAGATGGAAGTTGATAATTAAAGGTGAAAGTGGAAGTTTCATAGGTGGCTAGAATATTGTTGAGTAATTTTTGGTCTGTCCAAAATTGGGGCATATAATGATAATGGACCTTGCTTCTATAGGAAATGAATAAAAATCTAAGAACCAGTCAAGTTCGTATATCAATCCATAAATCATGGAAAGAACTAGTCATCAAAGAACTAGTTAAGTCCATAGGTTTAGGAGAGAACTAGACATCAAGGATCTAGTCAATACCATAGATCAAGGAAAGAACTATACCTAACAACTAGATAATATCCCCCTAATATCTAAATAAATAAAAAGAAATATCCACACACATAAGTGGGTGAGGATAAATACAATAAAGGTAAATAAAGTACCTAGGTGAACATGAGCTAAGGTAAATACCTACTCTAACGCCCCCCCTCAAGTGAAGCTAGGGGCCAAAATAGAAGTGGCATGTCCACAGTTTGAGTCCCGACAACTAGGCCTGACGAGGTACTCATGTACAATATATCCATGAAAAAATATCGAACCAAAAGAAGGAAAGAATCCTGCTATAAGGAAAGAGAAAGAAGAATAAGAAGGAAGATGTTCTCACGAACACCCCCCAAGAACAACTTCTGAAACCCCAAGCATTCCACACAACTCAAGGTAGTGAGGTGATGCAAAAGGCTACGTAAAGATGTCCGCAACATGCTGCTGAGTCGGAAGGTACTCCAAGAAAAGAGCTTCATCCTAAATGTGCTGCTGAATGAAGTGGATGTGTATCTCAAAATGCTTGGTCCGCTGGTGCTCAATTGGGTTGCGAGAAATGTGAATTGCACTTTGGTTGTCACACCAAAGTATAGTCGATGAATCTTGTGGGAATCCAAACTTTGTCAATAATTGACGAAGCCAAAGAATCTGCTAACTCATTGTAACTGTTGCCCTGTACTCTACCTCTGAAGATGAAATGCAATAGCCTATTGTTTTTTTCATACTCAAGCAATTAGAGAAGAACCAAGGTAGAAAATATAGCCAGAAGTGGAATGCCTGTCATCAATAGAACCTTCCTAATCTAAATTTGTATACCCAACCAATTGAGTAGAACCCCTAGTGTAGTGTATGCCAAAGTGGGAAGTGCCCTACAAATAGAGTAAAATCCTTTTATCATCCTGCTAGTGACTACTATGAGGAGAATGTGCAAATCGAGATACAAGTCCTACTGTAAATTAAATATCAGGGAGAGTATGGGTCAAGTACATGAGACTCCTAACTAACTACCTATACAATGTAGAATCACAAAGTGGTGTGGTACATGTGGAAGTAAGAGTAACTCCAGACTGAAAAGGAGATGGACTTGGATTGCAATCAACCATATTAAAGCACCTAAGGAGATCATGGGTGTACTTTTGCTTACTCAAATGAATCACTGAATCTATCTGAGAAATCTGTAAACCAAGGAAATAATGTAATAGCCCAAGATCTGTCATGTCAAACTGTGAAGCAAGATCCCTATGAATACTCTGAATGCGGGAAGAAGAGCTGCAAGTAAGTAACAAATCATCAACATACAAGACAAGTATCACAATATCCTCACCAACATGCTAGAGATACACTGTATGATCGAAGTGGCAATGAACAAAACCATTAGATAGAAGAAAATAATCCATCTTATCATACCAAACCCGAGGGGCTTTCTTGAGACCATAGAAAGAACTTCAGAGCCTACAAATAAGAGAAGAATCCTAAAAAATTCCAGCCAACTACTCCATGTATATTTCTCTTGTAGATCTCCATGTAAGAAGGCACTCTTCATGTCCATTTGGTATACGGGCCACACCTGTGATGCATCAAGAGAAAGTACAAGGCATACATAATCCATCTTGGCAATGGGTGCAAAAGTATTAGAGTAATCAATACCTTCAACTTGTGAAAAACCCTTTGCAACAAGATGAGCCTTATACTTGTCAATGGACCCATCAACTACGTATTTTGTTCGGTATACCCACTTACACCTAACCATATTTCTTCCTTTAGGAAGAAATACCAAATTCCAAGTATGATTCTTCATCAAAGAAGAATACTCAGCTGCCATCGCATCATCCGACTCCTGTATCCCATGAGCCTTTGAAAAAGATTGTGGATCCTCATAAAATGCCTAACACAAAAGTCCAGAACATGTAGAATGTGTGTGATGATGCCTTGTGGGTGGAAGATCCTCTATAAAAGGAGTTGCCTCAGAAACTGTAGTATGAGCCCACTTAGGCATAGTGACAACATCAGTGGGAATAAGATCCTCAACAACATCTGTAACCTCCTCATCAACCTCCTCAAAGAAAGGATCCTCAAGATGAGATGATTAAAAAGGAGTCATGGAAGAAGATGAAGAATCATGCGGAGTGAAGCACTCATCAAACTAAACATGTTCTTTGCTCAAAGGATGCAAAAACTTAGATATGTCATGGTTTGAAAATGTGGGCAAGATTAGGTGAGTGGGGACCACAAAGAATGGGTGAGGATTTAATTTTTGATTTTTAATTCATAAGTGGAGGATTTTAGGTGAATGGGGACCACGAAGGGTGGGTGATGATTTGAATTTGATTTTTTAATTCAATAGTAGAAAAACATGGAGAATAATGACATATGGTGAGGATTGGGTTATTTTTTAGATTTTGAAATAGATAATTAATCAAATTATATTTGATTAATTCGAAGTGTATTTTTGTGGGAAATGAGGAAGGGGAATTAATTGATTTAGGACAAATGTGAAATTAGGGTGTCTACATTTTTCCCTCTTTGGAATGGTACTATGAACGTAGTGCCTTTCAAAGAAAGTAGACATGATGGGGGAAGAATTCAATTTACTTTTCTTAGGCAAAAGGTAGAGAAATTTTTTTTTGGGGAGAATAGAAAGTGTTGAGTGATGGATGTCATAGTATCCTCCAAGACAAATATGTCATGAGAAGATATGATTATGGATAAATGTGATGATGCCCCCTCGAGAGGACTGACGAGAATGAAATATATGATAGAAATCTCGAAAAGAAGAGAAATGAATTATGTGGAGAAGAGGACGATAATGGAGTGGAAGAGAATGGAATGACCACACGATGCAAATGGAGAAAGGATTCAATTGGCCTTGAATGCTAGGTGTGAATGTGTGTGGGAAAGAGAAAAGGGAATGTATAGGATTGGGGGTTGATTACGAGAAGAGTAAGGGAGATAGGGGAGGGGGGAAAAAGGAATGAAAGAGGTAGAAATAAGAGAGAGGGATGATAGGGGAAGAAGGGAATGATGAAGGACAAACAAGGAAAAAATAGGAAAATGAGGAGTAGAGGGTGAAGGGATGAAATAGAGAGATGTGTAAAATGAATGAAGAAATAGAGATAGTAAAGAGGGATGTGTGAAAGTGAAAGAAATGATAGAATTGAGAAAAGTAGGAAACGAGAAAGGATAAATAAGAAGGAGAAAATGAGGTGGGAGTAGGGGGTGAAATGGATGAAAATAGAAAGAGGACGAAAGAAGAAGTAGAATGGAGAAAAAAAAGAAATTATGAGGGGCAAGGAAAGTGTGAAAAAGAGTAGAGAAAAGAAGAGAAACAGATACAGAATGAATGAAAAGTTAGGGGTGGTAGAGAAAAGGAGAAGTGGTCAGAAGAAACGTAAAAATTAGGGGAGAGGAAAGGAAGATAGAGCGAATGCAAGGAGAAGAGTGAAGGAATTGTGTCATTGCGAGGAAGACCAAGGCAAAGAATATGGAATAGACCGTATGGAGATGCATGTGAAGGGTGGTATGATAAAAAAGATAGGACAACGCTGAAGAGCTAGGTTATCAATGGGGAACTAAGGAGGAAACGTGATGGAAAAAGGGGAAGAAGACGACACAGGGGAAGGGAAATAAGACGAGGGTGGGAGAGAGAAGAGGATAACAAAGAAAATGATGTAGAAGGAAGGGAATATAGAAAGGGGGTAATAAGTGGAAAGGTAATAGTATAAGCAATGTTCATAGAAGAAAGAGGTGAGGAATGACATCGATTGGAAAAGATGCGGATATGCGTGAAATGAGGATACTAGGATGACGAGAAAATAGAAAAAGTATGTATGATGAAGATAGTAAATATATTGAAGAGGGCGAAGAGAAGATGGAGATATGGGTAAGAAGCAACAAGAAAGGGTGGGATTGAGGGAAAAGAATAGGAGAGAAAAGAGAATGGGGGATAGAAGAGGCAATGCTAATGAGGGGACGTTAGGGAAATCCCCCTTACAATGAGTGGTGGGGAAGAGTGGAGAAAAAATGAAGAAAATGAGAAAGCTAATGAGGATTGGAAAGGGTAATGCTAACCAAGGGACATTAGGGAAAGCCCCCTTACAATGAGTGGTGGGCTTAGAGGAGGGAAGGAATGAAGGGAAACTCTAGAAGGTCAAAGGGAGTGAATGAGGTCGTGCGGAATGAGGATTGATGATTTTTAGGGAAATCCCACTTATAATTATTAGCGCGGGAATAGAAGATGATGATGAAAGAATGATAGATGAATGTTAACAATAATGGCGAATGCGTGTGTGGGTAGAAATGTGGGGGGGATTTGAGAAGATGAAGTGGAAAGAGTAAAGAAAATGGGAGGGATGAGTTGGGACTAGGTGAAAGCGAGGAGAGGATATGGGTGATGAAGATGAACGAGGTGAGGATGAAGAACCAAGACATGAAAAGAATGGGAAGAAACGGTATGAAGGATGATGGATCAAGAAGGGGAAAATGGGGGAAAAGAATGTGATTGTAGGCAGAAGAGATTAGATGTATGTTGTAAGAGGATATGTGGAGAAAGGATAATAGTAGGAGAAAAAAGTGGGTAGTAGGAGATACCAGGTGGGAGAAGCGATCAACGAAGAATGAGGCGAGGGATAAGTTCACGATGAAAAGTTAAGCGGAGGGAGGACCCTGACATAAGATTATCATGTAACAGAAATGGTTAAGTAAGATTTCCAAGTGAGCGATAATGGAGATGACAAGTGGCCAAGTAATAAGTGGTGTTTGTGAGAATGGAAAGGAAGGTGAAAGGATGTGATAATGGGGAATGCTAAGAAAAAGTGAAGGGTGAAGGGTGTGTAGTGATGGGGAAAGGAAATGAGACAGATTATCCTTAAGAGGGACTCTTAAGTGAGATCACCATGCCGAGTGAGTGGTTAAGTAAGATTGCCAAGTAGAGGAGGGTGATAGTGGTGGTAAAAAGATGTGATGATGGGGAATGAAGAGGAAAGATGGATGGTGAGATTGTAGAGTGATGGGCAAGTGTAAGATGACATGTCATGCTTAAGAGAATCACTTAAGTAAGATCGCCATGCTGCCGGAGAGGTTTCGTAAGATCACCTAACCGACATGGATGATATGCAAGGAGAAAGACAAAATGATATTGGGGACAAGGGTGGAATGGTAGGTTGAAGATGATGATAGCGACGAGAGGTGGGAGAAATAAGATGGGATGGGGGAAGGCCATAGGGTAGATTAACCTTAAGTGGAAGTCTTAAGTAAGATTACCATGTGGTTGGAATGGTTAAGTAAGATCACCAAACTGAAGAAGAAGAAGGATGATGATAGAGTTGGTGGGAATAGGGTATGACAAAATGGACTGAAAGGGAACCCTCAAGTGAATTTTTCATAATACGAGAGCATGTAAGTAGGATGACCAGGGATAAGACATATTTGGGGAAGGATGAGAAAAGAGTGAGTGAGGTATACCTGAGTGGTATATGATATGAGATGAGGTGATAACAAGAAAGAAAGGAAACAAAGGAGTGTAACATGAATGGATGAAGGAATATATGTAGTGGAGGGTAGAGAGTGTGAGGGGAATCCTTAATTGGGATGCCCACGTGGTGAGAGTAATGATGCGAGAATGAGAAGCAGAAGAGGTGGAATGGAAAGATGTGTTTGGTGGTGATTGTTGTTTGATGAGAGGGGAGGTGGTGAAGAAGCTTCTACAGCGGAAAAATCTTAGGGAGAGAGTAAACTTCCACCGAGGATCCCATATAGAAGGGGTTATTAAGTAAGATTGTCAAGCGGGAAGCAGAAGAGTGAAAGGAAAGAATACAAATGGGTGAGAGGGGATAGGAATGGTGAGAAGGTTAATCTGGGGATAAGTGGCGGAGGAGTAAAAATGAGGAGCGAGGATGAATAGATCAAATACATGGTGATCATGGTGGGGGAGGAGGAGCTGTTGGATAGTGAATGCTACTTGAGAACTATCTTTAAGTAGGATTCACAAACTGCAATGGTGATCAAGTAGGATTCCTAAATTGGGGAATGTATTAGTATGGGTGAATGGATGGGGTGTAAAGTAAGATGTTGATCATGCAGGAAGATACTCACGTGATGAAAAGTATCTTAATTTTAATATAGCACATAACATGATGCATCGTGATATAAAAGATCAGGATGAATAGACTGTAATATGCATGATAGCATAGACAGGGGCCATAAAAAAGGTTTGATGCCCCAGTATGATATGTAAATGGAAGAGAGCATAGACAGAGGCCATCAAGAAAGTATGATGCCCTAGTACGACATGCAATCAGATAACATAAGAATATTAGAGAGAACACCAGGATACATAAAATCAAGATGCCCCCTGTAATATATCAAGATACAAGAAAGCAATTAATAATTTATAACTAATAATGCAACACAAGAACCAATAAACATGTCCCTAACGTGTTCCACAGTGAGGATTGATTGGATGTGCCCCAAGCAGGGGTACGAGGACATAGTAAAGTATTGGGTCATTGTCCTCAAACAAGGAAACAATGAGAGCCAGATTTGCCCCAAGCGAGGATTCACGCGAGGAGAAGTGGTTTGAATTTGGTAGTCATAAGGTGATTGGATCATTCATTGGGGATAATAGTTCAAAGGTTGAATTGTGTTGGTTATTTTAGAGTTTTTGCGATTTTGTGAACTTTACAATATTTTTATTTTTGTTTTATATATATATATATATATATATATATATATATTCTAATGTTTTTGGATTTTTGACGATTTTCAAATATTTTTGGATTTTTGATGATTTTTTTCTAATTTTATTTTTAGATTTTGGACGACTGTTTCTAATGTTTTTGGATTTTTAACGATTTTTTTCTTTTTTTTTTCTTTTAGATTTTGGACGATTGTTTCTAATGTTTTTAGATTTTTGACGATTTTTTTTTAATTTTTTTTTTCTTTTGGATTTTGGACAATTGTTTATAATGTTTTTGGATTTTTGACGATTTTCAAATGTTTTTGGATTTGTGGATTTTTTTTCATTGTTTTTGGATTTTTGACGATTTTTGGAATGTTTTTGGATTTTTACACTGTTATTGGTAATTTATGGACCAGAGTGTAGACTTATTTTTGAGAGGTGATAAAATAGGATTTTATCTGCATGTATCGTGTTCCTTGTTGTAACTTATGCTCGAAATAACACAAATTCACTTTCTATTAGCAAGATATGGTGGTGATGATATGATGAAAAGAAGTCCAGCTCCATTCTTGAGTCCACATAACTAGTAAGATGTATGGGCTCATCACCAAGAATTAAGAAGGAAAAAGGAGGTAAATAATGAGTATAGAGACAAATGCTAACAATAATCCCTTTGGAAAATTGCGACTCAATTCTTCATAACAGTAATGAACTAGTTTCAAAAAATGGCTTTCACTTTATGAGTCACGTGCTAGACTTAGACAGTTACATGGCCTGTTGATTGGTAAGATATGAGGTGAAGGGATAGTTCTCTCTTCACTTAGGCATCTAAATTACTTCTTTGGGGATTCTATAATTTGCAAGAAATGTAAGATTTTTTATTTTGTGTTGTTGAAATGACTCCCTATGCCTTGCCCCATGCTACTAGTGAGAAGCAAGGGCTCATCACCAAAGGCAAAATATAGGCGAGTGAATTCCCTTTTTGTCTTTTTTTTTGAATATTTTACAATGTTTTTATGCTTTTATGAGAATGACCCTCTACACTTTGTCCCATGCCACTTGTAAGAGGCAAGGGTTTATCACCGAAGACAAGACGTAGATGAGTAAGGGCACCTTCCTCCATTCCCAGTCTCACACTACCAGGAAGAAGTGTGGGCTCAACACCAAAGACTATGAAGGATGAAAGATGTGATGATGAATTATTCATAAGTTATTGAATTGATAGATTTTTACAATAGTGCTTTGTATTTGGGAAGGAACGTCTGCCCCCAATCTCAACCCCACATGACTAGTAGGACGTGAGGGTTCAACACCAAAGACTGAGATGGACAACCAAACAAACTGGGTAAAGAAGTGTAGAGCTTTGTTATAAAAGAGAGAATGTCATTGCAGGGAATATATTACCATCAGTAAGCTTCTAGGTATGAACATAGGTGAAAGTGACTGAAAATGGGAGATATTATAAGAAGTATGATACTCATAAGACTTAATAGGATTAATGTTAGCACCTGTCTCATGATGATAAACATGAAGATGTGATTTTGATAAGGAAAATACTTGCCAATGGAAATGAATAACTTTAAATTATTCGGAGGTAAGCGAGACAGAAGGAACAATGCACATGTCGTTGTTTCCTAGAATAGTGAATATCTCAAGGATAAAATTTCTTTAAATGAACTGCATTCATTGGTTCATCAAGATCTTGGCCTATGTTGATGGCCAATTTATAAGCTCCAAACCCAAAACTATCTATGATTTCGTTGGGGTCAAAAAAAAAATTGTTTGTCTCATTCTTTGGGTGTGTTATTTTGATTTTCTTTGAGAATGAGATCATTGACCTTAAATTTTCTAGGTTTGAATTTTTTTATGGTAGCTACGCCATAGCTGATTTTGATAGAATGGAAGATGATCTAGGGCATTAAGTTGTTTTTCATCAAGAAGCTCGAGTTCATTAAGGCGTGAGTGTCGATAATAATCTTGATTGATTACATCTTTGAGGGATATTCTGAAGGATGGAAATTCAACATTGACATGTAAAATAGCTTCCCAACCATAAAAAAAGGAGAAGGGAGTGGATCCAGTAGGTGTGTGATAAGATGTGCGATAAGCCCAAAGAGTGGGATAGATTTGGTTAAGCCAATAGCTTCCATGTGTGTTGACAATGATGGTTTGTATTATTTGGTTTGTCGCTTTTGTTTGTCCATTAATTGATTGATTTGAGAATAGATTCACGATTAAATATGGAAAAGGTGGCATAAAGATATTCCTGGGTATACATACCTCATAGAATGTATGCACGTAGAAGTCTTGATAGGTGAGAATCATTAGTGATGAGATGCTTGCAAGATCAATCGTTGAATGCATGATGGACATGACAGGTTGCATTATCGCAAGTGTCTAAACTCGATGTGGTTGTGTTTCGACAACAAGGCTAGAGATGTTAAGCATAAGAGTCAATATTAGAATAATAGAATTAAAATTAATGGTACATGTTGATGGAACCTCTTCTGTAGTGTCTACAGTAATATCAAGGTTTAAAAGGGAGTCTTGAAACGAGATCAAGGTCTCATTAGATGTTGGAAGAATGTTGTCACCCAAAACAGGTTCAATGTATGTTTGGGTTGAAAGAGAGTCTTGAAATAAGTTCAAGTGTTGAATAGATGTTGGAAGAATGTTGTTGTCCAAAATATGTTCAATGTATGTTTGAACTAATGGAAGGAAATTTGAAGAAGATATAGATTGGTTTGGAATTAGAGAGGCTTGACTGTTATCATCATGATCTCGTGGAATTTCAGTATATATAGGAGTTTCGACAGTAGTCAACTCTTCATGTAAAGTTGTGGTATTGGATGTGTCGTTGGTTGCAAGAGCATTGTCATCAAGTTCTACAGAGTGACGTCATCGTCAATTAAGTCTTGGATGTAATTCTTAAATCGCACACATTTATCTATGTGATGACCATCAATGCGATGAAATTCACAGTATGTGTTAGGTTTGTACCAACATGGCTTAGCTTCCCCTTCGGAAAAGGGTTTTGTAATTAGATATCTTAGTAGTTTAGCCTCTTTTAGTTGATGAAAAACACTAGAGAGACTTTCTCAAGGGGGGTAAACTGGCGTTGGACTTTACGCGAAGTTATGTCTTCATTAGGTTGTATGATTGGCTTTTTGGGTGATCGTTCACTAATTTGGGTAGCCATATGAGAGAGTTGTGTTGTCAACTTATTAATTTTTTCTAATAGCTCATTGCGTGATGTTTTTCGTGAATTCATCATGTTTGAAAGAGAGGGAGAACGAAGAAAGGTGTGATGAAGAACTCAACCTATTGATTGTGATCTTTTTTTTGGCTCAATCGAGTTTTAACAAGTAAGGCTATAAGGAGTAAGCTTAAACAAGCTACTCAGGATAAATATGTGATAACTTAAAAAAAAATATAATGAAAATGGTTGAGATTTGGCTTAAACAAGCTCTAGATTATTGACGAGGAGAATAACCCAAACATGTTAATCGTGATATGGTTGTGATATAACTCAAAATGAGTTATGAAAGGATTTGTGTTGGCTGTGATTTGGATAAATGCGATGGTGGATAGAATAATGAGTGAACTCAAACAAGTCACCCAATATTAGTTTGATATAGCTAGAAACAAGCCATGAAGGATGTTTTGATAATTGACGATATGGGGAGTGAATTCTAGTCACTCAATATCAGTTGGATATAACCGAAGACAAGCTATGACAGATGTATTGTTGAATGAGGCAAGCTAATGAAATTGGTGTGATGTTTTGGTCTACGTTGTTGGATTATTTAGATGTTTTTGCTTGGTATTGAATTGTTCAAGAACTGTTTTTTTTGTGGAACACAACTAGGGTTTGAAATTTTATAATGAACACATTGATATCAACCAAGTTTTATGATAAAATAATGCTAAACTATTTTGTTTACAAACAACAATCAATCATGTGGATCAAATTATTTTGGCTCATGAGGTAAATTCTTCAGGAATGATCATTGTTTCATGCAATCATACAAGTATGTTGTGGAATGATGGATGTAGGCTCTTATCACTCAAAAAAAGATGTGTCCTCTGATATACCCTAGTCCTGATATACCTAATTCTGTACGGGGACAAAATTGGTATGGGGAACCCTTAGAGCACTGAAGGAGACTCACCAATTCTTACTTGCCTATTTCAGAGTGAATCACCACATCCAAAACAGGTTTTGTGAAAAGGTGGAAGGTGATGGAGGGATGATTGTGTATGGTGTCCTTATAACTCCCTAAATATTTACAGGGATGATGCCCAGGCTTCAATGTTATAGCTATTTAGGCATGACTTGCATGCACTGCACGACAACATTACCTGTAAGTGAAGAGAAGGGGCGAGGTAAATACCGAACGCTGTGATGAGACTAGGTCTCAAAGTGCAATGCAGATGCAAAATGCTCTTGGTACGTGGTAGTCAAGTCCATGTCACCAGTGTAGCTTTGGTGGTGATAAAATCCACCTCGTCTACGTGTAAAAACAAAATGATAAAGTGATTAAATGCAAGGTTCTTTCTAGCTTGAAATAAATGACTAGCATAAAATAATTACGTACCTGAGTGTACTTTTTTTTTGTTTCAACAATTTTCTTTGAATGGTAGTATTTTTGCGGGATTTTTGTTGTTTTTGTGTTTTTTTTTTTGACAATATTCCAGGGATGCGGTCCTACAGAAAAAAATTAGTAGTTATCTTGCAAATGAAATGTTAGAAAAGTGATCATGGTTGTTTTTTATTTTCCAGATCGTTCGAAGGTGCAGGAAAAGAGCATACACAACCAACAACCAAACAAATATTAATAATATGACAAAGAAAAATAGTGATTGAAATGACAGTTAGAAAACAAAGCTAGAGGATCCTGTAATGTTAGAACAAGAAACTAAAAAAAATTGTGACCGTTTCTGATTTTCTAGATCGCTTGAAGGCGCAAGAAAAGAGCATACGTGGATACAATTGGAATAGATTTTTTTTTAAATGTTAATAATTATTGCAATTAATCATGATTGTAAAATAGCGATAATGATTGTTTTCACAAAAAAAAATGACAATAGAAGAGTGTGAAAACGTTACCTAGAAGTGTTGTCGTGGAAAATTGAAATGTAAGGCAAAAAAATATAAAAAAATAAAAAAAAATTGTTTTGTGGAGCCCAGGTGGCCTCACGTTTCTGATTCCCAAGATCACTTTTAAAGTGAGAGGAAAGAGCATACGCGTGAGGTTGTTATGTTAAATAAAATAAAATTTAAATTTAAAAAAAACTATAATTTTATTGTTTTTTGTTAAAAAGACAGGTGTTAGAAGAAATGAAACCAATTTTTTTCTGTAAGTCTAAATCAAAAAATTACTTTTTTATCGCATAGATTTTTTCGATACCTTTTCGTTAAAAAAAATGAAGTAATTTCGAGTTCGGGAGCAAACGTTATGGCTTCCAGAAGATGGGCTACAATAGCACTCTAAATGAAAATGTTGAACGTGAGAAAAACGTCCCAGGAGCTAGTTTTTTTATTTTCTGACTTTTGTACTTCACCTGAGAAACTAAAATTTTGATAGCAAGGTTAAAAAAGAACAATAAATAGAAATAAAGAGTTAGATCACAAAATGATTAACTAACATGAAAGAAATAATAATAATAATAATAATAAACTTCCAACAAAGCAGTTATTTTAGCAAAAGTAAATAAATAAATACTTTTTTGGATTGGTTGTCCCATGATAGTAAGATGATAAACTAATGACTAGTTCATGTGTTTCTATAGATTACGAGCGAATAGCAAAATTAAAATTGGGAACTAAACACCAAGCACCGAGGAGATCAAAGATAGGATGAACATCATAGTTTCATTGTTATTATAACTTACAGATACACCACAAGACACCACACAACAAAAACACTACCCAAAGCGTGAAGGTTAACAAAAGAAGGCCATAAGGAATAGAAAAGGAAATAATAATGAACAATAATAAACAAAGAATAGATAAAACCATTAATTAAGAAATTAATGGTAACAGATCGAAAGTAATCGGGCGTGCTAGAATGTAAGCTAGGAAAAATACACTACTAACAAGGAAGTAAAATACCAATAATCATACCTCCTCCTTCGCGTTCCGTAGAAAACCTTAGAATGGGATAGGAAACTTTGATTTAGCATTGATTGTGTGATATGTAGGTGCTTTTCTTCAAGAAGGAGCAAGACCTTTCTGGAATAACGATCCTCTTACTTTACACCAGATGGGAACAAAAGCTTATGGATTTGGGGTGCTTCAAGATGAGGCTATTTGGGCATTAGGACGAGGTAGAAGGATGTTCTTTGATCAAAGGATGTACAAGAACTTAGACAGGGCATTTAAGCTTATACTCCATGTGTTTAGAGGGGAGGGGTAAGGTTGTATTTATAGCTTGGGGAAATGATTAACTTTAGATTAATTTAAGTAATCATGGTTTGAAAATGCGGGGCAAGACTAGGTGAGTGGGGACCACGAAGAATGGGTGAGGATTTGATCTTAGATTTTTAATTCATAAGTGGAGGATTTTAGGTGGGTGGGGTCCACAAACTGTGGGTGAGGATTTGATTTTGAATTTTTGATTCAATAGTAGAATAACATGGAGAATAATGGCATGTGGTGAGGGTTGGGTTATTTTTTAGATTTTGAAATGGATAATTAATCAAATTATATTTGATTAATTCGAAGTGTATTTTTGTGGGAAATGAGGAAGGAGAATTAATTGATTTAGGACAGATGTGAAATTAGGGTATCTACATTCGAAAAAGAACGTCATGAGTATCAGAATCTCAAAGGTGATAAACTCCCATGTCCTCACAATACCCTATAAAGATCAAGGGTTTTCTCTTCTTATCCAAAGCTTTCCTTTTCTTCTTTAGCACAAAGGCCCAAACATGGCTCCCAAAGACTTGAGAAAATGAGACATTTGGCTTAGTGTTAGACCAAGCTTCCTATGGAGTCAAATTCTCAAGTGCTTTGTGAGGTGTGTAATTTTGAATGTAGTTAGCACAATTAATTGCTTCTTCCTAGTAGATAGGAGGTAAATCTCTAGAATGCATCATATAGTTAGTCATTTCCTTCAAAGTTATATTCTTATTTTCTGCTAAGTCATTCTGTTGTGGAGTATGACGAAAAAAATGCTAGTGAAGAATGCTTTGAGTTGCCAAAAAGTCAAAAAACTCATTGCTGAAGTAATCCCCCCATTATCAGTATGAAGGTTCTTTATGCTCCTAGAAGATTGTTTCTTAACCAAAGCCTTGAATACTTGGTAGTTTGAAAAAACATCAATTTTATACTTGAGAAAATAAACCCAAGTATGCCTTGAGAAATTATCAATAAATGTAAGTGCATACTTAGCTCCATTGAAAGATGGGGTAGGAAAAACTATCAAGTCACTATGCACAAGCTCAAGTGGTGAAGAAGCTCTCTTAGACAAATTCTTAGGAAAAAGATCTTGGTGTTGTTTCCCTAAAGCACAACCATGACAAACTCCCTCAAGATAAGAAACTCTAGGAATACCATCTATAATACCATGAGTGGTCAACTCCTTCAAATATTTGTAATTGAGATGTCCAAATCTTTCATGCCAAAGCTTACTCTCTGAATCTACATGAGAAACTAATCTTGTCCCTATAGAAGAAGTGTCATCAAAACCTTCAAAGTGATATAGTCTATAACTATGATCAAAAATACCCTGAGTAACCAATGAATGAGGCTCTAACAAAGTTTGTACTTCTGCTCCATGTGGTGTAAAAGTCATTGTTTTTCCTTGACTCAAAAGAAGAATTTGATATACAGAAAGTAAATTTGTAGTGATGTTAGGAACATATAGTGCATCTTGGATACTACCACCATCAAGTTGTAGTGCCCACACTTTTTATAGCTCAGTAGTTTGTTGTTTATTTGCTCATAGACATGTTTTGATAGTGATTGGTGATATCATGGACATTATATTTAGATATTGGGTTATATTAGACATGTGTGACATTCAGGCGTATAGCGCCAATTTAGCCTAATTTCTTTATTGTCGCATTTTCTTGTTATGACATGGAAACTAATGAAATATGATGTGCTTGGAACCTAATTATATTGATGGATAATTGTTGCATGGTGGGATTATATGTCACTTTATCATCTTGTCTAACTTTTGGAATATGGAATATAATTGTGCACGTTGTCGCATCTTGATTTCAGTAGGATGTTAGGTTAGTTTAGCATGCATTGATATCTTACTATGTCATTTAATTATATTGTATTGGACAGGTGCGGTTAATGTGTGCAATGAGTGTGCAGGTGACAGGTTTACAGGAGAACGTGGGATTCAGGCCAGCTACTCAAAACTTGCACAAGCAGCCCACGGGCTGAGTCCTAGCCATGTTCACTGTGTGAAGCCCTAGGGTAGATGATTATTAATTTTGGGCACTATGAGTGACCCCAATGTATGTAAAGTATTTTGCTTTGAATTATTAATTTTGTTTAGGGTTGATTAGTAAAGTTGTAAACTTGTTTTGGGAGTTAATAATCCCACTTTCTTTTAAATTGTTGATTTTTGTTAATTAGTCTCTTAATCACAAGGATTTAGGGTCACATGTGAGACCCTTGGGTGGTCCCCACACCCTCTACCCTTGTGCCAAAATGCAAAACCCGAAATTAGGGTATTTTGGGCATTTTTGGGGACCCCTTTGTAGCTTGGGAGTCCCCCTATCACTAAAATGAGCCCTTGGACCCTACCTAATGGGTAGGGGGGCTTGTTTTCAAGGCTAGAGGGAGTTTTCCCTCCCTTTCTACCCTTGTTTTGTCACATCCATGTAAGGGATGTGGATTTGTGTGTTTATCAAAAGTGCCACTAGTTTTGTCTTGCTAACATTTAAGGAAATTTGGGAGAAGAGGGCAAAAAGATAATTTTACCCTTTCTCTCTTTTGTTTTGGCATCTTTGACCATGAGGAGGGAGAGGGGTGACACATGTCACCCCCTCATTTGTGAGGATGCTTGCTTGCTCCTCTTCAAATTCTCATTCATGGGAAATGAGAGGGACTTTTTTCTTTGGATTTTCTTGCTTGGATGCTTGGGTGATTTGGAGCTTGGGATTTGCTTGGAGCTAAGAGTGGAAAACTTGAAGTTAGGAAGCTTTTTGGAGAGCTTTCCTTGAGGTAGGCTCTTAGATCTTATTGTTGTGTTGCTTTATTTTAGTTGATAAATTGTTTGCTTGAAATTGTTATTGTTGAGTGTAGCTTGTAGTGTTGTTTGTGTGTTTTTTTTTTTTTTACTCCCTCCATCATATGGCATGATGGAGTTTTGGAGTGTGGGGGAAGAGAGAGGGAATTTTCCCTCTCAACCCTCAAGGCTTGATGGCCAAGCCTTGTAGGGTCTTATTATTTATTTTTTCCCCTCAATGGTTGACGTGGGGAAGTGGATTCATTTGGCTTGAATCTCCTTCCCCATCCTTGGTAAGGAAACCCCTTTTGGGGTTTGAAAATCCTTCCAAGGAGGACTTGGAGAAAGGGGGAGGAATAAGGAGGGTCTTGTTGTGAATAAGGAGCAATAAGGAGGTTAAGAAGTTGTGTTCAATGTGTAAATAATATTGATGCTTAATTTTTGGAGAATTTTCTCCTCTCTTCCCCATTTTTGGAGGATGAACATGAGTTCTCCTCCTTGTAATTTTGGAGTCTTGTGTTGTTTGTGAATCTTATGTTTGTGTGTTTGTTTCATTGTTGTTTTACCCTTCACCTTGTGCAAGTGTTGGTTAGCTATCCTCTTTCCCATGGGCTTGGGGGAGGCTAGCATGCATCCCAACCTTGGGATAGGCATGTGATGATGCCTAAAGGTTGGGTGGTTAAACAAGCTCTTTTCTCCTTGCATGGTTTTGGAAGACATGGAAGTTGGCTCTCAGTTGGAATTGGTGGCATGTTGGGCTCTCATTATTCTTATCCTTGTGATACTTTCTTGTAATGTAACCCTCTTCGAATATAGTACGTGAAAGTTTGCATCTCCTTGTAAATCCTCCATTTTGTACATTTTGTGTCACTTGTAAACTTGTTTTAGAAAAGTTTGATTGATGCTACTTGGGAGTTAACATCCATGTAACTCAAGCTTGTGAAGTAATGAAGTAATAAAGTAAATAATCTATCTACTTGAATCTTGTTATAACTCTTGCATTTATATTTATAAAAGAAAAATAGTATGTTGAAGGTTTTGGGTTCCTTACACCTTTGTTACCTTGCAAACATTGATAGCAATATGTCAAGAAAAGAAAACTGCATTTCTTTTGTTTCCTTGCACTTTCTTGCTTATGTGAAAACTTAAGAAAGCATGTTATTTAGAAAACTAATTGTTTATTTTTAGTTAAGGAAGCATGTGGCTACTATTAAATGAGAAATACTCCCCTTCTTGCAATATGCTCCTCTCTTAAAAATATTAATAAAAATAATATGGGAAAGGAAAGTTGAAAATTTACAGTTCATTTCCTTGAGAAGTTTAATGTTTGCTGTTGTAAAATATTCATACTTAGTTTTAAGTTATCTACTTGAAGATTTCATTTTAGAAATAAGTCTTATTTCTATCGGAAAATACTTGGTTATCTTGAGTTGCTGGTTATATACCCAACTGTATTAATCATGTGGATTACAATATCATTACCTCAATGGACTAGAAATATATATATATGCTGTTTTTTTTTATATTATACAGCATTAAATACTAAAATATTACTACAGAATATTTATATGGCTTTTAGGTATTTATATATATATATATATATATATATACATATATATATGTATACACATAAAAATATATATATGTAATATATATATATAAAATTTTAAATGTGAATTGTTGTGTGTGTGTTGTGTGTGTGGGGGTGTGTGTTTATGTCATATATAGTATATATATATATAAATATATATATATATAAAATTTACATTGTGGGAGGGTTCGGCCCCCCCACCCCTATTATTTAGTTATATAAACATAAAAAAAAAAAATATAATATATTGATAACGGGGGGGGGGGGGGGGGCGAACCCCCCCGCACCCCTGTGCACAGTCCCGTGGGGGCGCTGCCCCCATGCTGACCCCTCCCGTCGCCCCAACGACCCCACCGCCTGCCTAACGCTGCCCCCTCCCCCACGCCACCTACCAACTTTTGGGCCCCTCGGCCTGTCCCGACCCCTGATCACGCCCCTGCGTCCAGACTGCCGCCGCGCCTGACAGCCTATCCGGTCTACACCCCACCTTCAAGCTGCCCCCGCTGCCACGGTTTTTCCCCTCCCTGCGGCCCCCTCTCGCCCTGTCCGCCGCCCGACCCTCCTCCACCTGCGGCCCAAACCCAACATCAGCCCTCTTACAACATACCTAAAAAAATAATAGATATAAAGTTAACCTAATACCCATATATATATATATATATATCCATTCGCCCCAATCAAGAATAAAGAAGTAATGGTATGCAAAAAAAAGTAATAATAATAAATAACCAAATAAACAAATGTATAAACATAAATATATGTGTAATAAAACGAAACAAAATAAATGAGTATAAATATCTATGTATTTCATACAAGGAAAAATATAACAATAAGAATAAGAATGGAAGGAAATAAAGAGAAAAGAAAAGGGAACATTTTAGGGCATCCTAGGGTAACTAGATCAAGAGTTGAAATTATCTAATCCTAGGGTCATTATTTAAACCTTGCAAAAAAAATTTTATCATGGGGTCTTAATGGGAAATATATCAATAGGGAGGGGTGATGAACCTAAGGAGAGGGTGAATAAAATAAAAGAGGTTTAGAATTATTCGTTTAGGACCTTAGTAAAATTTAAAATATAATTAAGTAAGTAATTTTCGAGTTAGGGTTAGTGAACATTTTAGATTGGAAAAATTAAATGATATATAATTAGTAGTTACCAGGAAAAGATACAAAAGATGTATTAGTATTTAACTAAACACTATAAAAAAAAAATTACCCTAAAATTTCTAGTCATTATTGATGTGTTTTTCGATGTCCCAGGAAGGGGCATTACACAAGTTGTATATCACTTTTTCCTTTAACAGAAATAAAGGAAGAATCTCCAACCTCAATTTTGGAAGTAGAACTCAAACCTAGAGAAACAAAAGACTCCTTAGAAGAAGTCATGTGATAATAAGCATGAAAATCTATAACCCAACTGTCTACAAGTGGTGACTAAGATCTCCCAACAACGTTAAGTGTTTTGTCATGCTGATTATAAGGAGGTGGCATGGAGATAGATTTTTTTTGTTTCTTGACTACATCCTCTAAGGCTTGCATTTGCTTATAACACCTATGTTCTTCATGATTTCTACCCCCACAAAAAGAGCATGAACCACTAGACTTATTCTTGGATTTAGAAGACTCCTTGGGTTTTAAGTTGTTATCTTTGGGTTTAGGAGCATTTTGAGATGGAGAAGGTGTGAATTTGGTGTTACTGTTTGGTTTTCCCTTGCCCTTACGATTAGATGCAGCTAATGTCTTTTGAGAAGTGGAAGACTTAAGGTGATACAATTTTAATTCTTCCCTAGTAAGTCTTTTACAAAATGTTTCTAAGTTAGGAATTTTGAATGTGTCACCTAAAGAATCCATGCTAGAGAAAAAGGTAGAAGAAAAAATTTGGAATGGTCCTCTCCACTTGGATAGAATCAAGCAAGCACACTCTTCATCTTTCTTATCTCTTCCACTCCCCTTCAATTGTGTCAACAAATGCTTGAACTTGGTAAGATAGTCTATAATTTTTGGAAAATCTTCAGGTTTAAGAGAGGTGATTTCAATGTCAAGTTGTATGGCTCTCATATGATCCACCTTACCAAATAAATCCTCCATTTTCTCCTAAATTTTGAAAGGAGAGTCACATTTTTATAAATGAAATAAAAGACTATCACTTACATAAGTTCCTATCAAACCCATACACTCATCAAATTTTCACTGGTACTGAAATTTCGCATATTCTCTAGTGAAAACTGGTTGTTTTGAAGAAGTTAAAACCCATAATCCTTTCCACTTAATTATTTTTTCCATTCTTAGTTTCCATGTGTGGTAATTATGTGTTGTTAATGGATCAACATGATTTAATGCATAAGTAGATGCCATCCTCAAAAAATCACCAAAACAAGCAATGAAACAAGATCCCCCCCAGATTTTGGCACTTTATAATGAGTGTGTGTTATAATATGGCATTTTATAATTATAGTGTGATTCTCAAAATAAATATTTCCAATGTAAAGAGTACGGAAAAACAAGCACTTTTACAAAAAATGACACTCAAAACCGAGTTACTGATCAAAATTTACAAGCTTTTCAATATTATGTTCTACTATTTATTTTAGATGCCACTAAAACATAATAAAATGCTCTTTCCTTCACCACACAAATAAAATGAAAGGGGGGTTGGAGTTAGTAGGAATCACAAGCTTTAAGCCCTCATATGACTAGGGGCTAAGGATTTCAATTGTTGCGCTACAATTTTTTTTGCAGAATGCTGATCTCAAAAAACCCAACAAAACCCATAAATTGGTTTCCTCCGTTTCTTTGCTGTTTGGCACGGATCCTGAGGTGAACTAGTACGTTTCTCTGCAACAACAAAAAAACTAAAAAAATGACTACCTCCAGAAACGGGTCAAGTTTATAGTCAATATTAGGGTTTTCCCACCTTTTGGATCCAATGGTTGCCTCTGGTTTGCATAAAAATGCATGTAGTAACAAAATACAGAAAAATCCCGAATATATGAATATATAGAAAAAATGCTTACAAAATGAATCGTACAGATGGATGTCAACAACAATAACCTTGCTCTGATACCATAAAAGGAACGATAACCAGATCATACCAAGCCAAGAACACGGATGCTAATCAAACACCACGATTAATAAGATGAAAATAATTCACCAGAATAACGTTACATAAACCTTTGCAAACATATAGTACAATCCTCGATATATTATATGGAACTCAGTTGAATACAATGAGAATGGGCTCTTGAATAGGCAAGGAACTTCTGCATATTTTAAGAACCAGTCACAGGTCTAGGATCAAGCGCATAAATGTAGAAATGACTAGTCATCAAAGAACTAGTCAAGACCATAGATTTAGGAGATAACTTTTTATCAAGGATCCTTTCAATACCATAGATCATGGAAAGAACTATACCTAACTGGATTTTAGATAATATGGATCACCTAATATGCTAAATAAGATAAAATAAATATCCACGTACGCTATGGATTTTCTGGTCTTTGTAAAGTGAACACTGAAAATGATTAGTGTCCATGTATTTATAGGGTTTTTATACTACTGGTCCACTGGCCGGTATCATTCTCTATCCTATCGGCTAATAGCATTAAGCATGCTAGTGGCTGGTAGAAATCCCCATGCTATCAGTCGCCAGCATTGGGGAATGCTACCAGACGACCGCATAGGGAATGTTGTCGGTCGACTACATCTTCCATGATACCGGCTAGTAGCATTCTACATGCAACTGGTCAGTAGCATTCTGCATGCAACCGGTTTTTAGCATTCTGCATGTAAACATTATGTAGCATTCTGCATGTAACTGTTGGTAAAATTTTCCAGACTACCAGATGATAGCATACAAAATGCTATTGTCTGGTATCATGTAGAATGATACATGCCAGTAGCATGTAGAATGCTATTGAACGGTTGCATGCAAAATGCAACCGTCTGGTAGCATGCAAAATGCAACCGTCTGGTAGCATGCAGAATGCTACCGGCTGGTAGCATGCCAAAATTTATTCTTTCTGTTGTGCCTAACTTTCCCAAAATGATGCTATAAAATTTCCTTCCACAAGAAACAAATTTTTAAGAGATTCTACCCGATGATCAAATGGTTATGATCTCAATATCTCATGAGGTAAAAATTATCTAAAAAATGATGTTAGGGACCATTCAAACCTGACCCTAGCTATATGGATTACTTTAGATATATGTGGGTCCCAAAGAATTGACACATGATGAAACAACTGCACTTGTATTTTAAGCACCATTATGGATAATTATGACTTGCAACAACAAAAATTACAACTACTGCTTGAATTATCTTACACATTTCTACAATTGTGTCAATTATTCTATCCCTTGTCATAGGATCTTGAGAGAAACGATTATTGCTTACAAAAAACCTACTATATTTTCACATAATGAGGCATATTAATCTATCATTATCAATTATACCACTCGTTAACATTAGGGCGAATTGTGAATTCCTAAGAGTCATGCCACACATAGTACAATCTGGATTCTTAAGTGGCTGATAAATGAGTTTCATAGTATCTATGAGGGCTATTGGGACTCATGGTTTGCTTTAGTCCCTTTCCATCTAATAGTATATTTCAGCTAGTTTTGTAACCTCTGGGGTACTCACATATAGTTGGATGACTTGAAACCATAATAAGATGAATTACAATAGGACATGGGGTAATTTAAGCTCGAAAACTTTTAATGTATCTCCTAATTGAATGGCATTTGTGTGGGGACTTTGAAGTAAATTGCATCCTAAAAAGGTGTCAGCATATCTCTTAAAGAAATTACTAGTAAAGCTAATGGAATTGGCTATGAGATTCAGTTATACTCTACATACTCAAAGGGTAACATGTGCAATGTACTTAATGCAAGGCAAGAAGTCTTCAAGAGCCATATTTCACAAGTCAAGTCAATCTCGGGCAAGAGATATTGTACAAAGTATATCCCATGAGTGTGTAAGGGTGGAATTCCACTTGCATGTATGGGAATTGGTTCACATATATTATGGAGCATATCACATGTGGATCAATGTGAGAACTGATATAAAATAAATCCATTTTATGAGTAATGTGATGTCAACATCAACTATTTAAGGATTGTCCATCAATGTAAGCATGGGCAATTGAGGTAGCATTGTTAGTAATTATCTCATAGAGATCATAGGGGAATGAATATAAATTGTACAATTAGGGGCATAGTATCTGAAGTGTCCTTTCCTCTCAACAATTGTGATTAAATGTCAACCATCACACAGACCATATAAAATGCTTAGATGCATGACTCTATATAAAGGGAGGTCTAGTACATTATTAGGCCATATCAGGGGGTATGATCTTGAGTATTTTACCTACACTTTTAAATAGTATGGACATACATGTTCCCCTCTAAGATAGAATTACCATATATTTATTTTTGGAGTTTGATCCACACTGCTTAATGAGCAATAATGAGTGTCATAATACATGTTCTAGATCCTTAGGATTGAGGTCTTCTTCTATCAACCTCCATAGGCATATAAAGAATATTAGGGAAACATAGCCCTTACAAATACCTCATTGTTGAACAATTGCCTGTTGATATCTCTGGAGTAATGCCGAATTTCCTTCATTTAGCTCAAAGTGAATAACTTACCAAACTGAATTAGTAGTTTAACTATATATATCCTATTGATACTACAAGGTATTTGAAAGATTGAAATAAGATAAGGAATCAGTTTAAATATCTAGCTTGAGGTTGATGTAAAACTAAACTGTAAATAGTTGGTCATTAGATGGCTCCAGAGATTATATATTAAAATATTGTTAAAGACTTTAGTTATACTTTTCTTAGAGGGTTGACATGGCTCATTGAAAGTGTAAATAATTTGAAGACCAGAAAAATTGAAGAAATTTCATAAAGGATTTCATTAGTGAATGCATATAATGTTAATGAATAATTCTAAAGATCATGTATCCACAAATCATAATTTATTCAATAAGTCATAGTACATGTATTTAAACATTATAGTCTATTGATTTGTCGAGTTCATTTGATCTCATGCGTGGAGATCATACTAAATTTTTTGCTTAAGTGACTTTTTGATAATGGGGATATATTTAAACAATGTCAATAGTACAGAATCGCTTAAGGATCATTGAGTGACTTGTATTCTATCACTGCTTGAGGGACTAGGGATCATAAAACTTCCTTAAGCAATGCATCCTATAATGTTGTACTAACTTCTATGAAATGGCTATCAAGGTTAAACGCTTATCATGTACCAAGTATATGTGCGTGTCACTATGCTACAGGTGAGACATTACAAATAGATATCTTGCATTAGAGAGTCTCCATTGATCCCTTTGTGCATGCCATTGTAATGTAACATATGTAGGATGTACTCAAAAACTAGGCTAACTTCTATTCCCAAGATACTCAATGAAATGAAGTGAAAATCTCCATTTAAGATATTTTAATTTAATGAGGAATGCCCATCTAGGATCTAGTATACATTGATTTAGTGTTGACGTCTGATAAGGCCCCAAGATACCAAATCTGCCAAAGGTGAATATTACATACTTGATTCCTGATCCTCCACTTAGGAATAAATTTGAACCAGATGAAGATTTTATGCCCTAGGTCCCAACATGTTACTAAGAATGAACTCCTAATCTGCTACAGTGGTACTATTCGTAGACTCTTTAGAGTCACAAATTCAGCCATTCTGAGCTTGGAAAAAAATTACGAAGATATCTAAAAAGTACCTCCAAATGATGAAAGGAAATGTGATATTATCTGACCAGTGTCACGTGAGAATTGCATCTTAACACGTTTATTCAGTTTGTTGATTTTAATGCCAAAACTGAGTGCTTGTTTTTTAAGTCAAGCTAAAACTGACCAAGAGTACTAAAGTACTGCTAAAAGCAAAATGCATAAGTGATTTTTGAAAAGTCATGCCATATTTATACATGCACCAGTAAGTATGGGATAACAGCATCTCTGTTGGATTATTTTTGTCATAAGAGGACCTTTAATTAGGGAGTCAACAAGTCAAAATGAATAGGAATGAAAATGGTTAGTGGAGTTCCAGAATTCTGGCTCCATAAAAATGACATAGATACTCCAAGGATCGTATCATGAGCCATTTCGGTTATACAAAATATGCCATTTATGTAATGAAAATTATTTTCACCTAAATCCAAAAAAAATCGCGTAGTATTTATTACTAGAAAAGCAATTGTTAGAGTTTCTTTCAATTTGGTCTAAAGGTAGAAGTTAGAATGCATGGTTTTATCAACCATTTATTGCTCTATTACCAAATGCGTGATGAGGTGGGAAGATATGTTAGTATGGATTTTATTTAACTTCAGGGTTACGACATCAATATTTTGATTCCATTTTTTTTTAGTGGATATATTTTCCAAGCTGACACATTTTATAGAATTTAATAAGATAAGTAATGTCTCACACATTACAAAATTATTTTTATAATGTAGATTGTGAGACTGCATGGTTTGTAATCCACGCAACATAGCTTTTCAGACAGGGATCCGTAAAATTTGTTTATGACATTTCTGGAGGATAGTCATGATTGAAGTTAATTTACCATAGCTACAATTTAGTTCAACTGTATCATCCACATATATAATGGACTGACAGACGTTCTCAATAGATCCCATTTTGGCATAGTATCTTTGAGACATTAGATTAGAGATAAGCAAGTTTTGATTTACGGGATTGTTATTGTATTTTGCACAAGTCAGAGTTTTTATTATTCACAATTTTAGTGAATAAAGTATGGGAAGGACATAATTTCAAATTGTAGTATGGAAGTAGCCCATTAGAGATTGTACCAGATTTTTGCAAGCATTAGTATGCGGACAAGGAAATAGTGACAAAAATTGACAGACTTTGTAGAGTATATCCATGAAGTGCACCAAGTAATCTATGCACACAGGCTTACAAATAGTAATCACAATATAAGCAATCTGCAGATATGAAAAGAAGGGATAGTTGATTTTTCAGGTAGGATACATGGTACTATTAGCTCATTTGAAGATCAAGGAAATGATTTCCATAAAGGTACGTTTTGCATAAGCTTAAAATGAGGAAGAAGATAGGAATATGCAAAATTTATTGAGAAAATTTGCATCCAATTTTACATGAGATTGAGTTACTAGAAGGTTATGGACATGTCAAATGTTTTCAATGTAGCATATTTGTATCCTCTATTTTGAGAGGATAAAGCAACGAAGAAAGCACAAAGTGCAGATTTAGTTTTAGTTGATTAGAGAATAAAAATGCTAGAGAAGGTGTGCACAAAATAAGAATAGTAAATTGATACAAGATTCAAGACGATTGCGCAACAGGAACCATAAGGAATATTTGGTCAAGTGGAAAGCCAGAGAAATTGAAGATGTGACACAGATCAACACAACTGAAGCAATGAGGCATGTGATATTATTTTATAGAGCTTAGCATGAGCAAGAGCTCATGGAACATTTTCTTACCCAAAGTGTATCAATGAAGGAGCATAATTTGATGCTCACACTCGAAATCCACATCAACCAAAAACAGTTAAGAGTAGTTTTTCACATGTTTTCTTAGTAGTTTTGTTTTACGACATATCAAAAAGATTTCAAAAAGGTTTGCGGTATATCTTCTAGAGTGCATGTATGACCTTTAATAAGCTGGTGTAAGCTAGTTTTTCAATGGCCCAACACAAAATTGTTGTTTGTCAGCAACCAAGGCCACGTACGCAAGAATTGTGAGGGTCAAAATACATTGTGGCATCTCCAAGTTATGCATATAGCTTGAGAGAGGATTGACACAATGCTTTAGATGCTTCAGCACAAGACTTGATCACTTGGCACAAGACCATGGAGACTGATGACAAGTTGAAAAATTAAATGTTACCTTGACCCACATCTTGTGCGGTGTCACACATGTCATGCGTGGTATCACATACTCCATGTTTCCAGATGGCTTGCGTTATGACGAGAGGTACATCTCTTGATGGCACACATCTACCCATTGAAACCGCTAAAGCCATTAGAGTTTCATTTAAGCAAATACACAAGGGTGTACTTGGAAGACTTTTGCACAGGTTTGTGCACATGAATATAACATGTGCGTGAGATCTTTGGGAGGGCAAGTATTCAAATTCAAAATTAATCATTGCATAGAAGAAAGCGATGATGAGAATTCACCTGACTAGTAATCATTAAGTTTGTTGAGCCGAGTTCAAGCTTCATCGAGTTGTGTTATGTTGTGATGCATTAAGGAATATTTTGGTGTCTTATTTTGCGTTGTGTATCATGATACATTTAAAATTGGAGTAGAATTCAATAAATGTCATTTGGTACGATATAACTAGGACTTAATTTTGTATGTAGGTGGTGTTTAGTTCTAAAATAACTCGCCTTTATACTTGAGTGAAGTAGTTGAGTGGGAAGAGTTGGTTTGTTGAAATATTTATTTTAGACTAGTTTTGTTAGTCAATCTAATTAAATCACATTGTGTTGTATCCCCTCAGAGATTATGAAAGGGTTGTATTAGTTTTGTGATTATTCTAATTTATGTGTAAGGTTTGTTACCTTGTATAAATCAAATAAAGTGTGTGTTATAGGTATTTTATCGTTCATTTCAAGTTAATGAGTTAGATACTAAAGAAAGTACACAACTCAGAAATGGAGGGTTTATGGTACCTCTAATGCGATGTGATGGATAGACAAGGACAAAGTAGATGATGGATCCTTCCTACCACAAGCTGATAACCTGCAAATAAGAATCGCTAAACAGAAAATGGATTAGATATGATATGCGGGGGTTGCCCGACAAAGCGGATCCAAGAAGCATTAACTTCATTAGCGGATGTCAACCCTCGTTTGATAAAAGAAATTAAAGTAAAGGATGAAAAACAGTAGATAGCATGCAAAAACATAAGTATTATTGAATTTGAAAAATGACTGAAATTGATCTACAAGATTATTTGATTGAAATGACTGTAAATTAAATGTTACCTGGTCTGGTTGACGGCGACCCAGACTATGTAGAGGCAGGTCAGCGGCGACCTAGGAAGGTAAATTTGTAAAATAAGATAAATATGCAGGCTTGCAAAAGCTTGAGTTCAAACTAGACAGTGACAGAGGTCTGTGGATGCTAGAAAATGACTTGCAAGATGTTCTTAGAGGCAGAAAACACCTGGGAATGACAGAAAACAACAGTAGGGAAGGATTGATTGGCAAGGAACAAGACTCTGGTCGACGACGACCAGGTTGAGTAGACAGAGACGGTAGCCAAGTTGGGTAAGGCCGAGGTCAAAAGGATGAAATGGGAGACATGCAAGCAAAGAGGTTGGAAGAGAAGGTTGTTGAAGAAGCTCTGAGTGTTGTTGAAGTTGATCTGAACATACAAAACGTTAGATGTAAGCAAAGCCAAGTTAATATGATGAATATAAAGTAAAGCCACATAATGATGATAATAATCTCACGAAGGATGGTCATGAGCGATGCAAGCATGTTGAAACGATGTCCAGGAGATCTGTAATTGTTGCAGGTATGCTCGGGCATGAGGGAGAGTTCACAAGTCACAAGGAAGCTCCAAAATTTGCATACATCTGATGATTATGGAAAGAAAAGACTTAACTTTATAGGGTCGATGGTGACTGGGTTGGGTCGCCACCAACTACGAGGAAAGTTTCCCTAATGGGAATGCTTTTGTGCTTTGATCGGGATTTGGGCTTTCTTAAGAGTTAAAAGAGTGCTTTAAAGCATACATGTGGGTAAGGGGTTTTTAGGGATGTTAAGGAATAAAGATAGGCAAGATAAAAAAAATCTAGAAAAGCAAGGGGATGTATGTGTTAGGATAAAACCATCCTAAATAGAAAGTTTGTTAGGGCATATGAAATATTAATTGATTGGTTAATTAATTAATGAGGATTAATTAATTAATAAGAATTAGATGGTCATTAAAGGTGATAGGATAATTAAGTGGGATTTTTTAATTAAATAAAAGGGGGGATGAATTAAATTAAGGGAGGCCTAGGTAAAGACCAAGGTGAAATACGCCCACGTGGGCAGGCAAGGGTAGAGATACCGAATTTAAGTGTCTAGAGTGTGTTTAAGTTCAATTAATTCCATATGCAAAGGTTGCAAGTTAGTCAAGAGTTGTCTTGTCTAAAAAATTGTGTAGTCTAAGGCTATTCTTAGTTGGACTCGTCAAGCGTGGTTGCATCAACTTATTTTGTGGCTATGTGCACATGTAAAATTTGAAAGAAATGTTGTGACCTAAAATGGTCCCTCAACCTTTATATATCATTATTTTATGAATATTAATACATTTTTCTATGTATTGAAAAATTAGTCTACATTGGGAAATATTGGTCTAGTTATTCACTTCCAACATTATGAAATCCCCCTGTCTGTGCATCATCTATCTTATATTGAACTTATTTTGTGGTTAAAATCCCCTTTCAATCGAGTGCACATGTGTCCCCCCTTTTCTCCCTTTTTAGGTCCTAGCCATTGGAAGTTGGTGTAGGTGCTAATATTGCTAAAGTTGAATTTGGATGTTGACTGTAATTACGTAGACTTTAAGTGTTATAGTCCATTTGAGCTAAAGGCGATTTTTTAGCATTCATCATTGGTTGAACTATCTAATTTTTATGGAACATTATTGGAGCCTTTGTTGAAGATATTCATGTTATTCATTTTCAATTTACCGACATCTTTCTTATCTTTGTAGGGTTTGACAATTAAATGACTAGTTAGTTCACACTAGTCACCATCCCTACTCCAGATCCCCAAAACTTTTCTTTTCCATTATTAGATCTAGAAGTGTTGAAATGAGAGAAGAGCCTTCTATTTGTTGTGTCTCTTTCCATCTGCATCTATGATTGTGCAATTTACTGAGGCATTGTTTGCTACAATTTCATTTGTTTTATAATGCTCAATTTAAGGTAAACATATTACATCAGTGTATCGGTATCAAGTAGCAAGATGAATAATCGAGAAACATCCCAAATACTAAATTTGTTCTCGTTCAAAATTTGACTACAACATTTTCTTCTTCTTTTTTAATAACGAATCTTATATTTAAGTATCTAGAAAGATTTATACCTAACTCAAATTTTTTCTCATAAATACTCTAGAACATGCTAAAATATGAAAACGCCGCCTTAAACAGCTACGTGTAACATGCAATGCAACTCCTGACAATGAAATTGGAGTCAAATATTATGGGCAGTAGAAAAAAAAATGCAGGCTCCTTGACGGCAGACATTGACGTGATCTCATATTTCTGATTCCAAAACCACAAAGTAAACAGACGGCGGAATTAGACTTCAAAGCATCCTTCTTATTCCGTGTTGACTATTTCGAATGCTCCAATGTTTTTAGTAAATATGCATGGCAAAAACACATGATAACCCAGTGCAATGTTTGTCGGAATATAATAATATTAACTAATCGCCAAAGTGAGGATAACGTATAATTAATGATATGTCTAAGATTTACAGGCACAGAAACAGACGTTTCAGCTATTTCAACGACAAAGGACAATCCGAACAAGATATAAATCGAAATTCATTTAAGCCGAAATGAATTTTGTACGGGATTTGTAATTCAACGAGGTCGTCTTGGACCATGTCAAATTAAAACACCATTTTTTCACTCGTCTCGGTTCTCAACGGAGAAAGATGTTAGAATCTTTCTCGGTGAGGCGCAGCTCTTTCTTTTAGTGAATGTTTCAACTCTTCAAAAAAATTAGAGACCTATGTCACCTACCCTTGTTTTTATTTTCAATTTTCATTTGTGTATGTGTATGTGTATGTGTATGTGTATGTGCATGTGTGTGCACTTATGTGTTGAGGGGAAGATATATTTTCTTAGTTTTATTTAATATTTAATCATTTGTATTTTACTTGAGCATGAGTTATGTTTTATTCAACACATGTACGCATCCTTCTTATAGTTGAGTCTTATCTTCTATATGATTCTAGAGAATTAAAGTGGATACCTTATGTGATCGGCCAGGTTTATACAACACACGTATAATCAACCTCCTACAATTGAAGCCTATCTTCTACCTGATTCTAAGAATCGGGGTGGAGGCCTTATGCAATCGGTCAAGCTTGATTCTGGGTGGGGAGCATGACACTCCCACCTGCATAGTTGCAAACCAACCAACCTATGACCTCACTTACATCAAATTTTAGGTCATGTTTTTTTTCATCAATCACTGTAAGACTATATTTTAACATTTAAACACATATTTTTCTATTATATTATATTACAAAAACATTCAATTTTCTTCAAAAAAAAAATTTGTGCGCGCGCTACAATTGAACCTGCCTTCTATCTGATTCTAAGAATTGGGGTGGATGCCTTATACAATTGATCATGCTTGATTCTAGGTGGAGAGTATGACACTCCCATGTGTGTGTGTGTGTGTGTGTGTGTGTGTGTGTGTGTGTGTGTGTGTGTGTGTGTGTGTGTGTGCGTGTGCGTGCGTGCGTGCGTGCGTGCGTGCGTGCGTGCGTGCGTGCGTGTGCGTGCGTGTGCGTGCGCGTGCGCGTGCGCGTGCACGTGCGCGTGCGTGTGCGTGTGCGTGTGCGTGTGCGTGCGTGTGTGCGTGCGTGCGTGCGTGCGTGCGTGCGTGCGTGCATGCGTGCATGCGCTACAATTGAACCTACCTTCTATCTGATTCTAAGAATTGGGGTGGATGCCTTATACAATTGATCATGCTTGATGTGTGTGTGTGTGTGTGTGTGTGTGTGTGTGTGTGTGTGTGTGTGTGTGTGTGTGTGTGTGTGTGTGTGTGTGTGTGTGTGTGTGTGTGTGTGTGTGTGTGTGCGCGTGCGCGCGCTACAATTGAACCTACCTTCTATCTGATTCTAAGAATTGGGGTGGATGCCTTATACAATTGATCATGCTTGATTCTAGGTGGAGAGTATGACACTCCCACATGTATAGTTGCAAACCGACCAACCTATGATCTCACTTACATTAAATTATATTTAAAAAGTATAGGTTGTGCTTTTTTTTCATCAATCACTATAAGATTATATTTTAATATTTAAACATATATTTATTTGTATTATATTATATTATATTTTACAAAAACATTCTAGTTATTAAAAATATTTTAATGTATAAATAAATCTCACTTAAATATGATAGAAAAGTACACAATACATTTTTAATTATCAGTACTAAACAATAATGGTGTTTAGTTGATATTTTTTAAATCTTAAAATAAGTTATTGACATGGGGTTTTTGAATATGGCATGCATTGAAAGATAGGTGTCTGAATTTGAATGTACAAATGTGTGCCTGAAAGTGAAAGTGACTGGAGATAAAGGTACAAAGTGTTGGTGCTCCAAACATATATAAAGCATCAAGGGTGCTCTAAACAACTAACAAACATGTCTAAAATTTAAATGACAATTGTGTTCGCATGGTCTACAAATTCATTTTCTTCACTATGATCTTCGTGTTGCAACACATGTAATATATAAAATATGTTTTCTTCTTCTTGCCCTAGATTGGAAATAATATTTTAATCTTAAGGAAACAAATGAATTGTTAGGGGCATATGTTGTGGGTTTGCAAGGTTTTTAAGTGTCATCTAATTATTGAAGCCTAAAACAATAAACAATATGTCAAAAAGAATAAATTGAACAATTGAAAAAATTATATGGTGACATACATAACCCTAGGTCATGTGCCATAAGTGCTCCATGGGAATACTAGCTTCAAAGAATGATAAATGTTATAGCAATCACTGGATCCCTCTAGAATGCATGTGAATGCTCAACAATGGCCTAACATATCTAGTCTAATCTCCATATGATCCTCTCTATGCAAATGAAGTACAAAGTTTATGTAATTTTTATAAATTTAATTCAAATTAGGACCATGTTGTTGAAAATAGAACATCAAAATGAGGAGAAGGAAAAATATTGGACAAAAGGAATATGTGTACCTTGAGTAAAAGTGCCCAAAAGGTGGGCACAAGAGCACTATGAGTGCTCCAAATAGTCCCAAGTGTATCGTGTTTGCTTTGGACAACGTGCATAGAAACCCGAATAGAGATAAAGGGGCCATAAGAAAAAAGGGGGCACATTGAAAGATGAAAAACACATCAATAATTCATAATTTATATTGATTTTTGAAAAATTAATGAGCACTCATGTAAATTAATGGAAATGAAATGCCACAGGGCCATTTAGGTGTCTACATTTTAACCCACTTTAAAGAGAGCACTTACATACATTTTAATGTTGAGAATGAATATACAAAATTTGCATGCATGGATCTCTTGAACATAAGCTAATGTACATGGCAATATATAAAAAACAATCTTATGTTTCTATGCATACATGGGCCAATATCAAAGAATAATAATCACTAAAATTTAAAGAACTGAAACTTAACTATTTTTTATGATTTAATCATATCTATAATATTTCAAAATAGATCTAAGCAAATCCCAAATTTAATATTAATACAATCCATATGGAGTTTGATTCATTGCAAGTTGATGCAAGAACATCTAGGTTCAATGAGAAGTTTTGCATAAACTAAAAGCGTGGATTTTTTGTATTTGTGTGCATTTTGCACTTGTTCGTAGTGTCAAAATTATTAGACTTGTCAAAGATGATCACGAAATTCTCAAGAAACATTTACAGATCTCCAAAACTAAAATCACATCAACCGTGTAAGGTTTTATTCATATAACATGGTTTAATTTGTCTCTCTTTCATTTAGATGATTAAACTACCAACTAAAACAAGAAAAGAGAGTGAAACTACCAATATGTGTTAATTGGTGGTTATATAATCATCTTGATGGTATGTAGCCATTAGGGTAGTTTTTAATCTACCACTATAGGTTTGAAACCACCTATCAACAGTAAGCAGTTGCTTTTTTGTGTTGATTGCAAATAATGAGCAATAGTCTAAAATGCTAGATTTTTAAAAATGAATAATTTTCTAACAACATGGGAAATCAAATAAGTACTCAAGGATGCAAGGAATATTTAGAAGAAATTTGAGTTATTTTAAATAATTAGTTTCATAGGGGAGGAGGATTTAAAGTAGAGAGAGCTTCAATTAGAAGTGTACTTGTAAGAGAGAAAGGGATAATAAAAATTTCTCAAGTCCATCGAGGGAATTTGTTGATATTTATTTCATCTTCATGATTTTAGTTCAAGTAATAAAACATGTGTGAAAGTTTGTGTGTTATCTCTGTAATATTTTCATATGGCTCCAACAAGGTGTAGATTTTGTTTCAAGTCTAAGCGTGCTTTGTTTAAGTTTGCATCCATTAATGAGTGTTGAGTCTATGCTACATTGAAAGGTTTCCACTAAGGCATTTCCCTCTTACATGTCCTATGTCATTAAGTATTAGATAAGGTTGTAATCTACTTAGTTGAGTATGCAAGGATTTACCTGAGTTTTTGTATGTTGTGAAAGAATATTATAATGTTATGAGTTGTGAGGAATAGAAATGACACATAAAGGAGCACCTCTTGGAAGAGGAGGAAGAGTGCCAAGAGACACATATTTAGCATAAATGTTAAGAGGAATCTATGTTGGATTGGTTACTTGGAGACTCCACTACACAATGCTTTTTTAGAATATGAGTGAAGAAAAAGGAGAAGAACCATAAGTTCATCTCGAAGAGTTAGCTAAGAACTGAACTATATTATTTAAGGTCATTGTGAATATGGGAGGCATTCCAAAGCTTGACACCCATAACTACTCAATATTCTATTTCCTTAAATATTTAATTGGTTAGATTGAAGAATTGGAAAAATATTATGATAATGATAAAATTGTACCTAAAAGAGTGAATATTTCATGCACAAAATGGAATTGAAATGCAATCTTATGATGGTATCATGTGCATCCATAAAGGGTTAGAAGAGGAAAATAATGAATTAAGACTTACATAAAACAGTTATAGATTGGAAAGGAAAGTTTCTATCTTATAATATTAGTTGAATTTGTTCAAGAAGCTATTAATTTTGAGGCAAAAGTACATAGTTTAAGGGATTACATGGATTATTTCTACAAAATTATAATTAAGTTGGCCATGTTAAATACAATGAAAAGAATATATAAAGATATGTGAATTATGTACATATTTCCATATAATAGATTTTGGAATGACCAAGTTGTGTTTGGTAAGAGAATCCTATTAATGTTATTTGAACTTGTGAGTGCTAAAAAAAGTAATAGTAGTAGGATAAATGATGTTATAAATCACATTTCACAAGAAGATGAAGAAAGCATTCTATCACCTAATTATGCAAAGGAACTAGAACATAGAGAAGGTTTCGTGATGAAGAGAGTGTTTTTAAAACTATTTAAGGAGGAGTATGAACCAACACAAAGAAAGAATAATTTATGAACCATCTACAAATTAAGATAAAAGAGTTGAAAATATGTCATTGATATTGGTGGCATAGATTTTTTTTGTGAAATGAGACGACAGACAATCTTGGTTTGAAGTGGATCACACACCCTAATCCATACAAGTTTTTTTTTTTGTAAAGAGGACATCGAATCTTGGTTAATGAGAAATGTCAGTTAATTTTTAGATTGGGTATTATAGATTGTTTACCATAGAAATATGATAGAAAGGACATGCATGATGGTAGAACAAATACATACACTACTGAGAGGAATGAAAAGAATCATATGTTGAGCCCATTAAAAGATAAAGGAGAAGAATCCCTAAAAAATTTATTATATATAGAAAATATTTTTGAAAGAGTAAGGAAGGATTTATATTTTGATTTCACTTGTAAACCCATGCAAGAAGGAAAAGCTTATAAGGAGAGTGAAATTCCACATTAAGTGGAGATTTTTTGAGATAATACATGCTAAGAGTATTTGTAGTGACGTATAAGATGGATTTCCTCCCCACGGAGAGATAGCCATCATATGGATACGATTCATGAATCTATTTTTCCAAACAATAAAACATATATGTTGACATATTTACTATGGAGAATAAGGAGATTATGGGAAAGTTTAATCCTATGTGCAGTTCCAATAGTGTTAGCACCCAAAAAAGGGTAGAATGATGCATGTGCATGGATTCTATATTTCAACAAGATTACAATAAAGTATATATTTACATTTCCCTAAATGGATTACTTCATGGATTATTTGATTGGATAAATGTACTTTACAAATATTGTTTTAAAACGTGAGTATCATCAAATTAGAATACATGGAGGGGATGAATGGAAGACCTTGTTCAAGGTAAATTATGGTTTGTATGAATGGCTAGTTAGTCATTTTTATTTTAAAATGCACTAGAAACATTCATAAGATTCATGGAAAAAGTGTTTAATGCACACATTGATAAAAAAAAACTTATTACATATTTAAATGAAATACATATTGATAAAATTTTAATGAAGAAAATTTGTTAGTCAACATGAAAAAGTTCATTTAAATGAGGTAAGAGTTGGTCTACTTAGATTTTGTGGTATGACATGGAGGATTGAAAATGGATCCAAAAAAAGATAAACATTATTATAGAATAGTCATTGCCAAATAACAAGTTAGAAGAAGTAAATTTTTGTGGGTTATCTATTTTTTTAACATAACATTAATTATAAAATTTAGTGGGATATGTCTACTGATCATGAAAATCATGAGAGGTGATATATAATAGTTCACGTAGATAGTTGTAGATGAGTATAAATTTTAGATTTAACATAAGAAGGTCACCATAAAAATCATATCAATATTGGCAAATTTACACAATTTATTACAAATTGATTATTATGTTACTGGGGTAAAGAAAGGTGTTGTTTTGAGTCAAGAGTTAAATCCCATTAATGTATAATGAGATATTATTTGGGACAAAAGCATAGTTCATTGAAATAAAAGGAAATGATGAAAATGAATTATTAAATATTAAGTCCACTATATGAAAGATATTTAAGCATTTACTTACCTTTCCATTAAAATGGACACATGTTACCTGTCATATTGACTATGGAGGGCCAAAATATTCTTAGGAACTCTAATGATACAAGAATAAAAGGAGAGGATAAAAATGTAGGTATATGCAGGTGAGTCAATAAATAGGAATATAAAATTTGGGAAGAGAGTAGTTCATAGGGGGTGCTAGGATAGTTTTAGATAAGAAGTATATGTTATGACTATATAGCCTATGAGAGCTTGTAAAATATGCTTTCTAGGACATATAAAAGGAATATGGCTAGGTTAAGTTTGTATAGTCTATAAAATGTAATAAATGCTACTAAGGAAATAATCAACTAAGAAAAAAATGTAAAAGATAGGTATATAAGGTATAGGTCAAGTAAATATAACCATAAAATCATGCATACCTAAAAGAGATAATAGAGTATGTGGATACCTAGGTATAGATCAGACCCACATAATCACAAGAAATTCTCAATTAGGTTTGGAAGACCTAGATGATGTCATAAGGTGTTAATCGGGAAATGGATTAGCCAATAAAGTAGTCTTGTAAATAATGAAAAATAAATTGACACTTAAAATCCTTAAAAATAATTAAGAGAAATGTGAGAAGAAACATAAAAATGATCAAGAAAGAGAGTATATTGAAATCCCAAAGGTGAAAAATATACTCAAGTAGGCATCGTTTAAGGGAATGACCTTAAATCATAATGTCTATCACAATGTTAATGTCTCAAGAGAGATAGAGAAAGGGATGAAAATAAGATGAGATATGATTATAATATATCTTATTTGCAAAGGGGATATAATATAAATGGATGACAATATGGATGTCATCAAGGAAAGAAAAAATTCTTTACCGGAATCAAGACACTCTAATCAAATTAGAAAGAACACTAGTTTTTGACATCAACGGATGGATGAACCTAAATGTGTAGGTTTCAACTTGGAATAACTAGTGAAGTTAATAAATATATTCCATACCAATATATGAGATGAAAGAAAATTAAAGGTTCATACCTTCCCATGATATGTTCCCCATTCCTCTTTACCTCAATCAAGGAGTTACATGCTTGCTACTAAGATTAGGCACTTGTGTGAAAATGCATGAAACTAATGATATATATGTATACTTGTACTAAAGACACAAAATCCTACCACACCCTAAAAGACCTTTGGATATGTAAGGATTCCAGCTGTAAATTTTTAGCTTTCAACTAGGATAGGCATGTGCCAATGATATCACATCTTTTTTTTGTTTGTAATTGATTTTTTACTTTAGTTTTTCTCTTTATATTTTTCCTTATGCTTGATTATTCTTTTGATATTGTGGATTTTGAAAATAATGGCTTATTTTATTCCTCCTCATAGATTCATAATGTTGATTAAATGGGTCTACAAAATTAATACATTAGAACTTACACTTAGGCTTTATAAAGGATAACCTATAAGCCATGATGTTTAAATACTCCTAGAATTACACATTATAAAATAATGTTATCTTAAAAATAAACTTGGTGGGTCAATAGAGTGTGTGTAATAAGGGTAGATAGTGTACTAATAAATGGATTTCCATAAACACTATGTGTAAAGGAGTGATATAATGATGGAAATATTTGAGAGTTTGTCACCAAAAAGGTAAAATATGGATGGAAGGCATGTAAATATACTAAAAAAATTGATCAAAAAAATAAAAGCTAACATTAGGAGACAAAATGATACTATTGACCATTTTTATCCCTTTCTAATAATATGCCTAGCTATGATTAGGAGCCTAAGGAAAAAAAATTGTAATCATAAAAAGTATGCATTTTTACAGGAAGGACTAGTTTACCCCCAAGGTATTATAGTGAAAATAACATATTGATATTTTAGAGATGTAGAAAGAGATAATATTCAAGAGGTGTAAAGTAAAGAGTAATGTCCATTGGGAAGAATAAGGTGTGAATTCTATGAAGAATTAAAATATAAGAGGTTTGGGAAGGAACAATATATCAAAACTAGGAAGTGTGTATAGCCAAGAGGTATGTAGTAATAAGGAAAATCTATAAAGCATAGAAAGCCAAGAGGTAGGTAAAAATAGGAGGAAAAAATATGGAACAAATAAAACTAAGATGTAGGCAAAAATAAGAGGAAAATTTATAAAGAATAAGTAAAATTTATGAGGTGGTTGTAATAGAGTAAGATAATAATAAGTAAAAGTCATGAGGTAGAGATGTGATGGCTATGTAAATGTTCCAAAATATTAGTTTTCAATGTATTTTTTAGCCCTGGCCATCATTGGGGAATGATTGGATGGATGATGTCTCTTGGCCATCTATAATGTGCCTTGGGAATTGGGAGAAGGGTTTGGTAGAGGATTTCCAAGTTGAGGAGATGTCTTAAATATGGATGATTGAGAAAGGATTTAGAAGCTTTTGAATGTTCTAAGGGAAGAACATGTTATAAATGATGTCTGAGAAATGGATTTTAGGGAACAGAAAGTGGAATATGCCTGGTTTTCACATGAATGTCCTTATAATAGATCTAAGGACTTGTCTGATATCTATGGAGATGCCTATGTTTGGGATCGAGAATATTCTAATTTCTCCTAAGTTATTTTTGTGAGTGATATCTATGAGGATTTTGATGTGCTCTCATGGTTCTCTTCTCTATTTTATAATGACAAAAACATAGATTCATGCTCTGTTCTTGATGAATGACTTTTGAAAGATGATTTGGAGTGGCTAGGAGATTTGGAGGATAGTCCTTAAATAAAACAAATGATCAAGCTACTTTGGATTCACTGACTAAAGAGAAGGTGAATGATATATTTGTCATGAGATTGGAATCAATATCATGAGATGATTCTGGTAAGGATTGGTTGGGGTTGGATCAATATCAAGGTGGAGAAGAACATGTTATAAATGATGTCTGAGAAATGGATTTTAGGGAATAGAAAGTGGAAATGCCTGATTTTCACATGAATGTCCTTATAATAGATCTAAGTACTTGTCTGATATCTATGGAGATGCCTATGTTTGGGATCGAGAATATTATAATTTCTCCTAAGTTATTTTTATGAGTGATATCTATGAGGATTTTGATGTGCTCTCATGGTTCTCTTCTCTATTTTATAATGACAAAAACATAGATTCATGCTCTTTTCTTGATGAATGACTTTTGAAAGATGATTGGGAGTGGCTAGGAGATTTGGAGGATAGTCCTGGATCCAAGTGAGTTTCTATTTCCTCCTTAAATAAAACAAATGATCAAGCTACTTTGGATTCACTGACTAAAGAGAAGGTGAATGATATATTTGTCATGAGATTGGAATTAATATCATGAGATGATTTTGGTAAGGATTGGTTGGGGTTGGATCAATATCAAGGTGGAGGTTTGGGTAGATAGGTGAGTTGGGTGTTTCAAAAAGGATCACAAGGATCATGGCATGGATGAAAAAGTGGAATCCATTTCATCTATAAAGATTTCTATTTTAGGAAATTAGATGAGTGAAGATGATGAACCTATTTATAAATTAATTGAGGAGCTTTACGATATGTCAGTAGAAATTTTTTCTTGAAAGGAAGATAAAACCACACTACTGGGAAGTGTGTAAAATGAATATACTTCTTCCTCTTCGATATCTTTCACTGTGGGGAACAATGGTCTGTTAAAAAACCAAGCGTTGAAGTTCTTAATAATTTTAAATGTCAAATGAATCCTATAAAGAGGTATTTAATTTTGCAATTGGATTAGAAAGTATTGGAAAGGATGGACCTATAAAGGTTATTTTTATTTCCTAATGGCCCAATTTTGTTATTTCCTCAAGATCTAAAGTGGAAAAGGATTATGCTTTAAAGAGAAACACTTGGTATCTTTACAAGGGAAAAATTCACACCTGAAAGCATGACAACTATACCCTACTGTGAAACTATTTGTTTAGAGGTAAACTTTATACCTCCCCCAGATAACCCTAAACCCCATATAATTCCTACCCCATCCTTTTGAGTGGTCCAATGTGTTGTTTTGTCATGTTCATAGGTGATTTAGGGATATCCAGTCTATTTAAGCACTTCCAAAATGGAATCTTTCAAGACAAGATCTATGAGAAGCTTAAGAAAGGGATTTTCTCTGATCTTCTTGAGGCTGATAAACACCCCCCAAAAGTGTAATGAAAAAATTAAAATCATCATTTATTTTGCCAAAATTAAAATCATCATTTATTTTTATCAGAGATATAATAATGTTTTGCAATTGGTTTTGGAAGAATCTGGGAAGTTTAAGAGGTTTCAGAGGAGTTTCAACAAAAGTCAGTCCTTGAGGATAAAATAGTGTATAGTGAAAATATAGCTCCTAAGCTTCAGGAATTGATTCTATAATATTTTTAAGGAGTTAGGAGCCAAAAAAATATCATTGGAAATTTTATTTATAGATCTAGAGGATGGTGGTCTCACATTTTTGACAAGAACCAGGAGGCTCTATTCACAGCCTATTTTTTACCATGCACAACCTTTGAACCCGAAACAAAATCCTATTTTTAGGGGGTTTTAGGTCGAATCAAGGTATGATACCATAACCATTATGATAAAAAAAATTTCCCATGTAGTTTCATATAAATAATCTTTCAATAATATGTTTAGGAGCTCAAGTTATGCGCTCGACAAGTTGCTCCAAAAGGTAAAAGACATCCAGTTAAAAAAAATATTTGGTAAAAAATTGGGACAGTTGGAAAAAAAAGTTCAACCAACATCATTTTTGGTCCCTAGAGCCTCATATGACCTCTGTTGAGCCTAATTAAGCCAATTTAGCCCCCATGCTCTCATTTCTAGCCCTCGCCTTCATCTAATCATGCTTCTTCACATGGACCTATGGAATGGGGGGAAAAAAATTCACCAACCATCCCAAATTTTTGGGATGGTTAGGACAAGAAAGTGTACTCATGCCCAAGTTGTGTAAAATTGCAAATTTTTATTTTATAGTGTTGCTTCTGGCTACTTTTGCTTCTTCCCTTACTCTCGCACAAGAAATCCTCTACTTCATGATTTCATCATTTCCTCCATTTTTTCCACTTCCATTCCCTTTACATTGAATATATCCTCCATTTTCCATCCTCCCCCACTACTGAAACATGAAAAACTAATATTTTTGAACCAAAACCATGTTCATTTGCTTTTAGAAACCCTCATTGGAAAAACTGAAGAATTGCTCATAACTTGCAAATCTATGAGTGAAATCAAACAAAAATTTGCACATCTCTTTCTCTCCCATGCACCTTGATGCTAAAAAAAACAAAATTTCAAAAGGTACCTCAGATTTTTTATGGCGGCCATTCAAAAATTTTGGCCTTCAAATTTTCTTTTGCTATTTTTCGTTGATCCGGAAGTCAGTTTGACTTAAAATTTTGAACGAAGGACACAAATACAAAAATCCAGAAGGAAAACCAAGATTTTTCATAAAAATGTTAAAAAAATACTAGATTCCAAAAATAATAAGTTCCCCTAGTGTTTACTTGCTATTTTTTGCAACTTTCCTAAAATGGTAAAATCCCCCAAAAGAGAAAAAGAATGAAAATAATATAAATGCAAAAATAAGGTACACGTGCCAGAAAAAAATAAAAATAAAAAAAGTAAAAAGTAATATTCTAAAAATAGAAAATTCATAAAACTGGCCATGAAACCACTGTGAAAATGCTCTAAACATGACAAGGACCTCACATTTTTGACACCAAGGCAAAATAGTAAACCCTGCCCAAAATAGTAGCTCTTGGATCCTAGAGTCCAATAATAGAAAGTTTCAGTTTTAAGCATAGAAAGATGCATATTGGTCTATTTTCTCTCATATTTCCACTTTTTGGAATCTTCACAGGATTGTAAGATGATTTTAAGGCTCAAAAAAATATTTGATAACTTAAAATCAGTCTTGGAGACATTATCCTGAGTTCAAATGTGTGCAGAAGCAAAGCAGTACATCACAAGGCACAATGGGTGAATCCATCTTCATCACTTAGGGAGTTGGGGTATGAGAAATGAGTTTGTCATGGATACCTTAATGAATTGAGGTTTTTTTCAATCAATTATAAAGGAGGATCATCATGAGTAGTACTCATTTCCATATTGAGATCACATTGGGAAGTCCTAAAAAAGTGTTTCTTAACACTAATTTTATGACACGAGATTCCCGAGTTTAATGTAAAAGGATTCAAATTGTGCTGACAAATCGATGAGAAAATTAGTGTGTCTATGTATTATAATTTCCTCTGATATTTTTTCTCCATCTTCAAAATTCTTTGGAGTGGACCTCATTAAGCAACACCTAGGGTCATTAAGGTGATCATTCAACAGTGTTTCTAAACACTTCATTTGAGGTGTTCGTGCATCATCTGAAGTAGGTTTCTCATGCTGTAAAATTTTTACATATCTATCTGGGTTCACCACACTGATACGTTTCATCAGGTCAGTTAGGAAATGAGGCAAAGGTAGAAAGGCATAAACTTCATCAACATTCCTTCTTCCTTCTCTTCTCTCATTATTCCTCCTCTTCTCTACCCCATTTCTAATTCTTAACTAGTAAAAGGGGGACTTTATTTTATTTCCTAGGAATTCTAAATGTCACAAGTGGAAAATAAAAGTGAAAGGTAATGGGGGGTAGACAAAGATTCTTCTCGATGTCTATATAATGTAATGACACCCTCATTCTTAAGGGTTCTCAATTGTGTGCACCTTCAAGAGAGATATTTTTATACCAAGGAAAAAGAGATAGCATTCTTCCACTTTCCATTTCTAATTTTCCTCTATATTATAAGCATTGTACAACTTGTGAATATGTCAATAAAGAAAGTATTTTATTCTTTTCATGATGCATGAGTGTGTTTAACTTTGTGTGTATATTTTTCTCTCATCATTGATATTTTAAACATGGTTGTTTATTTCATATAAGTTGTGAATGTGAAACTTATAATTAAATTTTTCAAGGATCTAATTTTCTACTTGCAGAGTTAATTCCTCATACCTAACTTCTCACTCCCTTCCTACATCTTTCAACAAATTCCTCCCTTGAAATTCATTGCAATAATTTTTAGTAGATACATTGAAGTGTGCCTATTGGATCCCTGCCCTCTTGAACAACAACATATCTCCATTTTTGTTGATTCACAATAAAGTGGAGTTGCACCACACAACCAGAGGTACCTAGAGTCCTATAGTATTGACAAGATAACCATCAAATTGTCTATACGATAAATTTTCTCACCAACAGTTTTTGGCGCCATCCATGGGGTAGACTTGGTAACAATCTACACCCAACATATGATCACAAGAAGATACAAAAATATTTTTTTTTTTTGAAAAAATAAAAAAAAGTTGAAAATTGAGTTCCATTGCAAAAAATCTCAATGTCAATTCATGTGAATGACCCTCCATATTCCATTGTTTCCTTATGTATTCCCATAGCAATGTTTTCCCTGAAACTGGCTAATAAGTGATATAACAGGCTGAATAGGTTCAGAGGAATTATTGATCCCACTTCTTAGGATTTGAAAAATTAGCAAAAAATGAATCATAAATAATCCATATTTACAAGTGATTCACCTGGTAATCCAATCGAAACTCTTGTTTATACCCCTCCTATAAATTCTCCCATCTTTCAACCACCATCGAATATCGAATCCTTAGTGGAGGACAAGAATCAGAAGAGGAATTGGGAGAAGAAATTGAAGAAGTAAAAGACGAAGCTAAAATAAAAGATTCAATGACAGAAAAAGGAAAAATAACTCAACCCATTGTTCCATGGGGAAGTAATACAAACACACTTTCTCTTACACCTCCTCTCCACAATCTACCAATAGGATCCCATAAGGAATTTCCAAATTTCAAAGGTGACGGTACACAAATTCCTAAAGAAAATATATTTTCCTTCCTCATGTCATGAAAAATCCTTGGAATTAATGTTAGAGTATGTATTTACCTTAGCTCATGTTCACCTAGTTACTTTATTTACTTTTATTGTATTTATCCTCACCCACTTATGTGTGTGGATATTTCTTTTATCTTATTTAGATATTAGGAGATATTATCTAGTTGTTAGGTATAGTTCTTTCCTTTATCTATGGTATTGACTAGTTCTTTCCTAGATCTATTGTATTGATAGATATTTGATGTCTAGTTCTCTCATAAATCTATGGACTTGACTAGTTCTTTGATGACTAGTTCTTTCCATGATTTATGGCTTGATCTATGACCTTGACTGGTTCTTAGATTGTTATTCCTTGCCTATTTAAGCAAGGCCCATTCTCAATGTATTGCATTGAGTTCCTTAATAATATATGATACTGCTTGCTCATTTATTTGCAATGGTTTTATGTAAAGTTATTTTGGTGAATTGATTTCATCTTATAGATCGTGATGTTTGATTAGCATCTATGTTCTTGGCTTGGTATGATCTGGTTATCGTTCCTTTTAACTTTATCTGCTAAGTTCTCAGAGTTGAACACGTGGTGTGCTAGGATTGGTACGGTGGTTGCAGTCTTGAGTGAATGCGTGGGAGTAGGAGGTAATGCAGAGCATAACAAAGGCTTAGGATTCAAAGTGAGTTAGTCAGTCTAGGCATGACTGTCACAAGTGTCTTCCCTCCATGTTGGAGTCATTCAAATTCAAATAGGTGTGTAACTAGGATTGTGAGAGTGGAAATATTTGGTGAATTTACTTAGATAAGGTATATACATGCCAAATAAGGCTATGTATGCCATAAAAAGATGTAAGGGTTGTTCTTATTCGTACTCATAGGTTATCTATAAATTATCTTAAGGTAATACTTTTTATTGAGAAATGCATGGTTTTTGAAGGAAGGAACTCTCTTATCTATTCCTATCACTTTAAACTAATTTCTTACCTTATGCATAAGTGGATTGTTATTCTACCTTTCTTCCTTTCAAATTCATTAGAAAAATTGGTGGAAAGTATAAGGGGGAATACAAAGGCCTTGGATCACTTGGGGATTATAAAAAAACCTTTTTTATATGTTATATATTTTTCAACAAAGGTGGTGTACCGAAAAGCCTTTTGGGAATCCACAAAATTTATTAAAACGTAGAGGACTAAGTGGAAAAGTGTTTTAATTTCCACTTTATCTTCCTCCTCTGTAAAACCCCTAGGGGCCTATCAAACAATGACTTGATGGATAAATGGAATTCTTCCTGACATAAAAATTCTCAAATATTAAGGAAATCCTTATTGCCTATGTTGAATAATTATTGAAGATAATGCTACTTCTGTATCTATTATCAAATCTAATGTAGAGGGGAGAATGTTGAATGAGGGTTAAAAAGAAGAATATGTAGTGTTGGGTTTATAAAGGTTTTTCTCTTGGTATAAAATCTTTAAAGGTTGATGAAATTTTGTTAGAAGGTTACATGGGTGGGCTTGACAGAGGAATAATAGATTAGTAGGAGTGTCCACATGATGATGTTTTTAGAGATGGCATGCTTGGGGTAGAGGATTTGGTTACTAAAATATTTAAGCTGTAATGCCCCACTCCATTGCACTTGGACGGTGAGGTTGTGGGCTGTGTTTGCCACATCTAACTTTGTAATGCCTAATCTATCATACTTGGTCAGTTAGTGTGTGAGCTTATCTCTTCAAACACCTTGAATGATTGAGGTGTCAGATCCCTTATGAGGTTTTCATCAAGACTTATGCAAGGTTACAAATACCTCACTAGATGTTAATTGTCATATTTTACACTTTCGATTGTGAACCTAGATTTTTCCTTACATTATAATTGCAAGACATGACAACAATGTAGTCAGGTGCATTGGGAGATAAACCCGCAGGAAAAACCTAAGTGTCTCACCTAAAGCATGTGTAACTCTATTAGGTCCCTCCTTGTGTATGACTTTAAAGATGTATCTCCTGCATTCATGACTAACATAATATGCAAATATACTATATGAAGAATATGAACTACTGTAACAAGTTCATAGAAAATTGATCATCAACGAAAGGGAGATTTATATTCATTATAATCATGACGTATTACAACAATCCTTCACCACACAGACTTATACACGCAATTCAAAAAAGCACAGTCCATGATGGCAATGACTACTAATGGTAATGACAAAAGATTACTTCTTACATTGACGTGACAGATATATATAGTGTGGAAATTTGTCCACCACTTGAATAACTAAAATCTTAAAAATAGGCCATCCTTACACATAACTTACATGCCTTTAGAACTAAAGCTTTCTTATGAATAGACCCTAACCCACAAATCTTCACAAGTGGTTTTCTTTATTTTTGGAAGCTCTAGTTCTACCTTATGTGCTATAAATAACTTCTACTTTAATCTTGTCACATGTGTTATAAATATATTTGCCTCCTTCCATGCATGCTTCATATCATTATTAGCCATACATGTGCTTTATCCACACCTTTTCTATTTCCATCTTTCCTTGATGATCACGCTCAACTTCTGTTTTTCCTATTTTTAGCCTGCCTTGGAAATCTGACTATCTCCTCACTCTTGTTGTTCCTATGTGCAAGCCTTCACGTGTGCCTTCTTCATACTTCCTCACGTGTCCCTTCGTGCACTTATTTCAACCCTTTCACCTACTTTTTCATGCTTTCACGTGCACCCTTGTGCGCATCCTTCGACCTTCATGCATGTCTCATACTTAGCCATTTTCTTGGCCTAACATTACCCCACACTAGGTATATTGTTCATCCTCGGCAATACATGAATCAATGAATAAAAAAATAAAGAATCCTGGCTAAAATAATGCGGGAAACACCCCAAATAATATTGAATGAATAATGTATGAATAAAGGATATCTGAATAAAGAACATATGCCCTCGTGCGACCAAAAATTAGGCTCAGGGTATATGTAGGAGTTCTAGGAATTCTTTGTTGATGGTTACTTCCTATTCCTTTCCATCTTCTAGCGTGCTATTTGACCTTCCTATAAATGATTCCACAATGTTTGGTATGCTCTTTAGGGTCACTCCTATGGCCTTCTCTTGTAATTGTTTCAAAACGATGTTCCATTCAAAAGCATTTCTTCCAGGACTTCTACTCCCTTCATCACCATAGCCTACAATTCTCCTAGCCCCGCCTCAAGTTTGTCGCGTTTATTTTTTATGGTCTTCTTCATGTCCTCCTACCTCTTGCAAAAAAATTGTGCATGTTGCCTTATCTCTTGTATATAATGAGGCCTTGAGGCATCTGCTCCCGCTTCCTCTTTTGTAAGGTGCGCATCTACAATCGAGGTATCCTTGAAACTTGATGAAGATCTTTTTGCTTTATGTGAAGTCTCCTTCACTTCCGCGCCAAGCTCTTCGTACTCTTTTATTCTTTTATTAATATTTTCTTGATTCTCCATCGCTAGTTCCTCCATCATTTGTTCATATCCTCTATTTTCCCTTATTAGTAAATAGGTTGATCAACTCTTCCAAGTTCTCAATTGACCTATTTTTATCAAACTTGGCCTTCATGATTACTTCAGGACATGAATGCGCGTGATGTTGGTGATCAGTTTCCCTACCTTATTATTTACATCGATCAACCTCTTTTTCACTTTATTTAATTCTGAGGCTAACTTTTTATTCTTTCTACTCACATCCTCAAAATTCCTGTGCATTGCAGTGTGGCAAATCCTTTATTAATATTTTGTGCACAACTTCATTTGGCCATTTTTATTAAGGCATTACTTTCCTGCATCCAAAAGTTGTGTAGACACCAAAATTGGAAGGGTATTTGATAGTTCCTTTCTCCCCTAGAGCTCATCCATGACCTTCTTTCTCAACTCAAATTTTGGCTTTTCCATGTTGGTATGCATTGCAAAGGACAACATCTTGCACATCCTGACATGAGCTTATGATCTTATCAAGCATGTCCTAGCAATATAAATATTTGGCCTCCATAGAACTTTGGAACTTGGCCCTTGATGAATTTTGATGTGTCATCTATATATCCCATTTGAGGGTGAGGAGGTGAGTGTCTTCTTGGCCTTCTTGATGAAGATTCAGGTCCTGGTCCCTAGTGCATTCTCGCGGTGTCTCCTTGTTTAATGTCAAAGTGCATGGGACCGGTGTCCTCTCCATGCCTTGGTCTGTGCTTCCTCTTGTTTCTCTTGTTCCTTCTCTCTTCTTGCTCTTGTTCCTCTCTTGCCTCATGTCTCTAGCTCTTCTTTCATCTCTTCTTCTTTGCTCAAATTCTCAAGCTCTTCCTCTACAATATGAATATCTCATGAAGGCTCCTCATCTCCCTCTGAGTCTCTCCATTCTTGGGATTTTTCATCATTTCCCTTATCCTCTTCCTGGGCTAGGTTGGTGCACGCGGTTTCAATTGGACTTGCTGGAGGTGTCCTAGGAGGGGTGCGCACTGAAGTTTCTCCATGTTCTTCATCTCCTCTTTTTCCTTCTGACTATGGTCTAGCTTCCCCTCTCTGTGGATCATCTTCTTCTTCTTTTTCTTACTTCTTTTTGCTCAGTGTTGGATCTTATAGCTTGCGCTTCTTTGGGGTCCTTGTTGGCCGTCCTCCCTGATGGTGGTGGTGTAAGAGTTGTGTTCATGCTTTGACCACCTTACCATCCTTTAACTTTGGCCGCAAGTAGACATATACCCACATACTTCCTTGCCAACCACCAAAGTCATGATGGGATTCAAGTCCATCCCATCTAGATTCCATTATTTCTACATAGGGTTACTTGTCAGTGTAGCCATAGGTCTTATAAGAGTATGGTACTCTATGTCTACCTTGTCTGCATTGAATTTCAAGGGTTGTGTCCTTGATTCTATTTACTGACGCTTCTAAAATACCTATGTAAAGGAAAAAGGTAGTTTGCACCAAGGCCCCATCTCTCATTATTCAGAAATAAATCGCAAGAAAAGTATTGCATAACAACAATTCTACTTGGCCATCCAATCTTATGTGGTAACTCCCTAGGTATGTGTTCATTCATTTTCAAAGGCATCACACATCCTTTTGTACTATATTTCCAGGTGTGAATTGAATACATTTGTTATGGCCCCATCACAAGTATACTTGGCGAATCTCTTTTCGGTGACCTCTTCTCATGGGATGCTCCCATTCTCTCCCTTCATGGGTCCATCTAGAACTCCAATCTCCCAAAATACTATCAACAACAAAATTGACCCCCATGTTATTTTCTCTCCCTTCTCATGTTGGGTCTTTGCCTTCTTCCACAATTCTCTTTGTGATGTACAAAGTAAATGTTGTATTTGGTCCCTTGTGCCATCTTATGCACAATGTGCAAGGAACTTCTTGTTCACTTCATTCCACCTCTCTGAGGCTCCAAGCTTTGCAACTTACCAAGGTGTGCAACCACTCTGGTCCAGGGTCAGTGATATGTTTTACATTGAAGGTGTGTACTTCCCTTTGGTAATGTAACTTGGTGGTTGTTTCTTCCACCTCTACCTCATCAACATATCCAACGCAATCTCATTCTCCCCTTTGTCTCAACCATGTCACTTTTCCAAAATTGTGTGGTGATGCACATTATTCTATGCCTGAAAAGTAGAAATAGTCCTCATGGACATGACATCAACCATTGAAATAATTATTATGGGCTTGCCAAAAAATGGCAAATTCATAAAGTTACAAGACTGACCACTTTCCAAGGTCTTATGCACTTGATCATCCAACACAATCTGCCTTTTGCAGTGTGTTAGCCTATTTCTACCAAGGTATCAACCCTTATATCAATACTTTCATGCCCTACTGTGTGGTGGTTGTACTCACTTCTCTTTCACTTCCATAATTGTGATCCCCAAACTTTCCCAATGATCACCTCCTATGGGTATTGCATCTCTGAGAACCAATCATCTGGTGTATCCTCCATGATTTTCTTGCCCTTGGGTGCCTTCTTTGATGGTTGTCATTTCTTAACTTAAACTGAAGTGTTGTAAATCACAAAATTCAAATCCTAAAACCTGTGTGCCCTAAATCAAACCTTGTCTTCTCCAATCACTTTTATGGTGTTTCCTAGTTGTCCCAATTTCTTCAATCACTCCTCAAACCTTGGTTTATCCTTGCCCATTTCCTTAACTCTTGTAACTTCTTCTTAAACAACCCTAACTCATGCAATTTCACACTTCTGCTTCTTTCAAACCCTTCTTCAACTTCCACTTTACTATCTGGATGTCACTTCTTCCAAATACAAGGAACTCTATCACACTGGTTGGTTGTTTTAGTTTCATTGTCACCTTCATTCAATGTTTCAAATTCACAATCACACTAAGTTCACACTAGTTCGCAAGAGCTTCAATTTGCAAGGTGTATTATAACTATCACTCACATCTATTTATATATTTTTACTTTTTAAATGAATTTAATGTGGTGGATGGTGGTAGGTGTATTTTTCCCACTCTTTTTTATGTTTCCCACTCTTTTCCACCAAGTCTGGACCTTCCAAATTTTCCTTCCACGTGGGAAATGCATAACCTTCTAGTGTGCCACTACTTCCTTAGGCTGTAGATCCTCTTGTGCGCACCTTCCTACGCCTGCACAACTACTTTCCCAAGATTTCAAACCTCTTGTGCATGCCTTCCTGTGTTGCACCTTTCCTTTCTCTGTGCCACAACCAAGTAGTTTTTTCCTATGTTGCCTACCTAGCTTATCCTGCATGTTATTTCACATGTTATCATTTCCACCAAGTTTCTTATACACCATTGAGAAAGAAATTCGATACACCATCCTTCCATTTATCATCACCAAGGGTCTATCATGTGCTTTTAGCCTTGCTACCCCCACACTAAAAGTATGTGTGGTCCTCTGTGCATCATGCTTCAACAAATACATTAGCTATGTACATGAATGTGCTTATTACAAAATAAAAAAGAACAAAACAAAGGGAAATCTAATCTAAATGGAAATACTACCTTATTACAAACATAATTGAAAGGAAGCTTATTTATAGTAGGGCTTCAACCTACTCCCATTGAAGTAACCAGGCAACATGGTGCCATCAAGCACATGTAACTGACATGCACCTATCTCCATAATCTTGGTTACTCTGAATGGTCCCCACCAATGTACTTTCAAATTTCCCAGGTGGCATAAAAAATTGGAATCATAAGAAGCACCAATCCCCCAACTGTAAAATACTTGTTCCTAATGTGCCTATCATGCCAATCCTTTTGTCTTACCTTTTCTTGCTTCTGGACTCCATCGCACAATTGTGTGTCATTCATCCAATTGCATTAACTTGTCAATGCTCTCTCCTACTGCTTGTTCATCCATGCAAGTCCTCCTGCATGCAATATAACAAGGATGGTAACATGAACTCAACAGGTAATATATTGCTTCTGCTGCCAAACACCAACTGAAATGATGTTGTTTTATTTAACCTCTTATAGGTAGTTTTGTATGCCCATAGTATAATTAATACTTTATCATCACAATCCTTTCTTCAAACATCACAAATTTTGGTCAAGATATGGCCCAAGATTTTATTAAATGCTTCTATCATGTCATTAGCCTGTGGGTGATAGGGAGTTGTCTTGTGATGAGCTACCATGAACTCTGCTAACAATATTTTGATTGTTTCATTAAGAAAATGAGTTCCCCTATCACTTGTAAGGCTCAATGGGAAGCCATACCTACTAATAATGTTCTCCCATAAGAAACACAGTTGTAGTGGTAGTGTAATCCTTGGTAGGCACAATCTTTCTTCCCATTGCATAAATAATATGTAAGTAATAATGTACCACGCACCTATTCATACACAGTAGCTGGCGCAATCGGTCCAACAAAGTCTATAGCCCACTTTTTGAAAGGTTCTATAGATGTTATTTGGTGTAAAGGCATTTCATCCCTTTTTCCTGGCTTTCCAATCCTTTGGAAATGGTCACAAGCCTTGACAAACTCCTTTGTATCTTTGTAAAGTGTTTCCCACCATAGTCCTGTGAGGAGTATCTTGTGCATGGTGGCTTCTCCAACATAATATCCTCCAAAAATTCCACCATGTGCTTCTTCCATTATTTGTTTGGTTCATGTTCCAATATGCATATGTGTAATACCTCATCTCGACCCATCTTATAAATGTTCCAACCAACTGGATAAGGTGCAACATGTATAGCCAATTTACTTCTTCTCCATTGTCTTCATTCCTTGTGGCGTAATACATGTGTGCAAAAACACTACTATATCCTCTAAATTTGGTAGTGCATGCTGCAACTTGAATAATTGTGCATATGAAATTGTATCTTCTATACTTTGTGCATCCTCACTAGAATTGATGCATGAAAGATGGTTTGGTCCCAAATTACTCTTTCTTGGCTTCACTATCATTGAAAATTCAAATTCCTAGAATAAGAGAATCCACCTTACATATGTAAACTTGTAATATTGGCTTATTGACCAAGTACTTCAATGCCATATGGTATCAGTATAAAATATAAATGGAGTTCAAGAAGATACTTCCTGAATTTATGAAGCACGTACACCATAGAAAAATCCTTCACGCTCAGTAGTTGTGTAATTTTGTTATGCAGGTGTTAGCTTCCTGCTCGCAAAACAAATTGGGATGATCAACATTACCTTCTCCTAGGATTGGCTAACACTGCTCCAATTTTTGTACCTAAGGCATCCACATGTACATGGAAAGGTAAATTCCATGAAGGGAAGTGAAGGATAGGCGCAATTAGTCAATATTTCTTTCAACTACTCAAAATCTTGTTGTTGTGCATCCTTCCAATAAAATTTCCCTTTAGCCTTCAATAGTTCTTCCAGTGGCACAACTATCTTGGCATAACCCTTGATGAATTTCCTATAATAAAATGTATGCCCAAGAAATCCATGCACCTCACATTTTTTAGTTGGCTCTTCCAACCCCAATATAACTGCAATCTTTGTTGGATCAACCAGAAGTCCCTCTTTTACAAATTATATGGCCTAACAAAGTACCAAATGGTGTAGCAAAGATGCACTTTTTGATATTTAGGGATATACTTAGCTGCCTACATCTTTCAAACATTAGGCTTAAGCAGTCACAATGATCCTTTACCAACCCATACACTGTCCAATCATCTAAATACACTTGAAGAAAGTTATGGATGAAGTCTTCAAAAGCTTGCACAACAATGCACAAAATACTGTTGGTGCATTCTTTCAATCCAAAAGGCATGATTGTATATGCAAACAACCCCATTATGTTGTAAATGTTTGGTTTTATCTTGATCTTTGCACACAATCTAACTTGATGATATCCTGAGAAACCATCTGTGAATGAATATATCTTGCACCCCTCTACACCCTCAAGGATTTCTTCAGTGAATGGTGTAGGGAAAGGATCAATTACACAAGAAGCATTTAATACTCTATAATCCACACAAATCCTTATCCTTCCATCTTTCTTGATACTTATGACCATAGGGTTGATCCATTTAGATTCCTCAATTGGCTCAATGATACCTACCTTCAGCATGTTGTTGATATCATTCTTTACTTTGAAATGCAAGTTTGGATTCATCCTGTATGGTTTTTACGGACTGGTCTCACGCCCTCCTTTAGTTTGATCTTCATCTCTCCCTAGTGATGGATGAACACCCTTTAACTCATGGTATCCCCTAGAAAATAGATCCATGAATTCATGCAATAATTCAACTATATTTTGTAACTCTTCTTTTGACCAATAATCACCAATGATCAACTCATTAGGCATGTCATCCATCCCAATATTCACCTTCTTCATCTTAAGTGGTAGATGGTATGTGTGTGCCTTCTCATCTACCTTATCTAGGACCTCATGTGCTCACCCTCTATGTGATGCTCTATATTCAATCTTCAACTTCTTCATCATCAATCAGGTACACTATCTTCCTTTCTCCTTTTCCTCCAACACGTGCTCTAACATATTCTCATCAATCTCTATCCATGCACGTTCATTTGCATGCTATTGATAAGAGTCTCACCATATAAATGAGTTATAAGATCTTCCACCTTTGCGTTATCACCCAACGTGATGTGTTTCATCAACTGCAAGGCCTTATGTACAGGAGGATTAGATGAAAAATAATTGAAAGTGTGCACCATACCTGATGTCATAGCTATTGCTACCAATTGCAATCTCCTGCTTCAACTCAACATGTATGTACCACAGTGCGTGCACACCTGCACAAGGTGGAATAGAGCTTATGGACCCATAATGATAGCAGTATCACATCTGGTCCTTCCAAAAAATTCTTCTCACAAGCATGTATGTGAGTCCTACAAGATGTTTTTCCATCATAAGTTGGTATCTTCTAAGGAAGGTTGTTCCTATCAAACCATGTCAAGAAGGAAATTCTTATCTTGCACCATCTGAGTAGATTATCCCTTTGCATGGCCCACAAATGTGTTTCATTCCTCTCAATGAGTATACCAACATATTCCTTTCTCTTCATCACGTCTTCTTTCATTACACAAAAATGATTCACTTTTCTTCTCCATATATACCTAGGTAGTGCAGTTCTTCCCAACCACCTTATTTTCATGGGTCTAATCATCCTTGTTACAATTCCCCAACTATCATTACCAACCATTTCATATGTTCCATGGGCCCAATTATTCAAATTGTAGTGTCATTGATTGAATGCACATCTCCCCATTTGAGCTACTCCCTCCTTTATTGGCTCAACACACTCTGGATCACTCACATCTTTGCACATAGATATGATTCAAATCCTCCTCACTAATGGGCTCCATGTAGGGTGTAATCCTTATACCATCCATAGGAATCACTATGCACTCATCCTCATTCTCAAAAATAATATAACACTTATTAAAGCACAGGTTTGCATTGTTTTCATAACACCATAGACAACCAAGTAATGTAGGGAAGTTATCTGCCTCTACCAACTCCAGAACCTCAAAATCACCCTTGAATTTTACCCCATGTATAGTGATGCTTACATCCTTCAAAACTCCAATGGACATTACCCCTGGTCTTTATTTCCATATACAACACACTAGAAGAAGGTTGAAAGTGGTAGCCTCCCCATTCTATTCCATGAATCCAAGGTAAGAATGTTTACCTCTGCACCAATGTCAATAAGGATGTTTCTCAATAACTAGCCATCAATAACTATATCCAAATGATTTCCTTATCATATTCATGTTTCTGAGGTGGTAAATTAGCATGAAGTAGAGAACCATATAAATATAAATTTATGATACCATATTGGAGGACCAAGCACTAATCACTACTACCATCACCAAAGGTTACATCTATCTAAGGATTCTATTACTCCATTACATCCATCTAGCTCCATCACAAGGGATAAAGGCTAGGAGGGGAGTTTATTCTATTCCATGCACCATCTATTTACATTCTACATCTACTTATTGTTTTCCACTCACAATGTGCAACTAGCATAAGAGCACCTAGGGAACGATTTCACACACACACACACACACCTAGAACTACATTTGGTCTGACATGTAGTTGAATCCTCGATGATAAGTCCATCAATTTGGAAGTTGAGTACAGTTCAACCCCTTCATATCCATATTTATTTTTTAGGATTTTGATGCTTTGTTTGGGGTTTTGTAGGGGTTTCCTCCATCTATGATTTGAAGAGAAATCCAATGAAGTTTAGCGACAAGAAGCAAGCACAAACGATTATTCAAAAACACCTCATATGATGTTTCCAGGTCATTTCCATAGACTAGGGTGCCCATATCTTAGACCAGGGTGCCCCATGAGCCCATATCCTTCTCCAAGCAGCCCAGTCTAGCCAGAAAGTCCAGATCTTCATTTTTTTGAGTTCCTATGCGGTCGTTTCCTCCTCTTGTTCAGTCGGTCTCCACTGTAACACAGTCCCGTGATATCTACAAATCAGCTAAGGCCTTTCCTAACCCTCTTTTTCTTTAGGGTTTCACATTTTATTGCTTAGGTTTATTAGTTATATTTACTACATTTCATCATCATTTATTTACTACTTCTATAGCGTCAGATTAGACTACAAATATTCCATTTTAGTTGAATCATTTTGGGGAACCCATACTAGATCTTCACACTTAGGATACTCATTTTTCCTCTATCATGGGTCAAATTTCTTTTTTTTTCATTTACTTAATACTCATCCCAATTGTCAAGCTCTTCTGCAAAAATCCCTAGACACCATGTATCTTCCTAAAGATACCCCTCCACAAGAAATAAGTCCTATTATTCCTCATGATCCTCCATCTAATCAATCTATGTTGGACTCAATTCAAGATTTACATTATTTGTTTTAAGACAATTTTAAGGCTATGGAATCCACAATTACATCTCTCAAATCTGAAATGTAACATCTTTAGGACACTTTTCAGGCTCATGTTTGTTCACAAGTTCTACATCTAATCTTCATTCTATGTCTACTACATGTGCTCATATCAATGAACCTTAACCCATACCATTACCAAATCCTCTCACATTTGATTGCAATACTAAGCCACATGACATTCTTGTTAATCCCTTTAGTCATCAATTGATCACTTTGTTGCCTACTCATTGCTATCCTCCTTATCGCCTTACAAAATATCAAGGTCATATATATTTTAATTATCATCGAATTAATGGCCATAATGACATCTTGAGCAGACATAATATTTTTCTAAAGAGAAGACACACAAATAATACGCACATGGGAACAAGGTGCATTTGAAGGCACAAAATAATAGGAAAGGAAACACGTGCCAGAACAGTTTGGTTCGGACTTAGTCATTTTTATGGATACATGCTATTTTTGGAGATAGCATGTGGAGCACACATTAGGATGGAGACTTGCACAACAAGAAAATGGTATTTTGGGAATGAGTGGATGATAAGCACCATGCATGGTTGTAGTTAATAATAGGATTACTTCTTCCAGTTAACTATAGGACATCTATTATTAGCGCACTTGCATGTGTGCATGTTATTGTAAAGGTGCATGGCTATTATCAACATGCGACCTATTTTGAGAAGTGTGCATAAGGTGGTGAAGGGAAATTCCCCACCTCTATAAATATGTATTGAACTATGTAGTTTAGAGAGAGACTAGTGTGTGAATTATTGTAGAGTTATGTTGTTGGATCTGATACACACATGACTTATGGTGATACTTTATAATGTAAGAAGCTTATGTGTTTTACAATGTTTAATGTAATGGATGATATTGGATGGATAATGGTGTTAGACATAACTGAAACTGGTTCATGTATGGTTAATCTTATTACAGTTATTGTTTAATTCATGATTCTCTAAGATCTAGATCTGGATTATGCACTGTGGAATGTTTATGTTTAATTATGGATCTGAATATGTCTTATCTTCATCACACTAACATCCTGCACAAGCAACTCTAAAGAGGGGCCTGGTACCTTTGCATGCTTTGGGTGAGTGCTCAGCTCAGGTTGGGTGATGTGCCAGTGCGCCTGGGTTATTCATAGTAGATTCTAGGCTGCATCATTGGTTCTATTGCCGGGACCTCTTTTTCAGTTATTTTCAGGATGTTTCATGATGAAGACATACCGATTGACCTTAGAAAGTGTTGAGGAGTGGATAATAGATCTAGAAGAAGAGTACACTTGGAGGTTCAACACTAGATCTGAGTTTGATGCATGTGCATGGGTGGAGCAGAATTTGTATGACTGTTTGTATGAGAGCTTCTTTGCTATCTTTCTGGTAGAGCTGTACGAGTGGCTGGTTGCTTATGCATCTAAAAGGAATTGGAGGTATCACACACTTGTCTGGACACAGGAAGAATTTCAGGCCCTCTATGATGTTGATCTGATTTGGACGTGCACTATGGATACTTGGTTCCATGGTGTTTTGAATAGCTATATTTTAGAGTACTCAATTTCCACTTACTCATGCCCGAAGGTAGCTAAGTTCCAATTTTTACACTATCCTAGGGGAACTTATCTATAAGGCATTCCACTGGCAATCAAAATCTTGATGGTAACCCTGAACTTGGAAGAAAATTCGATGGCTAGCTAAACCCTACCATGCATGGGGGTAGGAGCAGGTTTGGTGAAGGATGGTGGACCTAGTGGAAGAGAGGAAAAGAGAAGAAAGGTGGCTTAAGTACAATGAGGCACACGAGAGGGAGATAGAGAAGCAACATGATATTGTAGAGTGGATGGCGTTGAGGAGAGAGATGGCTTGTGAAGGATTTGGAGCTCACACAGAAGGCATGGAGCTAGAGCATCTGAAACTCCCCCATTTGGGAAAACATGATAGGGAACCCTCTTCGGCCTCATATGGGAGCGAACCAGCAGAGACGACATGGGCCATGGGCACGCATCTGAATCTACCTGGAAACCTAGCCCTTGCACTTGGTTTTCTAGTATCTAGTACAACCAGTAGTCAACAAGCTAGTTTGGGGAGTAGTAGAAAAGGAGTAAATCAAGTAGAAAGTGCATCTATGGCCGGGAAAACATCTTCTTTGTTATTTGGAGGTACCTTTTCAGGTGCATCTTTGGCATATAACTCAAGCACATAGAATTTTGGACTCACTTCTGGGAGTAGTACCACCTCGCAGACTATAGGAGTTCAGTTTAGTACCACTGTTGGGACACAGGGTAGTACATCCACTGGTCCACTTTGAGCTATAGGAGGAGGATCAGGGGGCATAGGTGGCTCTAGTTATGTTGGATCTAGTGGGTCTGGAGGTAGAGGTAACACAGGAGGTTTTGGATCAGGTGGGCATGGTCCTCACCAACCCCAGAATATTTACATGGAGATGTCACTTCGTCTTCCAGAGTATAGGGGAATAGAATATGTTGTTGAACACGTGCACATGTGTGAGATATTGTGGCATGCAAAAGGAATCATGGCTTCTGAGTGCAAGGAAAGTCAGTTTGTAACTACACTATAGGGACGTACTCACAGTTGGTACAGGAAGTTTGACCCTGATCAGAACTTGCATAGATTATGCAGCATTACAAGAAGCTTTCCTTAAGGAGTTTCATATCCTTGAGTTTGAGCAGAAGAGTATAAGCGCGCTCAAGGATATTAAGAAGGGCACTACTGAGAGTTTTCGGGAATATGATTCCCATTTCAAAACACTTTTGTCTAAGATTTCGTATGATATTCATGCAAGCCAGCATGCACAGTGGTTCGTTGGGGGTTTGATCACACCATTTAGGAGGGCATTGTCACATAAGACATATACGGACCCGCGTGAAGCACTTGAAGTAGCATTGCACACTGAGGTAGTCAGAAGTATAGACACTGGAGTGAGCCCATTCCTAGAAGCACAGATTACAGCTATGGAAAAGTAGTTGGAGAAACTATTGGAAAATTCAGCACATGAGACATGCACTGGGATTTGGTGTACAAATTGTGAAGTGGAAGGGAACACTAAGGATAGTTTTCCCCGCAGTCATTATGTTCATTGTTGCTAGACTATGAGATATGTCATTTAGACCATGATGCAAGCCACTGCCCATTATTACAATGTGTGATAAGAAAGAATGTATCTTGCTATTGTAAGATTTTCCGGTCCACGACTCACAATACAAGAATATTGCAGGTTGATTGGTTAGATCCATGATGCCATAGATATTGGTGTGCGATAGAAAAGAGTATCAGATAACTCTAAAGGTAAAAATGAACACCATGACCATGATCACACTCAAGGGCATTATGATTGGAATGAAGGGAATTTTGAAGGAGGTCATGGTAGAGGTTGAGGATACCATGGTGGATTCAGGGGCCGAGGCCATGGTGGTGGATGAGGCAAGTTTCCTCATGGAACATGTTTTTTACAAGTGGATCTCTTGACCACTATAAGTGTGAATGTCCTCAAAATATTACTTGTTCTTTTTGTGGGAAGAATCACAACTATGAGGAATGCCCGGATTTATATGACCATCATAGCAAGAAACATAAATAGGAAAAAAAGGGTGTATGGATGGTTAGGATACAATGTGCCATAGAGAATCATTGGATGCCAAATTTGGCACCGAAACCTGAGGTAGTACCTATGAATATTACTACATGCACTGAAGTCTTGCACGTACAAGAAATGTTATAACAAAATCCTCCCATTACTAAGGAGGATAGTTTACATGCAAGATAGCCAGATCCTACACATCAGAAGGAGGTCTATCAGGAGACCATGGAGGTACTCAGAAATCTTTAGGGTGAAATACAATGTTTAAAGGAACAATCAGATAAGTTGGAATAAAAGAAGGTACCAGAGATGGTCTAGTTGGATATTGATGATTTGAAAGAGGTATACAAGATGTTGTGCCAGGAGAATATCATTCCATTACTAGGGAATTGGCTAAATGGAAACACTCCACACACAAGTATTGAGAATGGATGACAAATCTTGCATGCTAATTTTCCCCCTCATAGCTTAGATTATGATAAATATATCACTCTAAATGTTGTTGTGGATGGATGACTTTTGAGTAATATATTGATTGAAATAGGCACGAAAGTCAATGTGCTTACTTTAGATGCATGGGTACAGATGGGAAGACCTCCATTATAGCCATCTTCTTATGTATTGTCTATAGCTAATCAAACTAAGGCCACTTCAATTGGAGTTTTAAAGGATTCATCCATTACTATACAAGGGGCCAAGTTCATTGGGGACTTTGAGGTCTTAGAACTTGAAGAAGTAGACAACTTCCCAGCTCTACTTGGGCACCCTTGGTGTTATGAAAATAATGTTGATCTACGGTTCAACAAGGGGTATATAAGTTTTGAGAACAAGGAAGAAAGAGTTATTATCCCTTTGACAGATGGGAAATCTGCACCTTATGTTGAACCATTGAGTGAGGAAGACCTAAACATAATTTATGTGCACGTCATTTGGGATCTGAAAGTACTTGGGCCGTCTAAAGAAGAAATCCTCTAGTGGGAAGATGCACAGTATATTAGTGATACTACAAGTATTTCTTGTGATAATTGGGCACATGGCACCTATGAGATGGTTGGGCATGAAGTAAGAAGTGCATTTGTGGGGAGAAGAAACCCTCGTTGTATTAGGAGGATAGGTAACAACTTTGTACCTTAGTATACTTGAGAAGGAGATCCTACGGTATTCCTGCACGTCATGGAGGAGCAGTGGACAAATCAAGTTGAAAGAATAAATATGTTAGTGTATACCCTACGTAGGATGTCAGCGCACTGGTGGATGGTTCACAGGGATAATCTCATAGAATGGAATGAAGTAAGAATTTCTCTAAAAACTCAGTTTTTCAAGAGTAATGTTCCTACTCAAATCTACATATATCATGGTAATCAACTTTTTCAGCACCACGTTCAGCAGCGTGAGAGACTCTAGACATAGGGGTAGGAAGCTTTACCACCTTCACTTTGGGTGCACAAACTTTATTCCGCTTTACAAGTTTGCGAACGCACTTGGTATGTTTATGCATAACTACATAGGGAGACTGGAAATTGGCAGGAATGACCCAAAATTTTGAGTTCTTTTCTACTAAACCTCTGGTGAGAGAGGCATTATGGGTTATGGAGTGCTTGACTATGGGAGACAGTGTCAAGGCTAAAGAACTCATTCAATATTTATTTGGTGAGGAAGAAAAAGGATCCCATTTTGATGAAGTAGATGATACAGATACCAATCTATTTATGCACGCTTGCTTTGAGAAGGAGAAATGAAATATAGTCTACATAGTGGATGATGAGGAAGTAGAATATTTAGACATAGCTCATTCAACGGGTACGCATGAGGTTTTAGACAGTGTGGATAAAAATGCACATGCCTATCATGAACCTATGAAGACTAATAAGGTGAACATTGGCATGGATGTTGAACCTAAGGAGGAAATAGTTGTGGATTATTGGTTTGACTCTGAAGTGGAGAAGATAATTGAGTTACTACCGTATTTTTAGGATTTATTCCCTAGGGGATACCATGAGTTAAAAGGAGTGCATGAGTCACTAGGTGAGATGGAGATTAAGCTAAAGGAGCATGCCTGGTCAAGAAGAGACCTTACAGGATGAACCCAAACCTGCGCATAAAAGTTAAAGAAGAAATTGATAAATTGTAGAAATATTGCATCATTAAGCCTCTAGAAGAATCAGAATGGTTTAGCCCAATGGTAATTAGTATAAAGAAAGATGGTCAGATTAGAATTTGTGTGGATTACAAGGAGCTGAATGTTGCATGTGTTATTGATCCTTTTCCTACGCCTTTCACCGAGAAAATATTAGAAGGTGTTGCAAGGCAAAAAGTTTACTCTTTCATAGATGGATTCTCAAGGTATCACAAAGTTAGAATCACACAGGAGGATCAAGAGAAAATTAATTTCCACCACTAAATGGGGAAGCTTTGCATATACAGTGATGCCCTTTGGTTTGAAGAACACGCCTGTTGTATTTTCGATCATAGCTGTTCAAGCATTTCAAGATTTTATTCACGAATTCTTACAGGTTTACTTGGATGAGAGGTGCGCTATAGCACGTTGGAGTCTGTCGACACTAAAATTTTCCTCCAAAATTTCTATTTCATTAATGTATGTATTAGGAATAGGATGTTGTTAAGTGTAATTAGTAGTAGCATCCGATAGAAGATAACGGCGCCGTCAGTACGGTGCCACCAATAATGTGGAGTACGGTAACAGTCAAAGTACAATAGGAATGTTGTAAAAAGTAAATATTTGTCGTAAGTGGTCCGGTAATGTTAAAATGTCAAAGTTTGGGTAATTAGAGAAGTAGGGTCTACATGATTAGGAATTAGAAATATTATATTGGTAATAAGGACAAGGAGTGAGGTCATAAATATTTTGTGTATTTTATTTGTAAAAAGTCTAAAAATGTGGAACCCATGTAAAATGATAAGGTTTATCTTATCTTAACAGATAAGCTTACATGTACAGATAAGAGTTAAGGTATGGAATATGATTCGTCAGAGTGGATTTCTTATCCTATCTTAGAGATAGGATGGATAAGCCTGGAAGTTCTATAAATAGAGAGGCCACCCCCCTCATTTAGCATAGAAAGAAGTAGTGAGAAATATTGTAGGAAGTGTGCGAAGGAAGCCATCAGTTAAAGGTGTGTTGAAGAAGCCATCAAGAGGTGTAATTGTAAAGTTTCTCCCATAGTCTTGTTGAAGTATCTCATGGGTGAGATTGTAACAGTTTCATGTTAATATTATAATTTATTTTGATATTTCAGATTTGTCGTCATTCTGTCTTATCATAGTCAATGGTATTCTTGTGTTCGGTTGTTGTTTTGCTTCCAGATTACATCCACCAAACTAAAGTCTGTGCATTAGTAAATAATCATAGCACGAGGAGTTCCCGGTGAAGAATTATCATAGTGCCGGATTGGTGATGACATTTTGGTTCCGTTGCCGGGACCATTCCTCGTTGGTGGATTTTCTGGAGAGATATTCCCACTTAGGCAAAAATTAATTGGAGGGTAACCTTGTTTTTACTGTGCATAGTAGTTACCATGGTAAAGTCATTTTTACCGTGAATAGTAGTTACCATGTTAAAGTCATTTTTGCCATGAATAGTAGTTACCCTGGTAAAGTCCTTTTTGCTGGGAATAGTAATTACCACAGTAAAGTCACTTTTTACCGTGAATAGTATTTACCGCAGTAACTTCACTTTTTACCGTGAATAGTGTTTACCACAGTAAAGTCAGTTTTTACCGTAGTAAGTCAAGTTTTACCATAGTTTACCGTGGTCATTTCTATTTTACTGTAGAAAGGTGTAAATTCACTTTCTAGTATAGTGATTCCAATTATTTGTGCACATAAGTCTTGTTAATTGTACTTGTGGGTTGGTATTTCACGGTGGTTACTTTTGAAAATGGGAAAGATTCCTGTTTTTTCAGCTCAATCTAATGAAGATGCTTCTTCTTTCATTCAAGAGTTTAAACGATCTTGTATTTGTAATGGCCTTATAAGAAGGGAACAATGGACTGAATTTTTTCCTACCTTTTTGGATGGTTCAGCACTTAGGTGGTTTGAAACACTAGGTGATAATGTGAAAAATTCATGGGATTTATTAACCGAAAGTTTTCTTGAAGAATTTGGTGAACAACAGAAATATGCAGATCTCATGATCGAGATCACAAAGCTATCCCAAGGAGAGAAGGAGAAGATAAGGGATTATCATGCTCGTGTTCTAGAGCTAAGGAGGAAGCTCGATGCCCAGATCCGGAAGGAAGGACTAGCGGATGGGTTGATGAATGGTGTGGATAATCTCCTCTGTAAGCACTTCATTCTTGGGATGAAGCCGGAGATCAGACAACGAGTGAAGTATGACCGCCCAGCTACCATTGAACAAGCAAAGGAGATTGCAAGAAGGCAAGAAGAAAGCATGGAAGAGGAGCCCAAAGAAATTGTTGCTAAAGTAGAGCCTACACCAGCACCTTTGGTCCTGAATCCACAACCACTCCCGGTGAGCACAAATATTTCTCCTAATACATCTACTGAGTATGAAGATCTGCTCAAAAAGATGGGTCAGTTAACTATTAATCTTCTTCAAGGAAAGGAATTTAGTTCTTAGGGAGGAGATAGAGGTCCAAAAAGAAATATTTCTGAAGTTGTTTGTTATGGTTGTTATAAAAAGGGTCATTATAAGTATAATTGTCCAGATAGAGCTTCTACATCTGGTAAGGGAGATAATGATAAAGGAAAAGCACCTGTGAATTCTTTTGATGTAGTAGATAAGAGCAGAAATAATGAAGTAGATGTGTTTGTAACAAAAAGAAAGAAAGAAAAAGATAATCAAGATGGAAATGATCCTAAGAAGATGAAAGAAGAAACTAGTAAGAAACATAGGAGAAGAAAGTTGGGTGTGCAGGATTTTCTGATTTCACAGGGGCAAGGACCATACTCCATCTTGGAAGATCTGTCCAAAAGGCCTGCAAATATTACATATGGTCAAGTCTTGGCTATGTCTTCTGAGAAGAGGCAGGAGTTGCGAGGTGGACTCAATGCTCGAAGAAGGAAGGAGGTTGAGGTCCCTGTTTTGGAGGCAGAGGCAGATCCCTATGCTCCACAAGCTGAGGTATTATGTAATGGCATTTCAATTCATGATGTCTTAGTTGATGGAGGTGCTGCAGTTAATGTAATGACCGAGTCTGTAATGAATATGTTGGGTTTAAAAATTGATCGCCCTTCAACACTTATGTTAAGGTCATTAAATAAGGGAAAAACTAAACCAGAAGGTGTAGTTTCAAATGTGGCAATATCTGTTATGGGTGTTGTATGTGTGGTAGACTTTCAGGTGATGAAAAATGGTACTGTTGCATACCCAATGCTGCTGGGAAGACCATGGCTAAGGAGAGTTCATGCAAGAAACTACTGGAATGAAGGTTTCATGACACTTGGACGTGGTAGAGAGAGGGTGAAGATAAACGTGATCCCTCGACATCATAAAGTAGAACCTGTGGATTCAAGTGATGAAACTGATGATTGGACATCCTCTGATTACTCTAGTACCAGTGAAGTGGACACTGAAGATGAAGAAAGTGAGGTGGATGTTTCAGTCATGGATATCCTGCCAGTCACACCAACTCATGACCCCATAAAATTATCTGAAGAAGAAGTTGATGATCGTCTCCAACAAATAAAGATTGGTGATGCTGTGATGGAGAGTGAGAAGGAATCCTACCTCCAGCTCTTTCGAAGGTACATACACCTATTCACTTTTGATTACAAGGAACTCCGTCAAGTAAGTTGGGTAGAACATTGTATTGAGCTGGTAGATGGTGCTAAGCCTATAAAGCAAATGCCATATAGAATGAATCCTAATTTTTCCAAGACTGTAAAAGAAGAAATAGATAAGTTGCTTGATGCAGGATTCATATTTGCTGTGGAGAATTCAGAATGGGTTTCTCCCATTGTGATCTCAATAAAAAAGAATGGGAAGCTACGCATTTGTGTTGATTACAGGAAGCTCAATAAGGCAACAAAGAAGGATCATTACCCTCTTCCATTTTCAGATCAGATCTTGGACGAAGTAGCTGGCCAGGAGTGCTATAGTTTTGCTGATGGATATAGCGGCTACAACCAAGTTCGTATAGCAGAGAAAGATCAGCTGAAGACCACGTTCACCACTCCTTGGGGAACGTTTGCTTATAGAGTTATGCCTTTTGGGTTGTGTAATGCTCCAGCAACATTCCAGCGTTTGATGAATAGGGTGTTCGAACCCTACATTGGGACCTTCATCAGAGTATTTCTGGATGATTTTTACATCTATGGGAGCAAGTTGGACCACCTGCACCAGATGGAGACAACATTTCAAAGGTTAGATGAAGCACAAGCCTCACTAAACCCTACAAAGTGTGTCTTTGGATGTTCTAAAGGCATTTTGTTAGGGCATGTTGTATCCAGAGATGGTATTGGTACTGATCCTGATAAAGTTTCAAAAATCAAAGATTTACCATTTCCTATGAATAGAAGTAAGTTGAGATCATTTTTAGGCCATGTGGGTTACTATAGAAGGTTCATCAAGAATTTCTCAAAGATTGCACAGCCACTAACCCAGTTCTTGAAGAAGGATGTTACTTATGAACCAGGAAATAAGGCGCATGAAGCTTTTAGACAACTGAAGGAAGCCCTGGTGTCTTCACCTGTTTTGAAGAATCCAGATTGGAGCAAGCCATTCATTGTGTACACTGATGCCTCAGATGTAGCACTAGGTAGTACTTTGAGCCAAAAGGATGAAAATGGGAATGAACATCCAATTTACTTTGGGAGCAGACAAATGAGCAGTGCTGAGGTAAACTATATTGTAACTGAAAAAGAGGCTCTGGCTATCATTTTTGCTGTAAAGAAGTTTAGAAATTACTTGCTAGGGCAGAAATTTATAGTTGTAACGGATCATCAGGCTCTGAAATATATTGTCAATAAGCCTAACCCATCAGGGAGGATAGCAAGATGGATAATTTTGCTACAAGAATTTGAATTTGATATTATAGATAGGCCAGGAAAGAAGCATGTCAATGCAGATGCACTCTCTCGAGCCTATGATGGTTTAGGATCATCTTGTGATGATGATGATTTTCCCGATGCAGCATTGTTCTCCCTTGACACAATCCCTAGTGAATACATAGATATTTGGAATTATCTGAATGAATTCAAGTTTCCTGATGGTGCCAATGCAAAGACTAAGAGAAAGATTACTCAAGCCATTCGTCCATATTCTATTCTGCATGGAGCATTATTTCGAATAGGACCTGATGGACAGTACAAGAGGGTAGTTGGACGTGATCAAGGAAAGGAGCTGCTAGAAGAATTCCACAATGGTACATGTGGAGGGCACTTCTCTGGACAACTTCTAGCAAGAAGGATCTTGGATGTAGGTTATCACTGGCCCACTCTTTTTAAAGATTGTTATAATTACTGTAAGACATGTGATATTTGTCAAACACATGGTAACCGTAAGACTTCATCAGCTCCATTATGTCCTATTCTTCCCCTTGGTCCCTTTGAAAAATGGGGAATAGACATTGTAGGTCCACTTCCAACTACATCACGTCAAAATAAGTATATTGTAGTTGCCACAGATTATTTAACCAAGTGGGTTGAAGCTAGGCCATTGAAAACAGCTTCCATGGATGAAGTGGCAAGGTTCATATATGAACGCATTGTCACCAGATTTGGTTGTCCATTAGAAATTTTAACAGATCAAGGAAGCCACTTTATTAAGAAGGTGGTAGAAGCCCTAGTCAATAAGTTTTCTATCAAGCACAGGAAGGCAACAACATACAAGCCAAGCACAAATGGACAGGTGGAACAAACAAATTTTGTGCTGTGTCAAATTCTAGCAAAAGATGCAGCCTTGCAGGTACATAAATGGGATAAAAGGATTCATGCAGCATTGTGGGCATATAGGGCAACATCAAAGTCAGCAACAGGATACTCCCCATTTCAGTTGGCCTATGGCATTGATCCAGTTCTTCCTATTGAGTTTGATATTCCCACTGTGAGAGTTATGAAAAATGAAAGGATGGATGAAAGTGATTCAGTAAAAGAAAGGTTGGTACATCTTCATTTGCTAGAGGAAATGAGGGAAATAGCAAAGGATACAAGCCATAAGAAGAAAATGAAGCAGAAGGAATACTTTGATCAAAAGATCCGATGGTCTCCATTTCATGTGAATGACTTGGTCCTAGTATATGATTCCAGATACAAAAAAAGAAGACAAAGAAAATTTCTTCCAAAATGGATGGGGCCCTACAAAATAGCAGCTGTGCATGAAAATGGTACGTACCGACTGGAGGAATTGGATGGCACTCCCATTACGAAATGGGTCAACCACGACAAGTTGAATATTTTCCAAGCACCAGAATAGTCTACTCCGAGGACGGAGTAGAAGCTAGGAAGGGGGAAGATGTTGACACTAAAAGTTTCCTCCGAAATTTCTATTTCATTAATGTATGTATTAGGAATAGGATGTTGTTAAGTGTAATTAGTAGTAGCGTCTGATAGAAGATAACGGCGCCATCAGTACGGTGCCACCAATAATGTGGAGTACGGTAATAGTCAAAGTACAATAGGAATGTTGTAAAAAGTAAATATTTGTCGTAAGTGGTCTGGTAATGTTAAAATGTCAAAGTTTGGGTAATTAGAGAAGTAGGGTCTACATGATTAGGAATTAGAAATATTATATTGGTAATAAGGACAAGGAGTGAGGTCATAAATATTTTGTGTATTTTATTTGTAAAAAGTCTAAAAATGTGGAACCCATGTAAAATGATAAGGTTTATCTTATCTTAACAGATAAGCTTACATGTACAGATAAGAGTTAAGGTATGGAATATGATTCGTCAGAGTGGATTTCTTATCCTATCTTAGAGATAGGATGGATAAGCCTGGAAGTTCTATAAATAGAGAGGCCACCCCCCTCATTTAGCATAGAAAGAAGTAGTGAGAAATATTGTAGGAAGTGTGCGAAGGAAGCCATCAGTTAAAGGTGTGTTGAAGAAGCCATCAAGAGGTGTAATTGTAAAGTTTCTCCCATAGTCTTGTTGAAGTATCTCATGGGTGAGATTGTAACAGTTTCATGTTAATATTATAATTTATTTTGATATTTCAGATTTTTCATCATTCTGTCTTATCATAGTCAATGGTATTCTTGTGTTCGGTTGTTGTTTTGCTTCCAGATTACATCCACCAAACTAAAGTCTGTGCATTAGTAAATAATCATAGCACGAGGAGTTCCCGGTGAAGAATTATCATAGTGCCGGATTGGTGATGACAAGTCAAAAACATGAAAAGCCCAGGTAGAATGCATGGAATGATAGACACGTCAGGGACAAGAAGATTGAGGTTGGATAGACTGTACTTCTTTATGATTCCAAGTTTTCATGCCATCTAGGAAAACTTAAGGTGCATTGGTTGGGACCGTATGTTATCACTCACATCCTTGAATTAGGCACTTATCAGTTAGAGGTGCTTGATGGAATACAGTTACCCAATTACTTCAACGGGAGTAGTCTAAAGCCCTACTATAAATAAGTCTTCTCGGTGTTTGTAATAAGGTAGTATTGCCATTTAGTATAGATTTACTTTTCTATATTTCTTTTAATGTATTTCCTTCTTCGTCGCTATGCTTTATCAATTTAGTTTGGTATTTTGTGTAATAAATGTGTTTGTACGTTAGAAGCTAATTACAATCTAAAGTATTTTTATGCGCAGATGACTACACATACCAGTGGTGTGGGGTGGTATTTATTTTCTATTCAAAAATGGGTACACATAAGAACATACTGTTACAAGTGCTATTTAAAGATGGAAGGAAGTTGCTAGAAAGAAATTTCTCCCAAAGAAGACCATAGTTGAAAATAAAATGAATGAACAATATAACATGAAGTAAGTTGTGGCTATGGAAACTACTAGGAGAAGGCACAGTGGTGAGTTACTTTGGTGTATGAAAGTGTGCAAAAGAGAAGTCTACAACGAGAAGGTAGGAAGGTGTGCTAGAAAGTTATAGCTGGGGTGCACAGGTGTACTGCGTGGAAATTAGGAAAATGGTCAATTAATGAGAGGATTGGTGGTAGGTGAAGTAGAAATAAATGTAAAAAAAAAATTAAAATCTATATAAGGATGTGATGTAGACTCATTTTTACCTTTGTGATCACAAGAATTTAAGTGAGCTAAGTGCGACTGAGCCAAGTGAAACGTGTTAAGGTGTGGAAAGCTATAGAACTAGACATGGAGAGAAAATCTGTGCACATAAGTAGCTTAGATCCCCATTAGTTAAGGGTTTGAGCTCAATAGAAGCATTAAGAAGGAGCTAGGGCACACGGTTTCGAGCTAGGGCACATAGTTTCAAACTAGGGTTTGAGCTTACTCAATATAGAATACAAAATTTGGGTTTTTTATAAGTGCACCAAAGAAAGCACCTGCAGCAATTACGAAGGGGAAGAAAAAGGTGGAAGTTGAGGTCAAAATTGCTCCCAAGAGTAATTTTTCAGAGATGCAGTATCTAGAAGGAGTGATAGTCAGACAGGATTGGGATTCCCCCATCTATGGATGTAAAGTAAGTGATTATAACCACCACACCACTGACAACAACAGAGATTTGGATGTTTTGTTAAACAAGAAGACCAACAAGCGCATGGTGGAGGACATGTCAGTGTATGATGACGCTGGGGAGAAATTTCTTGAGAAGGAAGGGGTTTATTAGTTATATGAACTCTGATATTTTGGAAAACCATAAGCTTTATACCAATGGCTTATGATCAGAGTCCATGAGGACTTCTTCTATTTTGCTAGACGGAGGGTAAGGATCACAACAACCTCCAATTGCTACATTGACATGATTGAAGGGCACAAGGACATATATTATTAGTGATATGATTTGATAAAGTAAGTTGTTGTAGCCACTAGGAAGGAGTCGGGATACTCTGAGGGTCCACGTGGAATGGACATATACAAATTAAGGAAGTATTCCTATGGTGTAGGAAGTCGCATGCATCTACTCACTAAGTTGAATGATCTAAGAGAGATGGTCACAGGTAAATACCATGTGGCTATATATCGCGAAGAAAATGTCGGAAGGAAAAGTCTTCAATCTAGCAGGATACATAGTAGAGAAAATTATTGAGAAAGCGTGCACAGGTGAGAAAATAATTTTTGGCGCTATTCTATTATTTCTTGTCTTTGTAGAAATTGGAATGCCCGATGGGCAAAAGAACAAAATTTGGGAATACCCCACAGAGAAGAATTCCCTTGTATAGAGGTTCAAGAAATACTTATGTGTGAAGGAACAATGAGTGCCCCATTCAAGCAAAGGGAATAACTTTGGTATGACCGAATTTGCACGACATTTGAGGAGGAATGGTGCATTCCAAATGATTTACCTTTAATAATGGGTAAGGTAGTACAGTTTGCAGTGTATCAACATTTCTACATCATGCGGTTTGCAATGAAGGATGGGACATGGAGTCCATGGTGCAAAATACCCTATGCCTTCACAGCGTGCTACTTCCAAGCCTTAGTTCACAGGTTTACTGATGTGCATTGGCTTAACTTCAACACAGACAAGGTAGATTGTGACTACCATACTCTCAGAAAAACATATGTTTATCTAGGTTGGTCTACCTACATTAAGAGGCTAATTTGAGATGTGTTATAAATATGAAACCTAGTAAGTTTGGCTATTAGGGGACAATGGAGCAACACTCATCTATCTCCAACTTAAGCCTAGGCTGGAGAATAACAAGTATGTGGAGAATGAATTTATGCTACCAGAGTCTGCCTAAGGGAAAAACACATGGTTGAGAATGTGGAAGCTCCAAAATCCTGCCTGCGACCATAGAGATAGATGAGGAGGAAGAACATGAGGATGGCGGAGGCTTAGACTATAAAGGCCAGAGGTAGCCCACAAATAGAGTGGAAAGTGAGTGCACAGATACTCCACCATAGGCACAAGAAGGAAAGGAGGACTTGGACGTGGATGTAATCCCTAAAGAGCACTAGTTTAAGAGGGTATTCAGAAGAACTAGGACCCAAGGTGTAGGAACATCATAGCTTATATAAAGATCACCTTGAATCTCCCCTCAGAAATTAGCACCAGAGAAAAATAAAATAAGAAATTTGAAGCTTAGTGAGGAGGCAGAGGAGTCCAAAGAGAGCACACTTGGAACCCTCGTTCAATTGGAAGATGTGGAGGAGCCTCGGGAATAAGAAATGAGAGATGAAGAAGAAGGGGTTAAAGAAATAGAAGAAACTGTGTGTGAGCAGAACAACGCACCTGTTATGACTCTGGTAGGAGAAGGGCCAACTCCAAACCTTGGTGCTCATGTTCCTAAGGGGTCAAGGACAAAGATAAGTGAAGAGTATGTTGCTCCTACTTTTGGCTATGCTAAGGACATAAGAAAAATTGTCCATTCCAAGTTTTAAATCACTGTGGACCTTAAGAATTTATATCGATGGGAGCCAATGGATCTAGATATGGCCATTACGCATGTAAGGAAACAACTATCATGGTCCATGCAGGCCCATATGGATGAACTATATTTTGATGTATGTGAGGAGTCTTATGTCTTAAGAAGAGTAAAGAAATCACCACATAGTAGGCACATCGCCATAAAGCCAACTCTTATGTCTAATGAGAAAGTCAGTAATGCCTTAGTCAATGTATCTGTTGAGGTGGTACGAAGAAATATTGATAAGGCCGCCACCATTAGAGTGCTGATGGAGGATAATAAGGACAAAAATGTAGAGATATAGTGGTTAAAGGAAGAGAAGGAAAAAGAACGTGTAAAGAATGATGCCTTTATTGGCATGGATGAAGAAATTGGTGATTACATTATGAAGGAAAGGCCTCATCTTGAACCAAAGGTATTATAAAATTTTCCTTCTATTATGCATTATGTGCGCACTTTGGTTGATTTGGTGCTAGAAAATGGACCACTTAGAATTCCCACACCAAAAGATGCTTAACAAGAAGCGGAGAGAGCAAGGGCCTCTGTGATCAAAAAAAATTCAACTTACGAGGCATTGCTCCAAACTTTAAAGGATGGGCTGAAGAAATAATACCAATCTCTTAATTTGTGTGCAGCAACTAGAGGCACTAATAAGGACCAGAACTTTGGTTGAAGAAAATGAAGTTCTAGTAGCAATAAAAGATGAGACTTTAGGGCGCGTGGAAATATTGGTACTAGTAAAAAAAATCAATAAGCCCTTGTAGCAGCCAAAGATCCACATAAGGAGAGGATAGATGAGATTGGGAAGCTCATAGTGCAGAAGATGGATCTTCTTGAAGGAATGATGTCTTCTATGGCCAATGTTGTCTGGGTACTGAAGAATGAGAAGGAAGAAATTACTCAGGACGAATTGGATGTCACTGCCACATACATTCTAGAAAAGACACGGACAATGCTAGATGACTAGAAAACACTAGAGGCAGAAATGAATCTTGAATATCTAGAGCTAATCCCCCCAGTTGAAGAAGAGGATGTTGTATAGTAAAGATTCATTCTTTTGTATAGTGATTCTTTAATTCTTTCATCACTTATTCATTATTATTTGGGAACATCAGAAAGAATCCCCTTTTTCAGGATGATAATATACTTTAGTGTGGAATAATGTTGAGTAGACATAATATTATCCTAAGGAGAATACACACAAAGAATACGTGTGTGGGAACAAGGCGCATTTGAAGGCACAAAATGATAGGGAAGGAAACGCGCGCTAAAATAGTTTGGTTCGAACTTAGTTATTTTTATGGATACGGGCTATTTTTGGAGATAGTGCATAGACCACACATCGGGATAGTTGAAGAAGAGGATGTTGCAAAGTAAAGATTCATTCTTTTGCACGATTTACACTTTGAATTCTTTCAAAACTTATTCTTTATTATTTGGGAACATCGGAAGAATCCCCATTGCTAGGACAGAAATGTAATTTAGTGTGGGGTAATGTTGAGTAGACATAATATTGTTCTATGGATAATACACACAAAGAATCATGCGTGTGGGAACAAGGCGTACTTTAAGACATGAAATGATAGGGAAGGAAACGCGCGCCAGGACAGTTTAATTTGGACTTAGCCATTTTTATGGAAAATAGGCTATTATTGGAGATAGAGTGTGGATCACACATTGGGATAAAGACTTGCACAACACGTAAATGGTATTTTGGGAATGAGTGGCTGATAAGCGTCATGCATGGTTGTAGTTAATAATAGGATTACTTTTTCCAATGAACAATAGGACATCTTTTATTAGCACACTTGCATGTGTGCATGTTACTGTAAAATTTTCATCACTATTAATCAGCATACAACCTATTTTTAGAAGTACGCATAGGTGGTCAAGGGAAATTCCCCACCTCTATAAATATATGTTGAATTGTGTAGTCTAGAGGAGAGACTAGTGTGTGAGTTATTGTAGAGTTATGCTATTGGATCTGTTATGCACATGACTTATGGACATACTGTATAATGTAAGAAGCTTATGTGTTTTAAAATATTTAATGTAAATGGATGATATTGGCTGGATTATGGTGTTAGACATGACTGAAATTGGTATCATGAATGGGTTAATAGTATTATAGTTATTGTTTAATTAATGATTCATCTAGGATCTAGATTTAGATTATGCACTCTGGAATGTTTATGTTTAATTATGGATTTGAATATGTCTTATCTTCATCACACTAACATCCTACACAAGCAACTCTAAAGAGGGGCCCGATGCCTTTGCGTGCTTCGGATGAGCGCTCAGCTCAGGTTGGGTGATGTGCCAACGTTCCTAGGTTATTCACTGTAGATTCTAGACTACGTCACGATAATGACAGTTACACTTTACAATGAATAATCAAACATCTTGAGTGTTAGGGCTTTATCTCATTTGCTACACAACATTTTTTTTCATTCCCATCTATAAATTCTACATCTCAGTGGGTTCCTAATTATGATTCATCTATGTCCAATGAGCATCACGTCATCGCTTCTAGTGTTCCTTTTTCCATCACTCAAGCACCACCTATGCAATATACTCAAGTCAAGCAACCACCTCTCCAAACTAGTCCAACACTTCCTCCTACTAAGTCACCTAAAGTATTACCGAGCCAAACTACGTGACCCCCATTAAAGATCAATGTAACTCCTCCACCTCTTAATTCATCTGAAGTCAACAAGCAACCACTTGTTACACTTGACAAACACACTCTAGCTGACATCTTTCGACTCTCGTAATTTAAGGATCATATATGGTATTCTCTTTAGCGTCCAATCAATTTTGTCAAAGAAACTACTCCTTACATTGATCCATTTAGCATATTTTGACTAAATATCCATCACTTACATACTTGGAGGGCATGACACTTATCATCCCCCTCCCTCTTCTAAACAACAAACATGGGTATTACATCTTTAGCAGTTCACAATCCAACATCCACTCATTACACTCATACTTTGACATACAATCGCATCGATCATTACCCAATGAAACACTCTTGTGCTTCAGTTCACACTTGAATATTGGAGTCTTACACACATGAACCCCACACACTGCATAATAGGCATTACATATCTCACACTACATCTTACCCTCACTATGCATACTATGTATTTTACACATCACATTTACTACACACATCTACTTGTACGCATTCCACTCACAAAATTGGGTCACACTCCCCTTGGTCCCTTTTTGAATAAGTAACTTACATATACTGCACCTAAACATTAGGCCCCTTTTCAACCCACCTTAACATTAATTTAATTATTTACAATTAATTAATACCCATTCTCATCCCATTTATTAATTTAATTACTTTAATTATAGATGCACACCTCACCTAGACACCTCACCTAGCTCACCTAGACACCTCATCATAGACCTATTCATAGCATGTTTCCATAACTAACTAAGACTTAGCCCTACTTACCTTAATGAACTAAGACTTAGTATAACCCTAAAAACACATGCCTATTCTTCCTCTAACCATATTCCCGCATATCTAAGTGCAACGTTCCATTTAGGCCCAGCATCAATGAGCTGGCTCAAAAAAATATAGCCAAGATCTATTATTTTAGGCAACCTAGGGTATCCCACCTTAACCAATGTCGGTCAACCCGAAACTGACATTGGTCACCCTAAACCATCACTAGTTACCATATAACCATTTTGGTAACCTTGTTTGAGAGGTTGGCCACATTCTAGAGTTTTGGAGAAAAGGAGATCTGCATGCAAGCAAGAACCAGATCTCTTTCACACATCAAGACAACCATACCCAGCATAACCATTGATCAGAAGGTATTTGCATTCATGGTAGCATTCCGGGAAGCACTGCCTCAACACTGACCGCCATTTCATTGATCAACCATCACCACCACCCAGCCATTGAACCTGCACAATAGTAAGTGTGTTTCTAACCTGCACCATTTCATTTCTATTCATTTTATAATGGTTCTTCACCTTTGTTTATCAACCACCATTTATATTTTTACCTCACCACTATTACCTTCCTATGAACCCGACCATTCCCATCACTCATAACCATTTTAATCACCTCTATCTATCTCCTGACTACCTCTGAATATTCCTAACACCTCCATAGACCTAAATCAGCTCCCTTTCCATCTCTAATTCACCTCAGAAAAACCCCCAAAACCATAAGCTATTGAGTTATTATCATCCTAACCATACCCGTCGGTTACCCGTGACCATCTTCGATTCCTTCTAAATTGTCATCAGTCATACTAGACCGACATCAACCTCTATATTTGGCAACTCCTACTAATAAAAAAACCTATAAACCTTCACCCAATTGACCCAAGTGACCCAAAATCTTACCCTGACCTGTTCCAGCACCTTGATTATTTACTTTATTTCCAGATCTGATCATAACCTTAGCCTGTTATGTTAGATTTTCTTATTGTATTTGGATGAGATACCTAAATCATATCAACTACAGTAGAAATTGTTTATTTATGTTATTTCTTGATATTAAATTGTATTAAACATGGGTTGATTACCACCGAGGAAGTTTAATACTTTCTGGATCTAGCATGCACTAGGTCAAGCCCACTGACATATATTTTTTAACTCTTTCTTGTGGTCTTGTTTTGTATTTTAGGTAGTTCCTCCTAGCCAAAATGAATCTCTCACAGTCAGCATTGGATCAAGAATAAAGGTAAATGCATGCAACAACCTCATGACCAATCATCTCAACAGGTATTCCTCCTTGGCCCACACCCTTATCTGTTTTGTCAAATCCTTAAAGAAAATGGTGAAATATTTTGGCACGTTTGGTGGGACCCATCTATCGGGTTCCTTGCATGTTTGATTCATTACTAGGTGAATTTTTTTGTGTTTATTTCCCTTTTCAAAAATTACACATTAATTTTCTCTCTTGAATCTTCCCTTCTTTCTATTGTCTAAAAGAAAATTGTGTCATTTTGGTGCTATAAAATGAATACTTATTTTCCTTCACTTCTACTATTGCATTAGTGAAAGAGCATTCCTTCTTCTATAATCATTAAACTTGTTACATCAAATATCACATTACCCACTATTAGTTTTTAAAAAAATGGCATAGGCATTATGATTCATTGAATTATAGCTCACATTAAAAATGAGGGCAACATATATGCTAGAAGTCATGCCTAGCTAATGGTTGACATAATTGAATCATAGAAAAGCACATTCTTTCTTCTCTCTCTTTGACAAACTACACTAATTGGAAATTTATACATCTTCTTAAAACAACATCCCACCACAGAAGAGACTATCAATGATCACACGATTGAGGATTGAGCAGTGGGCATCCCAATCAAAGTTATCTTTGTCCATAAAACCCATTATAGAAAGGACACCCCTGCCATAACATAACCTAAACCTCACCTTTAGAATTTCCTTCTTTCGTAGGAAGCCTTGAAAACCAAAAATTATCTCTACTCTAAATTCAAAAGTCAGTCTAAATACCATAAGATTTTTTTAAAACACACATAAAATTCACTTTTGCAACTACATGTTAAACGATTCCATATTTTCTAGCTATGTGTTGTGAGGTGTGTGCATACGATTCTATCATTCTCACTCACTAATGATTTCTCCTTTCATACTCTACCATCCTAGTTGGAGTATTCTAATCCTCTCTGAGTTAAAGCGTTAAGGGACCTACATATTATCATCCCTAGGGTTCTAGGTTGGTTCATAAAATTTAGTTTGAAATGTAAACAACAATAGACGCCCTCCATTATTTACTTCATTACTTCAGATCCTTTAGTATTCATCATCCTTCTATGACCGTCTATAAGTCTAAATTTGATCAGTCATCTAAATTTACCTAGACCAATGTTGGTTCCTTGTCTAGAATTGGTCAGTTTATAATCAATAAAAACAATTGTCTCGATCAAATCTTCAGTTTAAATTTCACTTTTACCGATTACCTCTTTAATGGGAGAGGTTCCCTTATTGAAAGCAAGCAAAAAAGCTTATATACAAATGTACAACTTTCAAAGTGTGGATTCCTGATACTTTGAAATGTTTTATGCCCAAAGATCATCAATACGAAAGAATGGAAGAACTAAGGAGATGAGAGAGGAAGAACATAACAATACTTTCAGGAAATATAGATAGCAGAGTATAACCTTATACGTATTGATCAAGGGAGATGTAGAATAGAATCATTCACTTTCATAACAGATATAATTCCATGGACACAAAGTTCCAGAAATCATATAAACAAGAACACAAAGTTTCTTATCATAAAAGATTAATGATTCACAAATTCGAACAAGGAAAGAAGGAATAACAGAGGAAGAAAGGGGAAATTCTTTTGTATTGACTACTTTTGAATCTATTACATTTCAAGAATGCCAGGATCCAACCCCAAAAATGGCGTAGAGAACACACTAAATAGCTTCCAAAAATATTTACATTCGGTTATAACTTCTTTTAATCAAAAGATTAAGAACTAATTAGGAATTAAAAGAAGTGTTTCAAGATCTAGAAAGAAGAAACTGTCGAATGAAGTTCAGAGGTGCCAACTGGCTCAAGAATCTGATGTTTTAAATTCTTCAATGCCTCTGCTATTTCCATGCCTGGTGGAAAAACCAGATGCATTGAATCACAGCCATTAACCCACTTTTACAACTTTAAAAATGGGTCGTCCACGTGGAAGAGATTTGCTGAAGTGGGCCTGGGGGCACCTTTTGCATTTTATGATTTTTATAGAGATTGTGCATTTTAGACATTTTGGTCCACCCATCTGCTTCTGATATAGGCCTGACATGTGGCTTTACTTGAGTGGTGACGGAGTCATGGCTCACTTTTACAATTTTAACTCTTTTCAAAGAAAAGCTCAAAAACTCAAAGTTCTCCGCTGACCCCTCTCTGCTTTGACTTTTCAATGCGGGCTCAACTTGGCCTTACCCCAGTGGAGTTGTGGATCATTTTATAACTTTTAACTCTCTTTTTGGAAATAAAACCAAAATTCCCAAATTGCTCCGATGGCCCGCCTTCCCGCTTTGACTTTTCAATGCAGGCATCAACATGTGGCTTCGCCTGGGCACCAGCGGGGTTGCGCTTCACTTTATAATTTTACGCCTTTCGCCATAATGCCTCAAAACACGAAAAGGACCGCCTTTCCGCCTTTGACCTTTCAAAGCATCAAAACACAAAAAGGGCCGCCGCACTTTCTGCCAAATAGCCAATCAGGATCCTTCGGGGCCACGGGGCCAATTTGACACTTTTGCTAAAAAATAACAAAAGTGACAAGTTTGCAAAAAGAACCCATCCTGCCACATCCAATTAGAGATGTCCACGTACCCATGGATGTTGGGGTAAAAATTGACAGGGAAGATACGCCCGTAAAAGATAAAATGAAGGGGAAAACTCCACCATTCATGAAAATTGCTTTTCACAGGAAGAAAATTGCAAATGACACAAGGCTCAGCGTGATCCTCAGCCAAAGAAAAGGATTGACAACAACATTCGAATGAAGGAAAAATTTTTTAAGCATCCAGAAGGAGATAGACAAAAATTTTATCAAACCATGCAGACTGGAGAATTTTAAATGAAAGGGGAGATTAAAAACTGAGCACCAACAACTTCAAAGCACAAATTTCTCCATCTCTCTAGACTTCTTACTCTTTCTAAACATTTCTCCAAGGCACCAACTCAAAATTCACAAAACTTGACTTGGAAAATGAGGGGGATTTTGAGGGCAACAACAACTGGCTCTTTCTGGGGATGGCTTGGCTTGGAACAAAGAAACAAGGCAAGATCAAGAACCATAGAAAAACTCTGGGAAAGAAGACCAGTGCCTTATCCATTGGGAAAATAGAGTCAAAGGAAAAACCAATACAGAAGACAACACACACACAACGGGAAAAGAAACAAACCAAAAAGGAAAGACCAAAAACAAAACACAAAGGAATGGCCAAAAACCAAAACACTGTACACAATATACAGAAGGACTGCCTAATCACCTAGGACTTGAACAACTTCAAATATTTCCCACTATAAGGAAGTGGGAGAGAAGATCCATCCATATAATCCAAGTAGAAATAATTTTCTCTAGCAAAGTGCCTAATTTTGAAAGGACCAAGCCAAAGAGAATCAAACTTACCATGGCTTCCTCGAGGTTCATGTCTTTTGTCCCACAGCAGAACAATGTCTCCCACTTGAAAATCTCTGGGTCTAGCTTTCTTGTCAAACAAAGCTTTCACCTTCAGTTGATGAGCTGAGATTCTATCAAAAACTTGCATCCTGTCTTCATCCAGCTTCTGGAGATACATGATCCTCTTGTCCAAGGGACTGTGAAACTTGAATCTTCAATAGCCTTCATTAAGTGCAAGGTTGGTAATTCTACTATTACTGGAAACTGAGCTTCAAAACCATACACCACTTGAAATGGAGACATCCCAATTGCTCTTTTGGGTGTAATCCTATCTACCCAGAGAGCATCATAGAGTTTCTTGTGCCAATTCCTTTGAGAGTCATTGACAAGCTTCCGAATGATGGTTACCAAATTCTTATTTGTTGATTCTACTTGTCCATTCCCTTGGGGGTAATAGTCTGAAGAATGAGCAAGGGAAATTCCATAACCATAGCAGAAATCCATCATCTCAGAAGAATAAAAATTTGAAGCATTATCAGTCACAATCTTGTTTGGTACCCCAAACCTTATCAAGATGTTCTCTTTGATGAAATTACACACCACCTCAGAAGTAGTGCTTTTGACTGGAATAGCCTCTACCCACTTTGTGAAGTAATCTGTAGCAGTTAGCATGTGAGTATGCCCAACACTGGAAGGTGGATTAAGAGTTCCAATGAAATCCAATCCCCACTATTGAAAAGGCTCATCAATCACTACTGGTTTTAGTGGTAAAGCAGCCAACTTAGGTCTCCCAACAAAATTCTGACAGGCTTCACACTTACCTACCCATTTTGATGCATCTCTGAACAATGTAGGCCAATAGTACCCTGCACGAAGGATTTTATGGGTAGTGACAGTAGAAGAGAAATGCCTTCCACAAGCCTGATCATGAAAACCTAAAAACAACTTCTTTTGTTTCTCTTTGTCCACACATTTAAGGAATCTTCCATCTATGCCTCACTTGAATAAAGCATTTTCCCATAATACATACTGTGCAGACCTTAGCTTAATAGCTCTCTTTTCCTTGGCACTCAAGTGGGATGGAAACTCTCCATAAGTAAGAAAATGTGCAATACCAGCATACCATTCATCTGTTGAACTGAGGAAGAGGACAACAGGAACATCAACTGCTTCTTTGGACAATTCTGCATCAGTTCCTTCAGCAATAAGCTCACATAAGCCTTTACCCCAGACTAGCTTAGTTGGCTTGATATCAAGGTCATATTCTTAGAATTTTTCTACCAAATTTCCTCTCTAAGTTCCAAACTCGTGTTGTGTTAGAATAGACTTGATGGTTGTATCAGGTACAAGCACAATAGAGTGAGAATTAAGAATATAAAAATGAAACTGCTTGACAACTTTGACCACTGCAAAAGCATGTTTCTCCATCATTGTATATTTCAATTCTTGAGATTTCAGAACATAGCTCATGAATGCAATTGGAAGTTCATGATCCTCAGAATTTCTCTGAGTTAGCAACAGCCAAGGTACTCTCTGTAGCATAGCAATAGATGATAAAATCCTTGCTGAAATTAAGACATGCTAAGATGGGAGTCTTAGCAATGGATTTCTTGATACCTTCAAATGCTTCTTTACCTTTGGAATTCCAACCAAATTTTTTCTTTCCTTTCATCATGTGAGCAATGCTCATAGTCAGTTCTGCAAAATCAGGAATGAATCTCCTTAGGAAGTTTATCTTACCAAAGAAAGAGTGAACACCCTTTTTGCTTGTGGGAAGAGGAATCTGTTGGATTGCTTGAACTCTTTCTAGATCTATCTTGATTCCTTCTTTGGAGACAATATGCCCCAAAAACTTTCCTTCAGTAACACAAAAGACAGACTTCTTAGGATTGAGAGAAACTCCATGTTCTCTACATTTCTGGAGGACTGCTTCAAGATGCTGAAAGTGATCTGCCCTTGTTTTGGAGAAAATAGTCAAATCATCAAGGTACACAACAATACACTTTCCCTTTAGACTGCCAAAATCCAAGTCCATTTCCCTCTGAAAGGTGGCACCAACATTGATAAGACCAAAAGGCATTCTCTTGTAGCAAAGGTGCCCCAAGGAGTAGTAAAAGTAGTTTTGTGTTGATCTGGGGTACTGAATTCCACTTGATTATATCCAGAGAATCCATCAAGCATAGACAACATCTCAGAGCCTGTGACAGCTTGCAAAACTTGATCCATCATGGGGAGAGGATAGTTGTCTTTCAGAGAGGCCTGATTCAAATTCCTGAAATCCACACAGATGCGAATCTCACCATTCTTCTTCCTGACAGGCACAATGTTGGCAATCCATGTTGAATGATGTATAGGGAAAATAATCTTTTCCTTTAGTAACTTCTGGATCTCTTGAAAAATAGTGCCAACAACCTTGGGATTGTATTTCCTTTGTTTCTTCTTGAAAGGTTTGATCCCAGGTTTCAGAGGGATAAAGTGTTGCATTTCCTTTGGCTGGAAAGCCTTGAGATCATCATATGAATAGGAAAGAACATCAACATACCTTTTTAATAGATTTACTACTTTCTTCTTCTCTTCTTGAGTGCAACATTTTCCAATGTTCACCATCTTGGGTTCATCAAGACTCCCAATATTAATCTTTTCACATTCAGCAGACTGTCGAGCTCCTTGGGAAGCTTTAGACTTAATGTACCTATCATGCTTATCAACTAAATCTTCCAAACTCACCAGCCCTTTAGGGATCTTGTTACCTTTCAATTTGATGCAGCCATCTTGATCCATCTCTTCCTTGATATCTCCTTCATTAGAGGATACACACTCTCTAGGAAAAGTCTCACTTCCTTCAAAATATAATTGGTTGAAGTTGTCCTTAAGCTCCAAGAATGAGAGAAAGTGTTGATCATCATTGAAAACCTGCCAATTGCTTGCATTATCTGGTACACTGGGCCTATGAATCATTTCAATGGTAAATTTCTCTTGAGAGAAATCTGGGTGAGGAATCAACAAAGATCCTGAGACAACTAGAGAATCAGCTCTAGTATTCTTCTCTCTTGGCACAACTTCAATGGAGAAAGCATCAAGAAACTCAATGGAATCCCAGACAAGATTTCTATAATGCTTCAATCTCCTGTTCTTCACTTGAAAAAGATCCCTGACTTGTTTCACAATCAGCTCTGCATCTCCATGAGCACAAAGATTCTTCACTCCCATTTCTTTGCCATGTTCAATCCAAGTATGAGTGCCTCATATTCAGCTGTATTATTTGTATTTTCAAAACAAAGCTTGAATGAAAAAGGATGAATCTTCCCTTCTGGAGAGGTTAGCACCACACCAGCCCCAGAACCAGCTGAAGAGCAGCTTCCATCAAATTCCAAAGCCCAAATTCCATTAGGATCATGAATCACTTCCTTAGGAAGGTTTTTCCTCATCTTGTGACATGATCATGTAGTTACCATGCCCTATATCTTCATAGAGTATCTGTGCTTTTGGATCATCAGTCTTTTGCACAATGTATTCAGTCTGTTTCTCAGGTAGCAAGCTTCTTCATTTTTCCATTGACTGGGATCAAAGCATGTGACCAATCCATCTGAATTTCACCTCCTACATCCTTACAGAAATTCCTACTCAGCAACATACCATATGAGGGAGGAATATCAACTACCAAAATAGTGGCTAAGACCCTTTTCTCTGGAAAAGCAACAAAAGCTACTTGTGCATCTTTAATTCTTCCAACCAAAGGCACTTCTCTACTCTCCATGGAATAGCAGGAACCAAAGGTATGTGTTAGAGTCAGGCCCAAAGCATGAGCTAATTTTGTAGGCATTACATTGTCTGATGCTCCTGAGTCTATAACACAATTACTGAGTTTATGGCCAGCTATGAGAAGAGTCACATAGAATGGTTTAATTTTCTCATTAGGGGAAGTGACTGCAGCCACAAGGCTTGGTTGAGGTGAGGAAGAGGGAGTGGGAAAAATACCTTTAGAAGTATTGGATGAAGCTTTGGATTTGGAATTGACAAATTTTACCATTTTAGAAAAGGATTTTGGATGGGTTTGGTAAAACTCTGCCTCTGAAATTTGGATTTTGGTCTTTTTGAGGTGATCAATGATATCAAAAGATCCAGAGGTGGATGGGGCATCACTACTAGGAACTTGAGAGAATTTTGATTTATGAACTTTAAGAATTAAAGGACAAGAAGTTTTGGAAATAGAAGTAGAAGGAGGAGGATTAGCATTACTCACCTTTTGTGTGGAGGCAGTGGGAATAGGAGCTCCTCTTCTTGCAACCACTGGAATAGTTATAGGAAACTCCTTGGATTTCTTAGCAGGCTGCATCACTTTTTATTTTTTGTTCATTTTCTCCCGAGTCATAACAACATATGACTCACTATTCATCTCTGCCACTCTTTCATCATATTCATCTTCATCATCCATACCTTCAGTGGTAAGGAAATGAACTTGAGATCCACCAAGCTCCTCCAGTTCTTCATCAACCTCTTCTTCTGGTTCTTCATAGAGTTCATTAAACTCCTCATCATCAGGTTCTTGAACTTCACAAGTTGCATTGACTGGAACCTTGATGGGTGGGCCTTCAATAGCCAATCTGGTCTGAGAAGGAGGTAAGTGGTTCCTAGGCTGAAAATTCTTCCTTGGAATATCTTGGTAAGGAGCATGTTGAGCCAATTAATTTTTAATGGCAATGAGATCATTTGCCAACTTCTGCACTAACTGATCTGAATTAGCTCCAGGGGAAGAGGAAGAATAATATGCTTTAGACTTGGAAGGTTCTCTTTTCAATTTACCAGACATGATCGAGTCATCCTCAACACTGATAGCTAATTGTTGACCAACATCCAGAGTTGCAAGGTTAGCTCTCCTTAGTGCATAACTCACTTCAGGTAACTGGGCATTGAGGAAGAAGCATTTTTGGATTTGATCTATAGGATGAGTGTTCTGTGGAATTTTATGAATGAGCTTGTTGAATTTGGCCACAAATTCTCTCATGGGCTCGAATGGTTCCTTCTTGATATGAGAGATTTGAGCTAATAGAGCATGCACATCTTCAGCAGGTTTGAAATGTTGCTCAAACTGATTTGTCAAGGTGTTCCAATTAGTGATTGACCCAACAGGAAGATGATAAAACCAATCAGCAACATTGTCCTGCAATGTCTCCACAAAAATCCTGACAGAGACATCTTCATGTTCAACCCCAAGAATCCCACATGCAACAATGAAGGTTGCAATGTGTTCATCTGGATGAACCTTCCCATCACCCTGGAATTTGGGAAAACTTTTCCTGTTACCCCTAGGTAACTCATGCAATGGCTGAGGAAGAGCAAGAGGCCCAACCTGTTGTCCCCAAGGCAAAGGGGCTGCCATCTTTGGAAAAATTGACTGAAGGGGAACTGAAACACCAACAAGTATCAAAGCATGAAGATTAGGACTGAGTTGTTCTTGAGGAATGTTATTCTTGGAATTTATGTCTTTAACAGGAGGTGTGCTTGTAGAACGAGTTCTTCTGTTCCTTCTTGCTGGAAGAAGAGAGAAGTTTTGTTGCTCCAGAAGTTGAAAATGGGAATCTTCTATTCTGAGAGCCTTTTTACCATGAGTATATCTTAGAGTCGCCAGATCAAAAATGATCTTGAAGTTGTTCTTTTAGAAAGGGATACGTTTGAAATGAAATCCCCAGTAGAGTCACCAAAAACTATTGGGTTTTAAAATTGTACTTTAACAAACCACAGTCAGGGGACAACAAGTCCCTCCTCTTTATGGGAGAGGTTCCCTTATTGAAAGCAAGCAACAAAACTTATATACAAATGTACAACTTTCAAAGTGTGGATTCCTGATACTTTGAAATGTTTTATGCCCAAATATCATCAATACAAAAGAATAGAAGAACTAAGGAGATGAGAGAGGAAGAACATAACAATACTTTTAGGAAATATAGATAGCAGAGTATAACCTTATACGTATTGATCAAGGGAGATGCAGAATAGAATCATTCACTTTCATAACAGATATAATTCCACAGACACAAAGTTCTAGAAATCATATAAACAAGAACACAAAGTTTCTTATCATAAAAGATTAATGATTCACAAATTCCAGACAAGGAAAGAAGGAATAGCAGAGGAAAGAAAGGGAAAAACTTCTGTATTGATTAATTTTGAATCTATAACATTTCAAGAATGCCAGGATCCAACCCCCAAACAATGGCATAGAGAACCCACTAAATAGCTTCCAAAAATGGTTACATTCAGTTACAACTTCTTTTAATCAAAAGATTAAGAACTAATTAGGAATTAAAAGAAGTGTTTCAAGATCTCGAAGAAGAAACACTCGACTGAAGTTCAGAGGTGCCAACTGGCTCAAGAATCTAATGTTTTAAATTCTTCAATGCCTCTGCTATTTCCATGCCTGGTGGAAAAACCAGATGCATTGAATCGCAGCCATTAACCCACTTTTACAACTTTAAAAATGGGTCGTCCACGTGGAAGAGATTTGCTGAAGCGGGCCTGGGGGCGCCTTTTGCATTTTATGATTTTTATAGAGATTGTGCATTTTAGACATTTTGGTCCACCCATCCACTTCTGATATAGGCCTGACACGTGGCTTTACTTGAGTGGTGATGGAGTCGCGGCTCACTTTTACAATTTTAACTCTTTTCAAAGAAAAGCTCAAAAACTCAAAGTTCTCCGCCGACCCACCTCTCTGCTTTGAATTTTCAACATGGGCTCAAGACCCCAGTGAGTGTGGATCATTTTATAACTTTTAACCTCTTTTTGGAAATAAAACCAAAATTCCCAAATCACTCTGACAACCCACCTTCCACTTTGACTTTCAACACAGGCATCAACACGTGGCTTCACCTGGGCACCAGTGGGGTTGCGCTTCACTTTATAACTTTACGCCTTTTCACCATAATGCCTCAAAACACAAAAAGGACCTGCCTTTCCACCTTTGACCTTTTAAAGCATCAAAACACATAAAGGGCCCGCCTTTCTGCCACCGCTTGTTTCAGCCAATCGGGATCCTTCAGGCCACGGGGCCAATTTGACACTTTTGCAAAAAATAACAAAAGTGACAAGTTCGCAAAAATAAACCCACCTGCCGCATCCAATTAGAGATGTCCACGTACCCATGGATGTTGGGGAAAAAATTGACAGGGAAGATACGTGTAAAAGATAAAATGAAGGGGAAAAACTCCACCATTCATGCCTTGAATTACAAATTGTTCTCCATGGAAGAAAACTGAAAATGACATAAGGCTCGACGTGATCCTCAGCCAAGAGAAGGATTGACAACAACATTCGAATGAAGGAAATTTTTTAAGCATCCAGATGGGGAAGATAGAAAATTTATCAAACCACGAAGACTGGAGAATTTTAAATGAAAGAGGCGAGATTAAAAACTGAGCACCAAAAACTTTAAAGCACAAATTTCTCCATCTCTCTAGACTTCTTATTTTTTCTAAACATTCCTCAAAGGTACCAACTCAAAATTTTGAAACTTGACCTAGAAAATGAGCGGGATTTTTAGGGTGACAAAATAGTGATGTCACCCACATAGACTTAGAATACTTGAAGGAAAAAATGATGAATGGGCCATGAGGATAAATGCAGGAAAATATACTCTCAAATGGGTTATTCAAGGCACGAGTACATCTATTATCAATTCATATCACTAATCCTATCTTGGTATGTGCAAACATTATGATTCAAACACTAAAGTAATCTTGGTGGATGACAATTCAATCCTCACAGTCCTCACTCTGAAGGGAATTTATCAGTGCCTAAAAATTCCCTCTAGTAAAAACATGGTCATCATAACCAAGAAATTTTCTTCAAAAGAGTGGGTGACGACTGACTCCTATTTGTAAGGCCTAACAGTGGGTTTCTGGCTCAAATGAGGAAGATTACCCTTTCGGATACCAAAGAACCTATCACGGAGTGAATTTTATGAAGCTTATTCAGATGCCATTATCCTTTTGAGAAGAGTAATGGGTGAGGATATAGTCAAATAATTTTAAGATTGGATAGCTCAGTTCATCCTAGTGGCAACAAAAGGAAACTAGATGGTGGATTGGGGGAAGATCATCATCGACAACATCTATTGCCAACTGATATAATTGCCCACCACTAATACGTTCACCATGACTTATTACATGGTGTATGTATTTTAATTCACAAGACCCTTAAAAGGATTTTCGACAGCTCCTCATGTGCCTCAAAAATCACCTGCATATGAGAAGTATCTACAAATGACTCATAAGGAGAGTAATTCTCATTATGCCAAGGTAAATGATGCATTTACCATGTTCGTTATCAAGCTCCTTGAGTGAAATCTATAATAAAGGATATCTTATTAAGTAGTTGCATTGATTGAAAAGTATGGTAGCCACTTTATCTAGTTCCCTACCTTCACCTACATTAGATTTGCAAGTTACGATCTCACTCCTCACAGGTTACCTAGGTACATGAGTGAAAAATTATAATGTTCGAGTTGTGAAGATAGTTGTCTTATATTCATGTCAAGTGTAAGTATATGAAAAATAATGATGTTTCATTTACCATCTCGTCGGGAATATATTCATGAAATAATATCATAGATGTAGTGAAAATTGAAGTATCATTTTCTGCCCTCAATCTCTACTCCTACACATCTAGGTCTAAATTCAATATTAGGAGAAATATAGAGACCTTCACCTTTCCAAGTATTGCACCATACATCCAAAATTGAAGACTACTAGGATAATTGTATGAATGATTTTGAGGTATGAAAAAGGGGCTATATACGGATAACGGTAGACTAGATGAGGGATCTCAAATTTTATCAGTTTATCGAGGGATAAAAGATGATGGGTTAGAATTCTTTGATCCTGAGTACCAAGTGGTGAAATATTCACCCCTTCCTCCAACTTCAGAGAATTCTAGGGAATCATGTTATATTAAGGAGAGGAAAACATTAGTAATCTAAAGATCAAGACAATGGTTCAAAAGGAAGAGAACTGCTTTCATTGAGTTTGGTGGTCTCTTGACTATATATAGACATGTGTCTTACATTTTCTCTTTAAGGGCATCTAAAAAAGCCATGGGTTTCACTCACTCAGAATAATATTCAAAGAGAATGATTGTGGATGAATATTACATTAAAGATTCCCATTCTAGGAGGCTCCATAGTAAGGATAAGATCATTTAAGATCCATTTAGCCTCTCGAACTAGGTTAAATTAATCCTTCATAGTCTCCCATCCATAAAAAAAATCCAAGTGTATATTCCTCAATAATGAATTTTTCCTACTATGAACAAGTTATGATCCCTTATTGAGCACCTAAAAGTTCCCCCATGCCTGATATTATGCCTACTCTGGTAGAATCTTTCCATTGGATTTAGGAGCTATTTGGGAATAAGTCAAGGATGGTGCAGTAAGCCATAACACCTAATTTTGAGGCAATCTCAAAATTCATGAAGACCAAATAGGAAATAAAGAAGAAATATCCTATTATTTCTTCTTTAGGGTCTGTAGATCCTAGTATGTAGAGATAACTTGGCCCAAAGCTTAAAAACATGTGGAAGAGATGACTCAAGAATATTACAAGCTGATAAGGATCCCCTTGGGACAAGCTACTCATGAAGAAGATGCACATGTGTTTAAGGAGTATGCAGCCCATTTTCTTGCTAGGAATGAGAAGTACATAAAACTATGGAGCAATTAGAGGAGCATGTGATAACTCTCGCTACCTATGTGAAATTTTTCCTAGATCCCAATGTGGTACCCCTTCCTCGTATGGAATTCATCCTTACCATGAGCATCTTTGACCCTCTATTGATCGAAAAATCCCAAGGTTATACCATGAAGTGGAATCCAATGATAAGTGGGTTGAAAGGGTTCTGGAGAAAGGAAAGACAATGTTGTCAAAAGTTATCTCATTGTTTGAATTTTCCCTTGCTAATGTTTTCAAAGTGAAAATTACCAAGGAATAAATAGAGAAAAAAAAGATCAATGGGATAGTATGTTCCCATCGATCTTCAAAATGAGCAATCTTGATTCTCACGTACGTACCCAAAATTGTAAGGTATTGTACTGCCAAAACAGTGTAACAAGTGCCCCGATGATGATACAGGTCTCCTCGCAAGGTGTTCGGGATCCGAAAAAGCCCTCGGAGTATGCGTTAACATCCCACATGCCCCGCTTAGCCCCCGCACCATTTGTTTTCCCCTTTTTCCCTCTTTCCTTGTCCTTTTGATCTTCAGTGATGAAACCGCCACCCTGATCAGGGTGGCGGTCTCTGACCGGCCCTGAACATGGCGGTCCTGTAACCGCCGCCCTGCTCAGAGCGGCGGTCCTGTGCGCATTTTCCATGAATGCTCTTTTTTTTTGACTCGCGTGAAATATCACGTTTCACCAGCTTTCTAGAACTTGAGCATGCATTTATGTTTTTGGTCCCCTGGAATAGTGTTTTTCCTTTGTTTATTGTTTAGGAGTTCAATTTGGTTTTGGTTCTTGGGTGTTTGAATTCCTATAAATGCATGGTTTGTCCCACATGCAAATGGTCTCAAGTTTTCCTTTTTTATTTCCTGGAGCTTGGCCTTTGGTTTTCCTTTGTTTGAAACTTTGTTTTGGTTAGTATTGTGTTGCAGTCTGGTAAGCCACATATCCATAGCTTGTGCAAGTGCAGTCAAAAAGGCCACCATTTTTTGTTAGAGTCTTCTAATTTTTAGTGGTTTGGTCTGTCAGCTCTGCTTAGGATTAATAGCATAGTTCATTTCATACTTGGTTAGTATTGTCTCAGCTGTCGGTAAGCCATATATCCATCTTGTGCAGGCAGTGTTGTTGTTTCAGTCCATGGTTCAGTTTTTGGTCTGAAGCTTAGCTGGCTTGTTCAAGTTTGATCAAATTTGCCTCTCATTTCTCTTTTAGTAGATTTTAGTTAGTTAGCTTGTCTTAGAGTTCATAGCTTGAATTCATTGCATGTTTTGTTAAATTGCTCAGCTGTTGGTAAGCCACATATCCAACTTGTGCAGTGTTGCTGTTTTTATCTAATCCATTAGAGTAGAATAGCTTAGGAAGCCATTAAAGTTGCAGGTTTTGCTCTTCATACAGGATAGTTTCAGGTTCTGGACGCATTTTGTTGCACGATTCGCAGTAGATCCGCTAGGAATTGCATAAGCCAAGCTCTGTACTCTTGCGCTATCCCTCTCCTATCCGCATTCTATTCTATCTGCATTCTGAAGGTTGTCCCTTGTTCCAAACACCTATTCCTGTTGATGCAAGCATTACACGCTTTTCTGGATCTATGTGAACACAAAGAACGAAGAGATCATACTGAGGGGACAAGATCACACACACCATCGGATTCGCCACTGTTCTGCGGAATCCAGGTTTTAAACTTTCAAAGTTCTAGTTAGATTCATATCAAATAGAGTAGTTAATCACTTTATTTCAGTTAATTATATTCTCGATATTGCTAGGGAAGCTGTGGGGATTGATATTTTCTGAGAAACTATGATTCACTCCTCACTTCTGAGGTAGGATCGAGAATCTTGCTAATAGATTAGTTATTTCATTGTTTAGAATAGATTCAAAATTACACAGACAAATAACTACACTCGGTTATCTTGTTTGTTTTAAGTTATTAGTTTAGTTGTCAATTCTAAATATTTTAAATAGTTTGCTTTCTTAAAATTCATTTAAAGTATTTCATCAGAAAATACAAAAAGAAGTCATATATGCTAGAAGTATTTCACGTAGTTAGATTTCACTTTATTATAGTTTGTTTTGCATTACTGCTTTTGTATGACAATCACGGGACCTAGGGAGCCCAGGGAATATATATTTGAGCCAATCGTGCCTCAGCCCAATCTCATCACAGCAATAACTGACATAGACCAAAATCTTAGGATACAAGTCTTCCGAACAACCACAGATTTACAACTGATCAGTTCTCAGTTAAGAGGATTAAACATAGAAGACGACCAAGCACATACATTTTGGTCAAGTCAGCCAAACTACAGATTACCCTAGGAAAACATCCACATGACTGTAGAAGGGTTTGAAAGAGAACAAACATTCGGGTGTGATCCTCTAGTTCCACAGCCAGACGCTGGAGACACCCTCGTAGATATAGATACCAGCTTAAGAATCCAGGTTGCGAGAACGCCTGTAAGGTATTCTGAGAAGATTGCACAACTATTGGTTCTAAACATAGAAGCTGAGAAAGCATATGATTACTGGATACTAGGGATTAGAACTTGATTTCGCGTATGACCATAACAGGACTGCAACAACCAAGAGTCTATGGTTGTGATCCACAGATCCCACAGCCCAACGAATCCACAAGTCAGTTAGACATAGACACTGGCCTACGCACACTGGTATTCAGGTCCACTCCACTTCCACCTATCATCATCGAACAACTGTCCTTACTAGATATAGCGGCTAACGAAGCTAGGGAATTCTGGACTAGGCCAGAAAATCATCCATAGAGTCAATTATATTCATCATCCACTATATGACCTTATCGGGAGATATACACGAAACAATCCCAGGTCATTTTCCACGTATTCCGCAACCCATAGATCGAATCACGCCAGAGCTCGATATTGATTGGAGCCTTCGAGCAGTCATCCTTGCTGATCGATCTATCACACCAGTCCAAGTTAGAAGGGCCTTCTTTGCCTTAGATTCACAAATTCCACTAGTGCGTGTCGAAGACATTAGACTGCCTAACTAGTTTGTCTGCATATTCTACCCCCACCGGCTGTCTCGGCACGACCTCGGGAGGTCGGGTACGTGGAAGAGTCACTTGTAGATTCTCACGCTCGCTTGTCACTTTTCTGACGTACAAAATTGGTGAACCCGACGTGAAACAAACAATTGTTTCACCTTCTCTTTGAGAAGTTTCATCTTCTCTCATTCACCTTCACTCCTTCCCATTATTCTGCGGGTATTCATATACCCCCCGAATATGTCGGGATTCGATGCATATGGCAGACCCCTCTTGGGTCTTGAGGCATACTATGCCCAACAAAATAGACAATCATCACCCTCGCTCTCAGTATGGGGTGACAACTATTCAACTAATCAGTTGTCAACACAAACTCCAAGAATCAGATATAGTTCATCTTTTCAAACTGAGGAGTTAGATCAACCCCCTCGAACCCAACAAACAGAGCCTTCAGGTTCAAACAATATGACGTTTACCGGAGAATCTGGTTCGTCTCCTCAAATGCTACTCAGACCACAAATTAGTAGGCAATCAGATCCATACCTGGTCTTAGATGATGGACAGCCAACACGTTATCCTAGGAGTGAACAACGCTCCCGGGGAATGTACCCATCTATAGGAGGTTTACAAATACAACCCGAAATCTCTTTTCAAGAAAATACCTCTATGCCACTGCATACAGGAAATATTCTGGGAGAAACTTGGCAAGATAGCGATCAGTTTATGACAGGATATCACGTACCTTTACAACACCAAGGTATACAACAAACGCCGTTCAGGAAAAGTACCGTGACTTCACCAAATGAAGTCATTTCAACGTTAGTAGAAAGAGTGAGAGGGTTAGAACTGGCTCAAGCAAGTCAAAATTCTCCGTTCATACAAACAGGAAGTTCCAATCCTCCATACCACTCTGGCCAGGTAGATCTCCTTACGGGAGTAGGCACGTTAGGCATGCCTCCTCAATATCCACAACAAACGCCAACAAGGCCTATCATCTCTAACACTATTCCTCCCGGTCTAGTGTCGAACAGTCCGTTCCTTGACAATACCCCGTCCTACTTAAACATATACTCTAAATCACCACAAGGAGATATGTTCTCCTCTCCCGGCATGTTTGCTCAAATGCAGGGACCTCCCTATGCCCCTGCCAACGCATACGCTGCACCGTATCAACAACCTATCCCACCACCACTCCCTCAGCAAACACCATCAATGGTCGAAAGCTATGCGATAGGGACTTATTCAGAATACCTAAAGGAACCCTTAGATTTCACCATACGAAGCGTCATGCTTCCAAGACCTCTCCCTGATTTGCCCAAGTTCAAGGGTGAGGGAGATCCAAACACGCATATCAAAGCTTACGCTACAGCCATTCGGGAATTACTCCCATGGGATGGGGTTGTTGCTAAAATATTCCCCAAAACACTGGAAGGCATTGCTCTCGATTGGTATTATAGAATACCTGAGGCTTCCATACATTCATTTAAACAACTCGTGTCAGAGTTCATCAAAGCCTTCGACATGAACAAACTGTTAAGAACAGGAATCAGGGAATTCTTGCATATCAAACAAGAACACAACGAATCTGTCGCCCATTTCATCCAGAGGTGGCGTACAGTTCTTTATTCATCAGCAAGTGCTCCAAACATGGATCAGATGGAACTATGTGATTTATTCCTTCATTCTCTCAGTAGAGAAGTGAAGGAAGAAGTCCAGAAGTTCCCACTAAGGACTTATGATGAAGTACTTGAGAGCGCTCTGCGAATAGATCAAGCAGCGATAGATAGTGGTCGTAAGACATATGGAACAAACGGGAGGTTAATCACCTCCACTCAAAACACTACAACTACCACAAATGTCAATCAAGGACCCAAAATCCTTAACAAAAATCGTGGGGTAACAACGGATGGAGTAACCGACCAGCCCAAGAGGGTAAATGTTGTTAATGCTCCGTCACAAACAAACAACCAACGAAACAACAACTTTACCCCGACAATCAATACAGTGGATTTTAACCATCCACAACAACAACAACAACAACGGTGAAATCCCATACAAGGGCCAAGCCAAAACTCATTTGGTTACCAAAACCAAAGTCAAAACCAGAAACAACAATTCCAAAACTTTGGTCCTAATAGGCAACAGTTTGATCGGAATTTTAGGCCACAATACACACCAAACCAACAAAACGGGAATTATAACCCCAATTCTTATTGTGGTTTCCATAAAATTCGGGGTCACGATACTAGAACGTGCCGTGACTACAATAAATTTATGCAACGTTTGCCAGAAGAACAAAGACAGTTCTTCACAGACCTGTTCTTGGCAGATCCCGTCTCATCATCACCAAATACTCTCGCAGGGGCAGTTTCTCCTCAGAATGCTCCCCTCAAGATCTTTAATGATCCGCTCCCAAATCATGACAGCAATAGGCTGAATCCAACCGGAACAAACAAAGGTGCAGTGACGGGAAACAATGACCATGAAGCCTCGACTTCATTAAATCCGTCAGTTGCGCCACAGTTGGGAGCTCAACCGAGACCTAAGATAGTCAGTTTGGTAGAATTAGACGCTGAACTACCTATCGAAGCTATAACAAGAACACGAGAGTATTTCTCTCAACCGAGCCCAAGTCATCTGCCAGAGACAGATAAGAGTCAGCAAATAGTTGAAAAACCCATCGGTGCCTATGATTTAATTAGTGACCTAACAAAGACCTTCTCACACATTTCATTTTTGGACTTACTAAAGAACTCTCCCCCTCACAGAGCTGCTCTTTTAGAAGCATTAGGTCTAGGCCATCTAATTAACATCACTCCACCTCCCGAAACACAAGTAAATCACGTAGATTTTGATATCCACCCTCCGGGGCAGCCGGACAAGGATGTCGAATTCATCTTCGAAATAAGTAAAATGCCCACAGATGCTGAGATCGCACGCCGAGGTGACCCAGCCTTACACTTGCAAGTATGGGTTTATAATAACTATGTAAAACGGGCAATGGTTGACGATGGGGCTGCAGTTAACATAGTCCCTTTCTCTTTCCTCCAAAAACTTGGATATGGAGAAACAAACTGTTCCACTACACGAAATACCTTGAGAGGCTATGATAGCCTTAAAGCCACTTCGATAGGAACTATAATACTGCCGGTCACCTTAGGGCCCAAAACCATCTTGACTGAGTTTTATATTATAGATCGGGAAACTAACTATAATATGATCCTCGGCCGACCTTGGATACATCGAATGAAGGCAATCCCTTCCACTTTATTTCAAGAAGTAAGATTCTTGCATCTAGGAAAGGTATTTGTAGCCAAAGGCGATCCAAAACCTTTTGATTTGCACCTAGCTGATTTAAAGAAAAGACCAGGGGTGCACTCAGAATTTGAACTTCCAACAAACCAACTTAATAAACCCTCTGACCCAAAGCCAGAGGAAAAGTTGGTACCTACGACGGATCTTGAAACTACCAGTGTAGCCAAAACAATTCCAACCCCTAAAGATAAAACTAAAGAAACAGTATCATTAGGGACTACTGCGAAAATCGTTGAGTTGATAGAACAAGATTCACCAATGTTCTTACCATTCGATTCAGTAGGCATAGGATTTTCCCTAGGTGTTGGTTCCTTGCCAGCAGAAGATCTCTGTATGGTAGAAGTAGAGTGCGCAAACGCAACAGATGCCCCAACAACTATACTCCCGGCTAAGTATTGGACTCTCCATTTCGATGGAGCTAAATGTCGTTATGGAGCGGGGGCAGGTATAATTCTTACTTCGCCCGAGGAGAAAGTCCTCCCATTCACTTTTAAATTAAACTTTGAATGTACAAACAATGGCGCTGAGTACGAAGCCCTCCTCCTTGGCCTTACCTTAGCCAAAAGAATTGGTATTGATAACATCAGAGTCCTGGGAGACTCGCAATTAGTAACAAACCAAGTTTCTGAAGTATATGAAACTAAAGCCGAACATTTACAACTCTACAAAAATGCTGTATTAGATTTAAGCAAGGCGTTTAACTTTATATCCATTGAAGCAATCCCTCGAGAGAAAAATCTTCTCGCCGATTCAATAGCAACCTCAGCATCGCGTTTTACTCCAAGCAATGAGTTAAAAGATACCCAGTTCACAGTGTCCATTCGTGATGAACCATTGATAAAAATAATGACAAATCCTCTTTCAAGCAGAAGTGAATCTACCATCCTAGACCATGTCGGAAATGATGCGGCTACTTTAGATTACTTAAATGCCTATGCAGCACTACATCTCTCCTATCACATGCTAGATTTATCCCTGATTCCGCATTCGTCTTCCTACTTCGGAAATCCCGTAACGGATCTTCCCTCACAAACGGAGCCTAGCATATACGCAATAGAAAATGGGGATGATCTAGATTTACCTCCAGCACCACCTGAGTTCGAAGAGGGTAACGCCTCTTTGATCGAAGAAACAATTGATGTCAACATCGGGACGGAAGATGAACCGAAAATCTTAAAACTAGGATCTTCGTTAACACCAGAAGAAGTGGAAATACATACTCAGATTCTCAAAGAACATCAGAAGGCGTTTGCATTTAATTACAAGGAGATGACGGGAGTCGCACCCCACATTGCGGTGCACAACCTCATCACTAGGTCAGATGCAAAGCCAATTAAACAAAAATCAAGACCCATGAAGCCCAAAGTAGCTCTCATGGTAAAAGAGGAAGTAATAAAACTCCTTCAGGTAGGATTCATCAAGCCAGTTGACTACTCCCAATGGGTATCTAACATCGTTCCCGTTCTCAAGAAGAACGGAAAGATACGCATTTGCATAGATTTCCGAGACATCAACAAAGCGTGTCCTAAAGACGATTTCCCATTACCATCCATAGACGTTATTGTTGATGCAACAGCTGGTTTTGAACTCTTGTCTCTCATGGATGGATTCTCGGGATACAACCAAATCAGAATATCCGAGCAAGATCAAGCTAAAACAACGTTCATAACTCCTTGGGGAACCTATTGCTATGCTGTCATGCCTTTCGGTCTCAAAAACGCTGGTGCTACATACCAGCGGGCTATGACTTATATATTTCACGATTTAATTCATAAAATCATGGAATCTTACGTAGATGACTTATTGGCTAAAGCCAAGAAGCGTTGTGACCATCCCGAAGTACTCCGCGTCATTCTTTCACGCCTAATAGAATACGGAGTCACACTAAATCCAGAGAAATGCGTCTTTGGTGTAACAGGAGGAAAGCTCCTAGGTTACATCATATCGTCACGAGGGATAGATGTGGACCCAACCAAAATTCGGGCTGTCCTCGAAATGGTTCCACCTTTGGATGAATCTGGAATCAGATCATTTCTCAGAAAGCTAGGTGCAATCCGAAGATTTATCCCAGACTTAAGCTTCGCTATTCATCCAATCAACAATTTACTCAAGAAAGACTATAGCATTGATTGGACCAAAGACTGCAATGAAGCTTTCAACGCAGTTAAACGTTTCTTGCTGTCACCACCTACGCTAATGCCACCTAAGCAAGATCGCCCGTTGATCCTATATTCACGAGCTACCAATGTCTCACTAGCCTGTATGTTGGCCCAAGAAGACGATAACAAGAGAGAACGTGTGATTTATTTCATTAGCCGAACACTGCTCGACTATGAAACACGCTATACACAAGCAGAGCGAGAATGTCTTGCCATAGTCTTTGCTACTAAACGCCTAAGACATTATATGCTAAATCAAGAAACAAAGGTCATGGTAAAAACGGACCATTTACGGACTTTTCTCACACAAGGTTCCTTGTCTAAAAAGGCTGGACATTTTATAACCTTAATGGGAGAGTTCGAATTAACATTTGTAAATCAGAAGTCAGTTAAAGGACAAATCATCGCGGATTGGTTAGCTGACAACCCATTAGATGGAGGTGATCTAGTAGATTTGGATTTTCCAGATGAATGCGTATACTACATCGAAACTCGACCTGCTATCTCTGAGTGCCCTTGGTACACTGATATCATTAATTATATCATGGACCATACGTACCCGGAGGCAGTTACACCGCAACAAAGAAGGCGATTACGCATAATCGTAGCCAAATATGTCATTATAGAGCAGGTGCTCTATCGAAAAGCATTCGATGGAATGCTCTTAAGGTGTGTCGACACAGAAGAGTCCAAGAGGATTCTCCATGAATCCCACAGCGGTATATGTGGAGGCCACTTCGGTGGCCATGCCACCGCTCGAAAAATACATCGAATGGGCTATTTCTGGCCCACTCTAGAACATGACGCGATAGAGTTTGCACGCAGGTGTCATAAGTGCCAAGAATTCTCCCACGAGATCCACATGCCAGCACAAGCTCTACAACCAATCGCAACTCCATGGCCCTTTTCTACATGGGGCCTAGACTTGATAGGGAAGTTCTCTCCCTCATCCACAGACGGCCATAATTTTATAATCACGGCCACTGAATATTTTACCAAATGGGTGGAGGCCATGCCTCTTACTACTGTACCTGGTTCTGTAATCGCCAAGTTCATTTTGAACCAAATCATTTGCAGGTACGGTATCCCGCAAATCATTATCTCAGATAATGGAACTTCTTTTAAGAATGAAGAGGTTCGTGAGCTATGCAATAAATTTAAAATAAGCCATCATACGGCTTCCTTGTATTATCCCCAAGCCAATGGACAGGCTGAAGCAACAAACAAAACACTGAAAGCCATTCTCCTCAAAACAGTAAAAGAAAACAAACGAGATTGGCATTTGAAGTTATATCCGGCCTTGTGGGCCCACCGAACCTCAATAAGAACACCAACGGGAGCAACTCCTTTCTCGCTAGTATTTGGGGCAGAAGCAGTTCTCCCGCTTGAGGTCGAAATACCCAGTCTCCGCATTTCACTACAAGGGATTCTGGATGAAGACGCTTACAGAGAAGCACGTCTTTCCCAATTAGAAAGCCTAGATGAAACTAGGTTAGATGCTGAGCAGCGGCATAGAGCTTATGCTGACCGAATGTGCCGGCAATATAACAAGAAGGTTTATGAACGCGATATATACGAAGGTGATCTAGTTCTAAGACTAGACAGCCGGATCGACAAGAAGACCGGTGAAGGAAGGAAATTCCGGCCCAAATGGTTGGGCCCATACTGAGTCATGAAGGACTATGGAAATGGTGCATACCTCTTATGCACGCTAGAAGGTGAGGAATTTGGTGAAACAGTCAATTCCCTGCACCTCAAACGTTTCTACGCATAAGCAACTAGCACTGCTTGTATAACTATCTACATTACATCTTCATATAGATTTAGATCATTTTGTCCACTTGTTCTTACACAAATTGTGATCAAGGAATCTATTCTCAAAGTAATTCATTACAAACTCATGATGTTGTTGGCACAAAACTTTCTAATCATATCTCTCCATTTTCACGATATCATCAATCACTTCAGAATCTTTTATCAAATAAAATCAAACATGACGAAGTCTTAACGGTAACCATACCAAGATCTGCAAGTTTGTTCTCGCTTTGATTTCTTCTTAGGATAGGTGTCTTGCCTATGGTCTGTTCTAGAAGCTTCATGGTGTCACATCTATCCCATATATACATCTCTTTGGAAATAAGCATATACTGACATCTTACTCAAAAAGACAAGTCAAAAAGTGATTAAAACAGAAAATTTTATTTTTACACATTTCCTTGCCCCACCAACCTTCGGTGATGAGCTTGCGTCTCTTACTAGTGACGTAGGGTTGGGAAAGGATGGAAATGCCCTTACTCGCCTATGCCTTGCCCACGGTGATAAACCCATGCTTCTTACTAGTAGCATGGGGCAAAGTGTAGGGGGTCCTCTAGACAATGCAAACGTTAAAAGGTCATAAACAAACTATTCAAACTTTGAGTCAAAAACGAATGAATCAGATGTTCAAAATTCCAAGAGAGTTAAAATCCTAAAAACCAGATTTTGTCTACTATGTGGCCATCTACGGGTCTAAGTCTGGATAAACCGCAAAGCAAGTTGCACCCAAAACTATGAAGCCATTCAGGTAGAGTAAGCTTGTAGTTTTCAATTTGGTTCCACCAAAGCTTCGTCTGTCTTTCATCACTATCATTTCACCATATTTCATAACTTGCGCCCTTCTTGGCTCTTGGTGATGAGCCCTCGCATCTTACTAGTTGCGTGGAGTTAGGAGTGGGGCAAGTTAATCTGTTCATCATACTGGTTATTTTCATCACTTTGCCAAAACAAACATGAGGTATCCAAATTGCTCACAGAAGCTAAGATTTAAGATCACAATATATCTACAATATCATGTATCAGCATCATGAAACACAAAAAGAAAGCAAACATTTGCATCATCTGTTCTCCATTGCATACATTCTAAAAAAGCATATAAAACATACATCGTAGTATACACAAAGCAGTTGGAAACAGAAAGGGAAAACACCAGTGACAAGTTTTGATCCAAAAACGAATGCATATATATAAATAATCAATGTTTATATACAATGCCATCATGCTCTAGGCATGGTCAAAACGCTCAAAGAGCCCGTGATATACAAAAGAATCTATAGTACAAAACGCATAGGAGCCAAGTAGTCTCTCAACCCCTGCGCGACCCCTCTGAAGGTGCGCGCCCTCGCCTAGGGCTCCGGCTACGCCGGCGCTCTGAATGCACGGAGGGCTCAGGGTCCCGAGGGGCAGCCGCGGTCTCACCACGAGAATGGCTCCTCATAAGACGCTCGGCTGTCCTATAGCCTGCCAACTCTGTATGGAGAGTCAACACCATCCTGGCCACGTGCCAAACGGGAGCGAAGACGTCAGTATGCCTACCGGCTGCTGAAGGCTCCCCGGCATCTACAGATAGCTCCGCACGGGTCTTATCCATAGGGATCATCAGAGAATCAGTGCATACCCTGCGGATTAGATCCCGCCACTCGTCAACAGTCTCTGCAAAACAAAGAAGAAAAATGAATTAGAAACTAGGCAAGAGACTAAAAGATACAATATCAAAACACAAGGAGAGATAGCAATTAAAAATCCTAAATTAAACAAACATTGAAAAGATGAGAGGATAACTTACTCGGATCACCGGGCCTCCAAGATGGGTCGCTGGGGCCAGCACCCGCCGCAGATGCCGCTGCCGACTGAGGGGCTGCTCCTGTAGTAGGAGCAACATGACGCCCCGCAACTGACTCATCCTCTCCACCATGGCCCTGGGAGAGTGGCTCCTCTGAAGCTAGAGTCTCTCTCTCTGCACTCTGCTCGGCCCTCTCTGCCTGCAAAATATCCTGAGTGTCATGCCACTCAAGATCGCTATCATCCGTCTGCTCCTCTGACCCTCCCTCTGTAAACTCCTCAGAATCGGAGTCAATATCTATGGGGTCATCACTGCTGTGAGCAGGACCCGCAGCAATCTGAAGCAAAGGTGCCCGGGGCACACCGGCTCTCCCTCTAGCCCGAACTACCCTCCTGGCTGCAATGGGAGTGCCAGGAGTGATCACTATCCAACCACGGCCTCTAGGCCCCCCTCTAGCCTCGCGGACTGATCTGTAAACTGGTGCCGCTGGGGGAAGCATGCCCGCATATGGAAGGCCGAACTGCTGAGGAACTCTGCCAAAAGGGTGTACCTCCACCCGTCCCACGCGGTCGATAAGCTGCCCTGTGGTGGAGCAGGAGATCAATGTAAGGGTCTCCTCGCCCCATATGCCGGCCATAAGCCGGTACGGCGTCACCTCCATATCTGCTGTGGTAAGGGAGGCAACTGGCTGGTGAGGTGCTCTAAGCACCGACATATCTGACCATCTAGCTGCCCTCACAGCCCCTGGGTCTGCCACCTCTACCCCTCTGCCATAAGGAATAAAATGCTCGTACACCCAACTCATGACTAGAGTCGGGTGGCTCAATGACTGTCCCTGCAAACGGACCACCCTGTATAAGTCATGGTAGGTGGTCCCCAGAATATCTGCGCCCCAGGCATATATCCGGCCATGCCCCTCTATCTGTGCAATGATGGGGGCCCAGCAGTATAGTAAAGTATCTCCTCCCTTGTCCCCGATCAGCCTCGAGGCAAGGATCCCCATGATAGCCTGTCGAAATACGGGGATGGGCAAAGAAGGAATCGATCGAACTCTCACTCCCTTCTTCGACCCCGTAGAGATGGCTGCATCCCCCATGTAGCCTGCCCACTGTGCAATCTGTGCTCGAGACCCTGCCGTCTCCAGTGTGAGTCTCCTCCCGATGATCGGGACCCCCAGGATATGGTAGACATCCTCCAAAGTGATGGTCCACTCACCGCGGACCCCTGGCAGTCGGAAAGTGTTCCGATCTGCATCCCAATATGAAAACAAGTCACAAAGTATGTGACTGGATGGTGTGACATGGGGCACGCGTGATATACGCAATATGCCGGCCCTCTGTAATGTATCCTCCTCATCCTGAGAAAGGGCATCCAATACCCCCGAAAGCCAATCACACTCTCTCTCTCGGCTCCATCTGATATACTCCTCCCTCGCCTGCATACACCCAAAAACACACAAAACAGAGCAAGTTAGTATCTAATCAATATCGAGAGAGTCATAAAAGCATATAGAAATGATAAAAGTACAAGTACAGTCTCCAAAATAGGTTCCTTTTGCATTCTGTGCAAAACCGCCGCCCTGAGCAGAGGGGCGGTTTTGTAACCGCCGCCTTGAAGGCGGCGGTCGTGTAACCGCCGCCCTGGCCAGGGCGGCGGTCGCGGTCCGAAAACCCGCGCGGGTTGTTAACCCCAAAAAGCCCAAAATGAGCAAAAATAGACCATTTAAACTAAAAATGGAGCCTACCCAGTAGGCGCCCCCCCTAGGTGGACCTTTTGAACCTAACATTTTCAAAAATAACCCCCCCATATGCAAAGAATTTAGCCATTTCAAATTTGAAGAGGGAAAAACACAAAATGGAAGAAAACCAACCTGTGATCGCTGAGGTCGGTGTTCCGCTCGTGGAGGCATGATCACGATCTCGCTGCGAACGTTTTGACTCTACTCGCGTGAGAAACCGTCACCGTGGGTCCCAGAGCTCAAAATCAATCAAATCGACTCGCGCAAATGAATAGGAAAATGGGCCCACTTTCATATATATATCGTTCTATTTCATTTTAAAATGACTTTTTCGCAGGTTTGGAGTGCTGATGGAGGTAAGTTTCTATCCCCGCACGAATGGTACGTTCTCCTTCCCTATTATTTTAGCGTTTATCTTCCAAATTATTGTATCTATCTGCACTTGAGTTCTCTTTTCATTTTGCAGGTAGCGGGAATTTTGGATGGCGTCATTCCAACACACGGACGAGTAAGGTATAGCTTCTAACTCCCCATTTTGGGACTGCCATACTCGGACCCATTGTTTTATGCCTCTTCATGGCTAAAACGCTTCTCCGAGGGGGCAATATGTACGTACCCAAAATTGTAAGGTACTGTACTGCCAGAACAGTGTAACAAGTGCCCCGATGATGATACAGGTCTCCTCGCAAGGTGTTCGGGATCTGGAAAAGCCCTCGGAGTATGCGTTAACATCCCACATGCCCCGCTTAGCCCCCACGCCCTTTGTTTTCCCCTTTTTCCCTCTTTCCTTGGCCTCTTGACCTTCAGTGACGAAACCGCCGCCCTGCAGGGCGGCGGTCCTGTAACCGCCGCCCTGCTCAGAGCGGCGGTCCGCGTGTTTTCCAGAACGCTCTTTTGACGCGACTCACGTGAAATATCACGTTTCACCAGCTTTCTTTGCCGACTTGAGCATGCATTTATGTTTTTGGTCCCCTGGAATAGTGTTTTTCCTTTGTTTATTGTTTAGGAGTTCAGTTTGGTTTTGATCTTTGGGTGTTTGAATTCCTATAAATGCATGGCTTGTGCTCAAGCAAATGGCCTCTCTCAAGTTTTGTTTTCTGATTCCTCTTTGCAATAAATTTAGTTTTCCTTTGCTTAGAAACTTAGTTTTCTTCATTGCGTGTTTTGGTTAGTATTGTGTTGCAGCTGGTAAGCCACATATCCATCTTGTGCAAGTGCAGTCATTACTTGAGGCCACCAATTTTTTGTCTAATCTTCTCATTTTCAGTGTTTGTGGTCTGTTAGGATTGATAGCATAGTTCATTTCATACTTGGTTTTCCATCTTGTGCAGGCAATCATTTGTTTCACCCATTGAGTTTTTCTGAAGCTTGGATTAGAATTTTGAAGTGATCTTTGTTCATTTCATGCTTAGTGTTTGACTAGTTGTTGGTAAGCCACATATCCAACTTGTGCCAAATCCATCTTGTGTTGCTGTTTTATCTAATCCATTAGAGTAGAATAGCTTAGGAAGCCATTAAAGTTGCAGGTTTTGCTCTTCATACAGGATAGTTTCAGGTTCTGGACGCATTTTGTTGCACGATTCGCAGTAGATCCCGCTAGGAATTGCATAAGCCAAGCTCTGTACTCTTGCGCTATCCCTCTCCTATCCGCATTCTATTCTATCTGCATTCTGAAGGTTGTCCCTTGTTCCAAACACCTATTCCTGTTGATGCAAGCATTAAACGTTTTTCTGGATCTACGTGAACACAAAGAATGAAGAGATCATACTGAGGGGAAAAGATCACACACACCATCGGATTCGCCACTGTTCTGCGAAATCCAGGTTTTAAACTTTCAAAGTTTTAGTTAGAATCATATCAAACAGAGTAGTTAATCGCTTTATTTCAGTTAATTCTCGATATTGTCAGGGAAGCTATGGGGATTGATAGTTTCTGAGAAACTATGATTCACTCCTCACTTCTGAGGTAGGATTCGAGAATCTTGCAAATAGATTAGTTATTTCATTGTTTAGAATAGATATACAAAATTGCACAGACAAATAACCACACTCGGTTATCTTGTTTGTTTTAAGTTATTAGTTTAGTTGTCAATTCTAAATATTTTAAATAGCTGCTTTCTTAAATTCATTTAAATCATCAGAAAATACAAAAAGAAGTCATATATGCTAGAAGTATACTTAGATTTCACTTTATTATAGTTTGTTTTATTACTGCTTTTGCATGACAATTACGAGACCTAGGGAGCCCAGGGAATATATTTTCGAGCCAATCGTGCCTCAGCCCAATCTCATAGTGGCAATAACTGATATTGACCAGAATCTTAGGATACAAGTCTTTTAAACAAAAACAGATTTCCAGCAAGTTAGATCTCAGTTAAGAGGATTAAACATAGAAGAGGACCAAGCACATGCGTTTTGGTCAAGCCAGCCAAACTACAGATTACCCTAGAAAACATCCACATGACTGTAGAAGGTTTGAAAGAGAACAAACATTCGGGTGTGATCCTTAGTTCCACAACCAGACGCTAGGAGACACCCTCACAGACATAGATACCAGCTTAAGAATCCAGGTTGCGAGAACGCCTGTAAGGTATTCTGAGAAGATTGCACAACTATTGATTCTAAACATAGAAGCTGAGAAAGCATATGATTATTGGATACTAGGGATTAGGACTTGATCCCGCGTATGACCATAACAGGTCCACAACAACCAAGAATCTATGGTTGTGACCCACAAATCCCACAGCCCAACGAATCCACAAGTCAATTAGACATAGACACTGGCCTACGCACACTGGTATTCCAGTCTACTCCACTTCCACCTATCATCATCGAACAATTATCCTTACTGGATACAACAGCTAACGAAGCTAGGGAATTCTGGACTAGGCCAGAAAATCGTCCATAGAGTCAATTATATTCATCATCCACTATATGACCTTATCGGGAGATATACACGAAACAATCCCAGGTCATTTTCCACGTATTCCGCAACCCATAGATCGAATCACGCCAGAGCTCGATATTGATTGGAGCCTTCGAGCAGTCATCCTTGCTGATCGATCTATCACACCAGTCCAAGTTAGAAGGGCCTTCTTTGCCTTAGATTCGCAAATTCCATTAGTGCGTGTCGAAGACATTAGATTGCCTAACTAGTTTGTATACTACCTATATTCCATCCCCACCGGCTGTCTCGGCACGACCTCGGGAGGTCGGGTACGCGGAAGAGTTACTTGTTGATTCTCACGCTCGCCTGTCACTTTTCATTGTACAGACTTGATCATATGGTGAACTTTTCTCATATTTTCCATATACATTTGTACCTTCTTACATTTTGGTCACCTTCACCAACAAAATTGTTGTGCAACCCTCTCTATCAAAAATTTTGTTCAACATTAAATTAGTCATTCAGACATAACCTTCAGTTGCTATCTCTATCTTCCCACTTTATTAAGGAGGTCGTGGTAGATGTACTGTCATCATCCCAAAATCCGGTGGGGCACTGTCATCACCAATCCGGCACTATGATAATTCTTCACCGGGAACTCCTCGTGCTATGATTATTTACTAATGCACAGCCTTTAGTTTGGTGGATGTAATCTGGAAACAAAACAACAACCGAACACAAGAATACCATTGACTATGATAAGACGGAATGATGACAAATCTGAAATATCAAAGTAAATTATAATATTAACATGAAATTGTTACAATCTCACCCATGAGGTACTTCAACAAGACTATGGGAGAAACTTTACAATTACACCTCTTGATGGCTTCTTCAACACACCTTTAACTGATGGCTTCCTTGGCACACTTCCTACAATATTTCTCACTACTTCTTTCTATGCTAAATGAGGGGGGTGGCCTCTCTATTTATAGAACTTCCAGGCTTATCCATCCTATCTCTAAGATAGGATAAGAAATCCACTCTGACGAATCATATTCCATACCTTAACTCTTATCTGTACATGTAAGCTTATCTCTTAAGATAAGATAAACCTTATCATTTTACATGGGTTCCACATTTTTAGACTTTTTACAAATAAAATACACAAAATATTTATGACCTCACTCCTTGTCCTTATTACCAATATAATATTTCTAATTCCTAATCATGTAGACCCTACTTCTCTAATTACCCAAACTTTGACATTTTAACATTACCGGACCACTTACGACAAATATTTACTTTTTACAACATTCCTATTGTACTTTGACTGTTACCGTACTCCACATTATTGGCGACACCGTACTGACGGCGCCGTTATCTTCTATCAGACGCTACTACTAATTATACTTAACAACATCCTATTCCTAATACATACATTAATGAAATAGAAATTATGGAGGAAAATTTTAGTGTCGACATCTTCCCCCTTCCTAGCTTCTACTCCGTCCTCGGAGTAGACTATTTTGGTGCTTGGAAAATCTTCAACTTGTCGTGGTTGACCCATTTCGTAATGGGAGTGCCATCCAATTCCTCCAGTCGGTACGTACCATTTTCATGCACAGCTGCTATTTTGTAGGGCCCCATCCATTTTGGAAGAAATTTTCTCTGTCTTCTTTTTTTGTATCTGGAATCATATACTAGGACCAAGTCATTCACATGAAATGGAGACCACCGGATCTTTTGATCAAAGTATTCCTTCTGCTTCATTTTCTTCTTATGGCTTGTATCCTTTGCTATTTCCCTCATTTCCTCTAGCAAATGAAGATGTACCAACCTTTCTTTTACTGAATCACTTTCATCCATCCTTTCATTTTTCATAACTCTCACAGTGGGAATATCAAACTCAATAGGAAGAACTGGATCAATGCCATAGGCCAACTGAAATGGGGAGTATCTTGTTGCTGACTTTGATGTTGCCCTATATGCCCACAATGCTGCATGAATCCTTTTATCCCATTTATGTACCTGCAAGGCTGCATCTTTTGCTAGAATTTGACACAACACAAAATTTGTTCGTTCCACCTGTCCATTTGTGCTTGGCTTGTATGTTGTTGCCTTCCTGTGCTTAATAGAAAATTTATTGACTAGGGCTTCTACCACCTCATTAATGAAGTGGCTTCCTTGATCTGTTACAATTTCTAATGGACAACCAAATCTGGTGACAATACGTTCATATATGAACCTTGCCACTTCATCCATAGAAGCTGTCTTCAATGGCCTAGCTTCAACCCACTTGGTTAAATAATCTGTGGCAACTACAATATACTTATTTTGGCATGATGTAGTTGGAAGTGGACCTACAATGTCTATTCCCCACTTTTCAAAGGGACCAAGGGGAAGAATAGGACATAATGGAGCTGATGAAGTCTTACGGTTACCATGTGTTTGACAAATATCACATGTCTTACAATAATTATAACAATCTTTAAAAAGAGTGGGCCAGTGATAACCTGCATCCAAGATCCTTCTTGCTGTAAGTTGTCCAGAGAAGTGCCCTCCACATGTACCATTGTGGAATTCTTCTAGCAGCTCCTTTCCTTGATCACGTCCAACTGCCCTCTTGTACTGTCCATCAGGTCCTATTCGAAATAATACTCCATGCAGAATAGAATATGGACGACTGGCTTGAGTAATCTTTCTCTTAGTCTTTGCATTGGCACCATCAGGAAACTTGAATTCATTCAGATAATTCCAAATATCTATGTATTCACTAGGGATTGTGTCAAGGGAGAACAATGCTGCATCGGGAAAATCATCATCATCACAAGATGATCCTAAACCATCATAGGCTCGAGAGAGTGCATCTGCATTGACATGCTTCTTTCCTGGCCTATCTATAATATCAAATTCAAATTCTTGTAGCAAAATTATCCATCTTGCTATCCTCCCTGATGGGTTAGGCTTATTGACAATATATTTCAGAGCCTGATGATCTGTTACAACTATAAATTTCTGCCCTAGCAAGTAATTTCTAAACTTCTTTACAGCAAAAATGATAGCCAGAGCCTCTTTTTCAGTTACAGTATAGTTTACCTCAGCACTGCTCATTTGTCTGCTCCCAAAGTAAATTGGATGTTCATTCCCATTTTCATCCTTTTGGCTCAAAGTACTTCCTAGTGCTGCATCTGAGGCATCAGTGTACACAATGAATGGCTTGCTCCAATCTGGATTCTTCAAAACAGGTGAAGACACCAGGGCTTCCTTCAGTTGTCCAAAAGCTTCATGCGCCTTATTTCCTGGTTCATAAGTAACATCCTTCTTCAAGAACTGGGTTAGTGGCTGTGCAATCTTTGAGAAATTCTTGATGAACCTTCTATAGTAACCCACATGGCCTAAAAATGATCTCAACTTACTTCTATTCATAGGAAATGGTAAATCTTTGATTTTTGAAACTTTATCAGGATCAGTACCAATACCATCTCTGGATACAACATGCCCTAACAAAACACCTTTAGAACATCCAAAGACACACTTTGTAGGGTTTAGTGAGGCTTGTGCTTCATCTAACCTTTGAAATGCTGTCTCCATCTGGTGCAGGTGGTCCAACTTGCTCCCATAGATGCAAAAATCATCCAGAAATACTCTGATGAAGGTCCCAATGTAGGGTTCGAACACCCTATTCATCAAACGCTGGAATGTTGCTGGAGCATTACACAACCCAAAAGGCATAACTCTATAAGCAAACGTTCCCCAAGGAGTGGTGAACGTGGTCTTCAGCTGATCTTTCTCTGCTATACGAACTTGGTTGTAGCCGCTATATCCATCAGCAAAACTATAGCACTCCTGGCCAGCTACTTCGTCCAAGATCTGATCTGAAAATGGAAGAGGGTAATGATCCTTCTTTGTTGCCTTATTGAGCTTCCTGTAATCAACACAAATGCGTAGCTTCCCATTCTTTTTTATTGAGATCACAATGGGAGAAACCCATTCTGAATTCTCCACAGCAAATATGAATCCTGCATCAAGCAACTTATCTATTTCTTCTTTTACAGTCTTGGAAAAATTAGGATTCATTCTATATGGCATTTGCTTTATGGGCTTAGCACCATCTACCAGCTCAATACAATGTTCTACCCAACTTACTTGACGGAGTTCCTTGTAATCAAAAGTGAATAGGTGTATGTACCTTCGAAAGAGCTGGAGGTAGGATTCCTTCTCACTCTCCATCACAGCATCACCAATCTTTATTTGTTGGAGACGATCATCAACTTCTTCTTCAGATAATTTTATGGGGTCATGAGTTGGTGTGACTGGAAGGATATCCATGACTGAAACATCCACCTCACTTTCTTCATCTTCAGTGTCCACTTCACTGGTACTAGAGTAATCAGAGGATGTCCAATCATCAGTTTCATCACTTGAATCCACAGGTTCTGCTTTATGATGTCGAGGGATCACGTTTATCTTCACCCTCTCTCTACCACGTCCAAGTGTCATGAAACCTTCATTCCAGTAGTTTCTTGCATGAACTCTCCTTAGCCATGGTCTTCCCAGTAGCATTGGGTATGCAACAGTACCATTTTTCATCACCTGAAAGTCTACCACACATACAACACCCATAACAGATATTGCCACATTTGAAACTACACCTTCTGGTTTAGTTTTTCCTTTATTTAATGACCTTAACATAAGTGTTGAAGGGCGATCAATTTTTAAACCCAACATATTCATTACAGACTCGGTCATTACATTAACTGCAGCACCTCCATCAACTAAGACATCATGAATTGAAATACCATTACATAATACCTCAGCTTGTGGAGCATAGGGATCTGCCTCTGCCTCCAAAACAGGGACCTCAACCTCCTTCCTTCTTCGAGCATTGAGTCCACCTCGCAACTCCCGCCTCTTCTCAGAAGACATAGCCAAGAGTTGACCATATGTAATATTTGCAGGCCTTTTGGACAGATCTTCCAAGATGGAGTATGGTCCTTGCCCCTGTGAAATCAGAAAATCCTGCACACCCAACTTTCTTCTCCTATGTTTCTTACTAGTTTCTCCTTTCATCTTCTTAGGATCAGTTCCATCTTGATTATCTTTTTCTTTCTTTCTTTTTGTTACAAACACATCTACTTCATTATTTCTACTCTTATCTACTACATCAAGAGAATTCACAGGTGCTTTTCCTTTATCATTATCTCTTGTACCAGATGTAGAAGCTCTATCTGGACAATTATACTTATAATGACCCTTTTTATAACAACCATAACAAACAACTTCAGAAATATTTCTTTTTGGACCTCTATCTCCTCCCTGAGAACTAAATTCCTTTCCTTGAAGAAGATTAATAGTTAACTGACCCATCTTTTTGAGCAGATCTTCATACTCAGTAGATGTACTAGGAGAAATATTTGTGCTCACCGGGAGTGGTTGTGGATTCTGGACCAAAGGTGCTGGTGTAGGCTCTACTTTAGCAACAATTTCTTTGGGCTCCTCTTCCATGCTTTCTTCTTGCCTTCTTGCAATCTCCTTTGCTTGTTCAATGGTAGCTGGGCGGTCATACTTCACTCGTTGTCTGATCTCTGGCTTCATCCCAAGAATGAAGTGCTTACAGAGGAGATTATCCACGCCATTCATCAACCCATCCGCTAGTCCTTCCTTCCGGATCTGGGCATCGAGCTTCCTCCTTAGCTCTAGAACACGAGCATGATAATCCCTTATCTTCTCCTTCTCTCCTTGGGATAGCTTTGTGATCTCGATCATGAGATCTGCATATTTCTGTTGTTCACCAAATTCTTCAAGAAAACTTTCAGTTAATAAATCCCATGAGTTTTTCACATTATCACCTAGTGTTTCAAACCACCTAAGTGCTGAACCATCCAAAAAGGTAGGAAAAAATTCAGTCCATTGTTCCCTTCTTATAAGGCCATTACAAATACAAGATCGCTTAAACTCTTGAATGAAAGAAGAAGCATCTTCATTAGATTGAGCTGAAAAAACAGGAATCTTTCCCATTTTCAAAAGTAACCACCGTGAAATACCAACCCACAAGTACAATCAACAAGACTTATGTGCACAAATAATTGGAATCACTATACTAGAAAGTGACTTTAACCTTTCTACAGTAAAATAGAAATGACCAAGGTAAACTATGGTAAAACTTGACTTACTACGGTAAAAACTGACTTTACTGTGGTAAACACTATTCACGGTAAAAAGTGAAGTTACTGCGGTAAATACTATTCACGGTAAAAAGTGACTTTACTGTGGTAATACTAATAGTAAAAAGTGACTTTACTGTGGTTACTATTCAGCAAAAATGACTTTGTCATGGTAACTACTATTCACGGTAAAAATGACTTTACCATGGTAACTACTATGCACAGTAAAAACAAGGTTACCCTCCAATTGATTTTTGACTAAGTGGGAATATCTCTCCAGAAAATCCACCAACGAGGAATGGTCCCGGCAACGGAACCAAAATGTCATCACCAATCCGGCACTATGATAATTCTTCACCGGGAACTCCTCGTGCTATGATTATTTACTAATGCACAGCCTTTAGTTTGGTGGATGTAATCTGGAAACAAAACAACAACATAACACAAGAATACCATAGACTATGATAAGATGGAATGATGACAAATCTGAAATATCAAAGTAAATTATAATATTAACATGAAATTGTTACAATCTCACCCATGAGGTACTTCAACAAGACTATGGGAGAAACTTTACAATTACACCTCTTGATGGCTTCTTCAACACACCTTTAACTGATGGCTTCCTTGGCACACTTCCTACAATATTTCTCACTACTTCTTTCTATGCTAAATGAGGGGGGTGGCCTCTCTATTTATAGAACTTCCAGGCTTATCCATCTTATCTCTAAGATAGGATAAGAAATCCACTCTGACGAATCATATTCCATACCTTAACTCTTATCTGTACATGTAAGCTTATCTCTTAAGATAAGATAAACCTTATCATTTTACATGGGTTCCACATTTTTAGACTTTTTACAAATAAAATACACAAAATATTTATGACCTCACTCCTTGTCCTTATTACCAATATAATATTTCTAATTCCTAATCATGTAGACCCTACTTCTCTAATTACCCAAACTTTGACATTTTAACATTACCGGACCACTTACGACAAATATTTACTTTTTACAACATTCCTATTGTACTTTGACTGTTACCGTACTCCACATTATTGGCGGCACCGTACTGACAGCGCCGTTATCTTCTATCAGACGCTACTACTAATTATACTTAACAACATCCTATTCCTAATACATACATTAATGAAATAGAAATTATGGAGGAAAATTTTAGTGTCGACAGTCCCCAGTGGTGAACATCTTTGACCCACCTCTGAAGTAGGGAGATAGAAACTCACCCTCTTCCCTCATCACCTCCTTTTCATTACCTGTTATGAAGTTTCCACCTTAGGCATGATTCAAATTGAGCTAGGGTTTGAGAAGGTTGTAAAGATAGAAAACCAAGCTACCCTTGAATAAGGTAGTCAAAACAACCCTACATTTGCAAGGTACCATATGGCACCAAAGCAAACATCAACACCCATGTAGTCAGCAGTAAGACCCAAAACCATAGAACTCCCCCATCAATGAGGAAGAGGTGGCTCCTGAAACTTTCACTTCCAATTGTTCCACTAGCAGGGATCCTATGCAAAATTTTAAGGAGGATAACTTCTGTCATGATGAGGGTTTGATGACCAGGAATGGGTTCACATCAAAGAGAACACATCAGTTGTGTCCTTGAATAAAATTCAGTGACTTCAGATCATTTCAACACCCCCCATAGCTCATTCCTTGACCATGACCTTCCACTAGCCAAAAATTTGATATCAACATGGTTTGTATTCGAGAGTTGGCCAAACCACCACCCAAATGTTTATGCGCCCTACTCATTTCATAAGGCTCTTATCCACCAGTAGGTTTTTCCCCATCATGTTGTTACACCACTCATCCTACATGAAGACCTCTCCTTCCTCCTTACCTGTAGGATCAACATGATTCACGTTGCTACCTGTGCTCAGAAAGACAAAGGCCATAGGAAAAATAAACTAACCCATAACCAATCCATGTACCCAATATACCATCTGCACCCACTGCCTAAAATCACCATCCGCAGACCCACATACCCTATTTCTAAAGGGGTCACACCACACCAATGATCAAACAATTACATCAGTCCCCTCTCAAAGATGTCTTTATATGACCTCATCTAAACCTCTAGAATCCCATCGACAAGCCCTTTTCAAGGTTTTACAATCTATTGAAGGTTTTACTCAATGACCCCACACCCAGTGAGCCTCCATTATTACACCCCATCACCATGTGGCCTTCTCACTAAATCATTGCTTTCCTTCCACACCCCACCTACTCACTCCTCAAGTCTCCCTTAGCTTCTCAGAGGAGATTATCCACCACACCAAGTCAGCATGACCCTGATCCGAGCCCTATTTCATCTATGATGTACATCGATAACATACATGTATGATAAGTGTCATGATTGATGGTGGTGCTAGCATTAACATCATTTCATCCCATGCATTCAATCAAATTGCATCCCTTCTAATTGTATGTATAAACACCAGTTATGTTGTGCTCCTTCAATGACGCTATCACCTCCACCCTTGGCACAAATTATCCTTCATGTTCACGTAGGCCCCCGCACTGTCCCAGAACTATTCTACGTCTTAGAGGGGGGATTTCAATATAACCTGTTACTTGGCAGACCTGGATTCGCTGTCATGGGTTGTGTTCCTTGCAAACTTTACACCATTGTGTAAAGTTTGAGCATGAAGGACATACCTATACCAGTCTGGTTGACCCATCACCATTCAAAACTATGTAACATGCTGTATCGATCCAATGATGTGCTTATACCAGTTAAGGCATCTACCACATGTACCAGGTGACCACCTTCACCTACAGCCTCCACTTACCAAGTTGGTGCCACATACCTCAACATCTACATCCTTCTATTCCTACTACTGCCACAGAGCCTCCATAACTGACCCATCAGGAGGAGTTAACTCGATCATCAAGGTGAGTCATTTGATCATATTCTAGCTACCCACATACAAATACTGATCCCTTTGAATGCATTTTTCAATGCCTCACTCTGGGGGAGTACCACCTATACAGTCCATCAACACATTCCTCACTCCAGCAAGAGTATAGGAAGTCTTCACCAGCACCCTCGTTATGACTACCACATACGTGAGCAAATCCTCCTTATGGTCCTCCCCACCTTCGTACCAGTCTCACCTATGGGGGACTTGATACTACCACTTATTCACACCTGAACCTCCATCCCAAACATGACCCATTTTCCGCTACACTTCCAATCCCTCACTAATCATCATTTTTCACCCACACCTTCCTGCACCAGATGTGTGATGGAAAGGCTTTGGCTTTGAGGATTTTATGAATAGACAATGCCATACTATCATCATTCCATGTACTACCTGTAAACATAATGACTGTAGTGGCATTGGATTTTTTGCACCACCTCCCAAGAATTCCTACATCGACCTCATTGAGGAAGACAAACCTTATCCACCTCACTCACCCATGCCACCATATTCACCCACAGAGTCCATAGATCCTAAATCTATTCCTCCTAACTTTTTTTTTCATAAACACAATTTCCCTGGGACCTCTGACCTATCAATGTGATGGCAAGGCTCCCTCTTCTCTCCCCTTCATATATCCTTACATGATCGATGACAATACACCTTCTATTAACATCGTTCAATGTCAGGATGATGAATCTATACTCACCTACCTTGGTGAAGAAGACTCATATATTCATTGGTCATTACCCTCTGAGACACAAACCATGTTGAATGAATCGACTATCGAGATCAACATTCACACTCAGGATGACCCGCACATTCTAAAGATAGGTCAATCTTTAGATGTTGCTGAACAGGAAGCCATTACTTCTTTCCTTCAAAGACCATAACCACGCTTTTTCTTGGTCTTATGCAGATATGCCTGGTATTGACCCAAAAATAGTGGTCCACAATATCATAACCATTCCCGATGCCAAACCCATCAAACAAAAGCTGTGGAAAATGCACCCTCGCATTGCCCTTCTAGTCAAAGAATAACTTCATGCTGCCTTCTCTAAAGTTTCCTTCATCTTGCCCATTGATTATCTTCATTGGATTTATAACATTTTCCCTATCACAAAGGTGACAGGGGGACTCTGCATTTGCAGAAATTTCCATGACCTCAACCTACGCTGCCCAAAAGATGATTTTCCCTCTACCAGTATTGACCAACTAGTTGATCTTACCGCTGGTCGTGAGATGTTATCACTCATGGATGGCTTCTCAAGTTATAATCAAATACTACTTGCTCTAGAAGATCAACACAAAACTACCTTCATCACTCCTTGGGGGACCTTCTGCTATCAAGTCATGAATTTTGGCCTTAAAAATGCTGGTGCTACATATCAGCGAGCTATGACTTATATCTTCCATGACATCATGCATCACATATTGGAAGATTAGTGGATGATCTTCTTACCAAATCTAAACATCGGGTCCGAGCAGGGATCAGTCCTTAAATCCATCTTTGACCACCTCATCAAGTATTGTGTTCGTCTTCAACCAAAGAAGTGTGTCTTTGGAGGTACTCTTAGGAAAACTCCTTGGTTTCATCATTTCTTTACGTGGTATAGAAGTTGACCCTGCTAAAGTCAAATGTTGGAAATTCCTAGACTAATTCTTAGTCAACTTTGTAGCCTACAAGGTAAGTTGCAGTCTATTCGTCATTTCATCTCACAATTTCTGATCAGTTGTCAACCATTTCATCATCTTCTCAAGAAGGATGTCTCATTCAAATGGGATGATGACTTGCCACAAATCTTTTGAGGCCTTAAAACAATACCTTCTTAACCACCCAGTACTCATTCCTCCTAAGGATAATCAACCCTTTTACCTATGATATTTCAGCTACTGACCATTCCTTAGAAGCCATGCTCACTCATCGCGACGAGAAACATAGAGAGGAAGCATTTTATTACATAAGTTATACCCTTCTAGACTACGAAACTAGATACATTGTGCCGAAAAAATCTTCTTGGCATTAGTTTTCATTGCCACCAAACTTTTCCATTACCTACTCAATGTGTGGCACTTGTAAATCCTTGTTGTTACCAATACTCGACCCCCTACATTTCATGTATGCCAAACCTTATCAAAATCAACGTGTATCACATGGTGGCTTATGCTTTTGTCATACCTTGACCTGAATTCACTCATCAAAAATCCATCAAGGGCCAAGCCATCACTGACCAACTAGCAGACAGACCCATAGCTACCCTCTATTTTGATTAATAGATGAGAATGACTACCCTTCCTTGGATGGCTTCCAAGTGTCACTTTGTGTGGACTGTCAGTGGGGGCTGGTAGTGTATGTTCCTCATTCCTCTTGATGGTGAACCCATGCCTTTATCTTTCAAACTAGATTTTGATTGTACAAACAATATTGCCTAATACGAAGCACTTGTAGTTGGGTCTCTAGGTTACTTATACCTTATATGTTAACATCAATCAATATCTTTGGTGATTCCCAGCTGGTCATAAATCAAGTCAAGGTATATACCAGTGACTATCGTAATGAAATAACTTCAAAAGTATAAACATCATGTAGACATACTTTTGACTACCTTTGACCATTATGAACTTCAAACCACCCATCGTTCCACCAACAAATTTGTAGATACCATGGCCTATTTGGCTTCTCAAGATACCTGCTTCACCTGCTGATTCTAAAATATTTTGTCACAATACAAAGGCTACAATCACCCTCTTATTTACCTCGTGATGTTCTACTTGTTGGAACCATTGACCCTGACCCACATGACCTTTGGTATAAGTAGTTTGCAGACTACCTTTGACTTTCCATTCTACCTTCTGATCTCACTCATAATAGGAAATGTTCCGTTCTTAAAAGTGTCTCTCACTATGTCATCATGGGTGGTCTCCTTTATAAGTGCGGATTTGATGGTATTCTCTTATGATCCCTTACCAATTTTGAAAATCCTTACACTATCAAAGAAGTTCACTATGTAATTTGTGGAGGTCATGTTAGTGGCTTAGCTATTGCTAAACACCATAAGGAAGCATTCTTCACCTAGGCTATTATTGGCCAACCCTAAACCGCGACTGTTGTGACTATGTAAAACATTGTGTAAAATTCCAACATGTTAATCTTCATCACACACCTAGTCATGCCTTACAGGTTGTACGAGACCTTCGGCTTTTCTCTCAATGGGGTTTGGATCTTATCCGATAGATCAATCCCCATTCTTCCTAACACCATCAATGGATTATAACCACTACTGAATATTACACTAAATGGGTAGAATCTATCCCCATCATTTCTACAAAAAATGAGAAAATATGTGAGTTCATCAACCATCACATCATTTGTCACTTTGGTGTTCCTCACCGCTTCATCACCAATAATGACAAGTAATTCAAAAACAAAACCCTACGTAAGTTGTGTGACACTTTTGACATCCAACTCAGTTTCTCATCACCTTATTACCCATAAACCAATGGCCAAGTAGAATCAACCAATAAAACCTTGAAAAAAATTCTTATGAAAGCAATTAATGATACTGGCAATGATTGGCATACGCACATTCCTTTAGCCTTGTGGGCTTATTACACTAGTATTCAAACTTTGAGTACTGCCACACCTTTTTCTATAGTCTACGATACCAATGTTGTCTTTCCTCTCAAATTCTAGATTCCATCTCTCTATATATCACTACAAGACATACTCAACGACAATGATTTTCACTAGGACTTTTTGGTACCCAAATTGATTCCCCTTCAAATTCTGAGCAACATCACAGGTTTAGTAGGAAGCTTAGAGAAAAATAGATCATAATGATTCATTTTGTATCTGGGAATGGGATCTAACTAGCCTTTTGTCACTCAGATGTGGAGAAATGGGTAGCACCCTTAAGAGGATTTGATCTATCCTCACTATTCTAGGTTGTTCCTTTCAACCAAGGTAAGAGAACCCTTTTGTGGCCTGTTGTTTATGGAAGGAGATGAGATATCCTTCCTTGCATAAATTTGCCTTAAGGAGACCTTAAAGAAAATATGATCAACAACAAAATATAACTCTCACGAGTTATCACTTTAGATATGGAGATATTTTCTAACAAAGTTTAGGTTACTAAAGACATTTGAAATCCTGATTGTTTCTGCATGTTTTGGTAACAAAAATTATGCATTTGTACACTCACAGAAAAAAAGGGTAGTACAGGTAGGATTGGCTGTTTTTAATGAATTTTTAGTGGGAGGTGAGGCAGGATGGACTTGATTCGCTAGATCTTTTAGAGCTTCAACAAAATGCCACAAAACAACTAAAATGTTTCTTTAACCAGAATATGTGCTTCAATGGAGGCCCAAATTAGCACTTTTTCACACAATCTATGAGAATCTAACATGAAGGCTCGAATTAAAGAACCCAACAAAGGATAAAAATCTAAGATCAATCACACCTGAGGTACACCCAGAGGCACACCCAGAGGCTTATAGATAATCTCTGTCAACAGATGAAAGAAGAGTGATTTTAAATCATTTATTTCATTCCCAGATGAAATATCTTCTGAGACATGAAATTACAAATGCCACTAAACTATCATAAGGATTGAGACTTGTGTGATTTAGAAATATTTTAATACAACATTGCGATAGGAACAAGAAAAACTATTTGTAGACATTCAAAAATGAAACAAACACATTTTGCTCAAGATCAACACAAAATTACTTGAGTTTGATTAAATTTATTAGCAAGGGAAAGTTTCTAGAAAAAACTCAGAGCTTGCCAATGGCAGTACACTCGTAACCACCTTGACACAATAAAACTTAATAAAAAATAGATAATCAGGTTCTTCAAATGGTTTCTCAAAAAGATGAGGGCTTGTCAAATTTTTCTTGGAGAATTTGATCTTCGACCTCTAACACTCCAACCATTTGCACGATAAAATTCATGTAGCATTTATAAATTTTCTCATAGATTTTTCCCCACAAAAACAAAAACATTAAGTCACACCAGTGTTCACCATGATCTCTAAAAGTGATTTTAGAATCAAATCTGTAAAAAGCTGTCAGGTTCAAGGGGGAATAAATCTCTTCAAATATTTCCCACATTCAACTCCTTTCTAGTATGATCAAAATCCATCATCTCATGCCTAAACCACTTCCTCCCCTAATCTAATCAAATCTGGTTCTTTGCGTGCTTGGGAGAAAAATTTGGAAGATCAGATCGGCCCAATAGTCCATCACATTGTAATGGCATGAAAGACATCTTTAGATCTCCCCACCAAACTTAGATATCAAAATTAATTCCCTCTCTAGTTTGGCATGTAGGCAATATCAAGAAATCATGAAGACTCACACTTCCAAGAGATTTTCAGAGAAAATGGACGTCTCTGGGAAAAAATTTCAGACACACAGTGTCTATTGATCTTCACTTTGAATTTGGCCATCCATATTTGGATCCAAATTAAAATCCATGGGAAGTTTCCTTTTGCAGTTTTTTACAACTTTTTTAAAAAATGTGAAAAAAAATTCTCATTTTTCTCCGCACCTCTGTCCTTGCAAAAATGGGCCTATACAATGTTCCCAAGTATGGGTCCCAGTGGAACCGTAAACCATAATAGTGACTACTATTTCACCCCTTTTCTCAAAAAGGGAATTTCCAAGTTTTCCCCTCAGCTCTGCCCTTGAGGCTATGTTGGCCACTCTACCTGTATGGGTCTTAGCAGAACATGCTTCACCTTTTATGACTTTTGCCCCCTTTCTCCTAAAAAGGATGGATTTCCAATAGATTTCCCCTGAGTCTTTGAAGTGCCCATTGACTTCAAAGATGCAACTTTAGATGTGTGACCTTTGTCAAGCTCTCGGGCCTACCAGATGTCTTAGCACCTTTTGATGACATAAGAGGCAAAAAAGTTTCAAGGCAAGTTTCCCTGAGATGGTGCCACTTCCCTGTCTGTGACAGTTCACTTGGGCTAGTCAGAACATGTCCACGTGTCTACACTGAGATGGCACACCTTGAGATGGTCCCCAAAATTTAGAGACCCTAAAAGTGCGGGCTTCGCCACTACGTGTCTTCCGCCTAAAAATTTGTTTGCAAGGCAAGTATGAATGGGTCACCAGCAGAACCATGCCATGTGCCAGGGTCTGTGGGTAATATCCTTAGCCGTTGAAAATTCTAAGCATAAATGTAAGATCTATGCACCTGTGCCTCCATGTGTCCCTTCCGGTGCTTCAATATAAAATAATGACACTCAAGGGCCATGTCCCCAGACATGCGCACCAACCTCCACGTGTCAGAAGTAGTCCCTTTGAAGTACCAAAAACTAATGTAGAAAATGAGCCAGAGCCAGTGGGCATGGAAGCTCCAAGTAGTCTCCTTTTTTCAACTGCCTATCTAAGTGGACCCATATAAGTCATTGAGATCCTCAAATGCATGTCGGCCCTCCTTCCCACGTGATCCTTCGGATCCAACCAAAATGATCATAGCAACCTGGTTAATGCAATTTGTCAAGAGGGAATGACCTAGTAGGTGCACACTTGCATCCCAAACTGTCGACACTAAAATTTTCCTCCGTAATTTCTATTTCATTAATGTATGTATTAGGAATAGGATGTTGTTAAGTATAATTAGTAGTAGCATCTGATAGAAGATAACAGGCACTGCTTCAAGTACGATGCCGCCAATAAAGTAGAGTACGGTAACAATCAAAGTACAATAGGAATGTTGTGGTAAAAAGTAAATATTTGTCGTAAGTGGTCCGGTAATGTTAAAATGTCAAAGTTAGGGTAAGTAGAGAAGTAGGGTCTACATGATTAGGAATTAGAAATATTATATTTGTAATAAGGACAAGGAGTGAGGTCATAAATATTTTGTGTATTTTATTTGTGGAAAAGTCTAAAAAGGTGGAACCCATGTGAAATGATAAGGTTTATCTTATCTTAAAAGATAAGCTTACATGTAAAGGATAAGAGTTAAGGTATGGAATATGATTCATCAAGTAGATTTCTTATCCTATCTTAGAGATAAGATGGATAAGCCTGAAGTTCCTATAAATAAAGAGGCCACCCCCCTCATTTAGCATAGAAGGAAGTAGTGAGAAATATTGTATGAGTAAGTGTGTAAAGGAAGCCATCATTTTGAAGGTGTGTTAAAGAAGCCATTAAGAGGTGTAATTGTGAAGTTTCTCCCATAGTTATTGGTTGGAAGGCAAGTGAAGTTAGTAACACTTGAAGTACCTCATGGGTGAGATTGTAACAATTTCATGTTGATATTATAATTTACACTTATATTTCAGATTTATCATCATTCCTTCTTATCATAGTCTATGGTATTCTTGTGTTATGTTTGTTGTTGTGTTTCCAGATTACATCCACCAAACTAAAAGTTGTGCATTAGTAAATAATCATAGCATGAAAGTTCTTGGTGAAGAATTATCATAGTGCCGGATTGGTGATGACATTTTGGTTCCGTTGCCGGGACCATTCCTCGTTGGTGGATTTTCTGGAGAGATATTCCCACTTAGTCAAAATCATTTGGAGGGTAACCTTGTTTTTACTGTGCATAGTAGTTACCATGGTAAAGTCACTTTTTACCATGAATAGTATTTACCACAGTAAACTTTACATTTTACCATGAATAGTATTTACCACAGTAACTTTACTTTTTACTGTGAATAGTGTTTACCACAGTAAAGTTAGTTTTTACCACAGTAAGTAAATTTTTACCGTGGTCATTCCTATTTTACTGTAGAAATGTGTAAATTCATTTTCTATTATAGTGATTCCAATTATTTGTGCACATAAGTCTTGTTGATTGTACTTGTGGGTTGGTATTTCACTGTGGTTACTTTTGAAAATGGGGAAGATTCCTATTTTTTCAGCCCAATCTAATGAAGATGCTTCCTCTTTCATTCAAGAGTTTAAATGATCTTGTATTTGTAATGGCCTTATAAGAAGGGAACAATGGACTGAATTTTTTCCTACCTTTTTGGATGGTTCAGCCCTTAGGTGGTTTGAAACACTAGGTGATAATGTGAAAAACTCATGGGATTTATTAACTGAAAGTTTTCTTGAAGAATTTGGTGAACAACAGAAATATGCAGATCTCATGATCGATATCACAAAGCTATCCCAAGGAGAGAAGGAGAAGATAAGGGATTATCATGCTCGTGTTCTAGAGCTAAGGAGGAAGCTCGATGCCCAGATCTGGAAGGAAGGATTAGCGGATGGGTTGATGAATGGCGTGGATAATCTCCTCTGTAAGCACTTCATTCTTGGGATGAAGCCAGAGATCAGACAACGAGTGAAGTATGACCACCCAAGCTACCATTGAACAAGCAAAGGAGATTGCAAGAAGGCAAGAAGAAAGCATGGAAGAGGAGCCCAAAGAAATTGTTGCTAAAGTAGAGCCTACACCAACACCTTTGGTCCAGAATCCACAACCACTCTCGGTGAGCACAAATCTTTCTCCTAGTACATCTACTGAGTATGAAGATCTACTCAGGAAGATGGGCCAGTTAACTATTAATCTTCTTCAAGGAAAAGAATTTAGTTCTCAGGGAGGAGATAGAGGTCCAAAAAGAAATATTTCTGAAGTTGTATGTTATGGTTGTTATAAAAAGGGTCATTATAAGTATAATTGTCCAGATAGAGCTTCTACATCTGGTACAAGAGATAATGATAAAGGAAAAGCACCTGTGAATTCTTTTGATGTAGTAGATAAGAGCATAAATAATGAAGTAGATGTGTTTGTAACAAAAAGAAAGAAAGAAAAAGATAACCAAGATGGAAATGATCCTAAGAAGATGAAAGGAGAAACTAGTAAGAAACATAGGAGAAGAAAGTTGGGTGTGCAGGATTTTCTGATTTCACAGGGACAAGGACCATACTCCATCTTAGAAGATCTGTCCAAAAGGCCTGCAAATATTACATATGGTCAACTCTTGGCTATGTCTTCTGAGAAGAGGCGGGAGCTGCGAAGTGGACTCAATGCTCAACGAAGGAAGGAGGTTGAGGTCCCTATTTTGGAGGCAGAGGCGGATCCCTATGCTCCACAAGCTGAGGTATTATGTAATGGTATTTCAATTCATGATGTCTTAGTTGATGGAGGTGCTGCAGTTAATGTAATGACTGAGTCTGTAATGAATATGTTGGGTTTAAAAATTGATCGCCCTTCAACACTTATGTTAAGGTCATTAAATAAGGGAAAAACTAAACCAGAAGGTGTAGTTTCAAATGTGGCAATATCTGTTATGGGTGTTGTATGTGTGGTAGACTTTCAGGTGATGAAAAATGGTACTGTTGCGTACCCAATGTTGTTGGGAAGACCATGGCTAAGGAGAGTTCATGCAAGAAACTACTGGAATGAAGGCTTCATGACACTTGGACGTGGTAGAGAGAGGGTGAAGATAAACGTGATCCCTCAGACATCATAAGGCAGAACCTGTGGATTCAAGTGATGAAACTGATGATTGGACATCCTCTGATTACTCTAGTACCAGTGAAGTGGACACTGAAGATGAAGAAAGTGAGGTTGATGTTTCAGTCATGGATATCCTTCCAGTCACACCGACTCATGACCCATAAAATTATCTGAAGAAGAAATTGATGATCGTCTCCAACAAATAAAGATTGGTGATGCTGTGATGGAGAGTGAGAAGGAATCCTACCTCCAGCTCTTTCGAAGGTACATACACCTATTCACTTTTGATTACAAGGAACTCCATCAAGTAAGTTGGGTAGAACATTCTATTGAGCTGGTAGATGGTGCTAAGCCCATAAAGCAAATGCCATATAGAATGAATCCTAATTTTTCCAAGACTGTAAAAGAAGAAATAGATAAGTTGCTTGATGCAGGATTCATATTTGCTGTGGAGAATTCAGAATGGGTTTCTCCCATTGTGATCTCAATAAAAAAGAATGGGAAGCTACGCATTTGTGTTGATTATAGGAAGCTCAATAAGGCAACAAAGAAGGATCATTACCCTCTTCCATTCTCAGATCAGATCTTGGATGAAGTAGCTGGCCAGGAGTGCTATAGTTTTGCTGATGGATATAGCGGATACAACCAAGTTCGTATAGCAGAGAAAGATCAGCTGAAGACCACGTTCACCACTCCTTGGGGAACGTTTGCTTATAGAGTTATGCCTTTTGGGTTGTGTAATGCTCTAGCAACATTCCAGCGTTTGATGAATAGGGTGTTTGAACCCTACATTGGGAACTTCATCAGAGTATTTCTGGATGATTTTTGCATCTATGGGAGCAAGATGGACCACCTGCACCAAATGGAGACAACATTTCAAAGGTTAGATGAAGCACAAGCCTCACTAAACCCTACAAAGTGTGTCTTTGGATGTTCTAAAGGTGTTTTGTTAGGGCATGTTGTATCCAGAGATGGTATTGGTACTGATCCTGATAAAGTTTCAAAAATCAAAGAGTTACCATTTCCTATGAATAGAAGTAAGTTGAGATCATTTTTAGGCCATGTGGGTTACTATAGAAGGTTCATCAAGAATTTCTCAAAGATTGCACAGCCACTAACCCAGTTCTTGAAGAAGGATGTTACTTATGAACCAGGAAATAAGGTGCATGAAGCTTTTGAACAACTGAAGGAAGCCCTGGTGTCTTCACCTATTTTAAAGAATCCAGATTGGAGCAAGCCATTCATTGTGTATACTGATGCCTCAGATGCAGCACTAGGAAGTACTTTGAGCCAAAAGGATGAAAATGGGAATGATCATCCAATTTACTTTGGGAGCAGACAAATGAGCAGTGATGAGGTAAATTATACTGTAACTGAAAAAGAGGCTCTAGCTATCATTTTTGCTGTAAAGAAGTTTAGAAATTACTTGCTAGGGAAGAAATTTATAGTTGTAACAGATCATCAGGCTCTAAAATATATTGTAAATAAGCCTAACCCATCAGGGAGGATAGCAAGATGGATAATTTTGCTACAAGAATTTGAATTTGATATTATAGATAGGCCAGGAAAGAAGCATGTCAATGCAGATGCACTCTCTCGAGCCTATGATGGTTTAGGTTCATCTTGTGATGATGATGATTTCCTAGATGCAACATTGTTATCCCTTGACACAATCCCTAGTGAATACATAGATATTTGGAATTATCTGAATGAATTCAAGTTTCCTGATGGTGCCAATGCAAAGACTAAGAGGAAGATTACTCAAGCCAGTCGTCCATATTCTATTCTGCATGGAGTATTATTTCGAATAGGACCTGATGGATAGTACAAGAGGGTAGTTGGACGTGATCAAGGGAAGGAGCTGATAGAAGAATTCCACAATGGTACATGTGGAGGACACTTCTCTAGACAACTTACAACAAGAAGGATCTTGGATGCAGGTTATCACTGGCCCACTCTTTTTAGAGATTGTTATAATTATTGTAAGACATGTGATATTTGTCAAACACATGGTAACCGTAAGACTTCATCAGCTCCATTATGCCCTATTCTTCCACTTGGTCCCTTTGAAAAATGGGGAATAGACATTGTAGGTCCACTTCCAACTACCCCATGCCAAAATAAGTATATTGTAGTTGCCACAGATTATTTAACCAAGTGGGTTGAAGCTAGGCCATTGAAAACAGCTTCCATGGATGAAGTGGCAAGGTTCATATATGAATGCATTGTCACCAGATTTGGTTGTCCATTAGAAATTGTAACAGATCAAGGAAGCCACTTCATTAATGAGGTGGTAGAAGCCCTAGTCAACAAGTTTTCTATTAAGCACAGGAAGGCAACAACATACAAGCCAAGCACAAATGGATAGGTGGAACGAACAAATTTTGTGTTGTGTCAAATTCTAGCAAAAGATGCAGCCTTGCAGGTACATAAGTGGGATAAAAGGATTCATGCAGCATTGTGGGCATATAGGGCAACATCAAAGTCAGCAACAGGATACTCCCCATTTCAGTTGGCTTATGGCATTGATCCAGTTCTTCCTATTGAGTTTGATATTCCCACTGTGAGAGTTATGAAAAATGAAAGGATGGATGAAAGTGATTCAGTAAAAGAAAGGTTGGTACATCTTCATTTGCTAGAGGAAATGAGGGAAATAGCAAAGGATACAAGCCATAAGAAGAAAATGAAGCAGAAGGAATACTTTGATCAAAAGATCCATTGGTCTCCATTTCATGTGAATGACTTGGTTCTAGTATATGATTCCAGATACAAAAAAAGAAGACAGAGAAAATTTCTTCCAAAATGGATGGGGCCCTACAAAATAGCAGTTGTGCATGAAAATGGTACATATCGACTGGAGGAATTGGATGGCACTCCCATTACGAAATGGGTCAACCACGACAAGTTAAAGATTTTCCAAGCACCAGAATAGTCTACTCCAAGGACGGAGTAGAAGCTAGGAAGGGGGAAGATGTCGACATTAAAATTTTCCTCCGTAATTTCTATTTTATTAATGTATGTATTAGGAATAGGATGTTGTTAAGTATAATTAGTAGTAGCGTCTGATAGAAGATAACGGTGCCGTCAGTACGGTGCCGCCAATAATGTAGAGTATGGTAACAGTCAAAGTACAATAGGAATGTTGTGGTAAAAAGTAAATATTTGTCGTAAGTGGTCCGGTAATGTTAAAATGTCAAAGTTTGGGTAAGTAGAGAAGTAGGGTCTACATGATTAGGAATTAGAAATATTATATTGGTAATAAGGACAAGGAGTGAGGTCATAAATATTTTGTGTATTTTATTTGTAAAAAGTCTAAAAATGTGGAACCCATGTGAAATGATAAGGTTTATCTTATCTTAAAAGATAAGCTTACATGTACAGATAAGAGTTAAGGTATGGAATATGATTGTCAGAGTGGATTTCTTATCCTATCTTAGAGATAAGATGGATAAGCCTGGAAGTTCTATAAATAAAGAGGCCACCCCCCTCATTTAGCATAGAAGGAAGTAGTGAGAAATATTGTATGAGTAAGTGTGTAAAGGAAGCCATCATTTTGAAGGTGTGTTAAAGAAGCCATTAAGAGGTGTAATTGTGAAGTTTCTCCCATAGTTATTGTTGGAAGGAAAGTGAAGTCAATAACACTTGAAGTACCTCATGGGTGAGATTGTAACAATTTCATGTTAATATTATAATTTACACTGATATTTAAGATTTATCATCATTCCTTCTTATCATAGTCTATGGTATTCTTGTGTTATGTTTGTTGTTGTGTTTCCAGATTACATCCACCAAACTAAAGGTTGTGCATTAGTAAATAATCATAGCATGAGGAGTTCCTGGTGAAGAATTATCATAGTGCCGGATTGGTGATGACAGGGTCCGACCCTACCATTGATGAATAAGCATGGAGCACATCCAAGGCCAAACCAAAAGGGTAAATCTCAAATGAGTCTTCCTCCACGTGCTTGCTCTTTCTTTAATTAAAGGGAAAATGCAAAATTCCATAAATGCATTTGTCAAACCGGCCACAATATAAAGAAAAATGAAATTTGAGCATAAAAATAAATTTGAATGTTTTCATTCAAGCTGGTAGATGAAATTTTTAGAGAATTCAAAATGTTACAAGGCTCAAATACGTTCCTCAGAGCTACATCCATTCATTTTTCTTTGAGTATTTAGGGAAAAATGATAAGGAGAAAAAAATCCCTGACTGTGGAAAATGGAAAGAATGGGGGAAAGCCTAAGTTTTTAGATAAACAGAGAAATGACTACCCAAATACAGACTTTTTCAGAGGAACAAAGAAAAAACAAATCTGGACCCATACGTGATCTTCCCCCAGGAAAGATTAATTATGGGAAATAGAGACTTAACCAGGCACAACACAGGGGAATAAAATGTGTTAGAGGCCGTAAATCAATGGATTTTCAAAGGCAAAATGGGGCGAGACTATTTTGAGCACCAACATTGGCTCTGACTTGGGGATGGGCATTCCCTGTGAGTGCCACAAGAACAAAGGTAGACCAAGTGCCAAAAATATCCATTGGGCAAAGGAGTCAGCTTGCAGAGCAGAGAAATAGAGCCATCTTCCAAAAACAAACAAAGAAACCAACAAAAATAGGTCACCAAGGACCAGAACGAGCAAAAACACAAAAGACAGGAAAGAAACAACAAACTATACACTATACAAAAGATTTTTACCTTGATTCTGGGGAATCAATCCAAGAAATGCTTCAAATGCCTACCATTAATAAGGAAACTTCGAGAAATTCACCATCAAGTCCTTCAGGAAAAAGGTATGTTCACCAATTCTAATATCAATGGAGTAAGGGCCCATCCATAATGAGTCAAATTTTCCATGATTTCCCTTATCTTCATGCCTGCTATCCCATAACAGCACAAGATCTCCAACATTGAAAGCTCTGGGAGTGACCTTCTTGTCAAATAACTTCTTCAGCTTTTCTCTGAACTTTACATGCCTCTGGTGGGATGCCCTCCTTTCTTCATCAAGCTCAACAATCTGGTTAATGTGAGCATCATAAGGACTTACTTCTTGATCTTCTAGTTGTTGAATGAACTGATATGAGGATAATTGCATATGAAGGGGCAGTAGGGCCTGAGTTCCATACACCAACTCAAATGGACTCTTTCCAGTGGCTCTTTTGACAGTGATCCTATCAGCCCAAACAACAAACTTCAACTTTTCACCCCATTTTCTCTTGTTCAGCTCCAAGGTTCTTCTAATAATCTTCAGCAAATTTTTATTACTGGACTCAGCTTGTCCATTTCCTTGGGGATTGTAATTAGAGGCATATGTCAAGTTGATCCCATACTCTTTGCACATTGCCACCAAAGGTTTAGCTCTAAAACTCATGGCATTATCAGCTACAATTTTGACTGGCACTCCAAACCTGTAGATGATATGGTTCAACACAAAATCCATGACAATTTGGTGTGTTTCCTTCTTGGTGGGGATTGCCTCCACCCATTTAGTAAAGTAATCAGTGGCTACAAGAATCCACTTATGGCCAGCACTTGAAGGGTCTAAAATCTCACCAATGAAATCCATTCCCCATTGCTTGAATGGGGCTTCAATTGATATGGGTTGCAAAGGAAGGGAGCCTGAAGCTTTCAGTCTTCCAAAGAAACACTGGCAACTCTCACATCTTCTAACCAAAAGGTTGTATCCTTGAAGAGAGTTGGCCACCAATAACCAGCCCTCAGGATCTTGTGTGTTGTGACTCTTACAGCAAAATGCCCCCCACAAACTCCTCCATGGAGATCAACAATTATCTTGGGGGCTTCTTCTTCAGTAATGCACCTTAAGAGGACTCCCTCTGGGTTCTTCCAAGCTAACCCATAATCAGTAATGACATATTTTTGGGAGGCCAACTTAAGGGCTCTTTTCTTGTTCTTACTTAAATACTTAGGGCAGTATAAGTGTCTAAGATAAAAAATCACATCCTTGTACCACTCAGAACTCATCAACCTTTCAAAAACACCTACCCTTTCTTCTTCTACCTCATTTACCTCAATAGTTTGCAAGTTTCTCTCAGCCATAAGCTTAGCCAAGCCCAAACCTCTCACCAACTTCATGGTTTGGATATCCATATCATATTCTTGCAACTTGTTCACCCACCTGCATCTTTTGCTTGAGACCTCCATCTCTGACAAGATGTCCTTCACCATGGTGTGGGGAACATAAGCAACCACTTTAGAACTTAGAATGTAAGGCCTAAAAACCTTTGTTTCTTTTACCAAGGAAAATGCCTGCTTCTCCATAATAGTGTATTTTAGCTCAGCCCCCTGCAAGGCCTTACTGAAAAAGGAAATTGGCCTTTCAGCCCCTTCATCATCTTTCTGCAACAGGACAGATGCAATAGTGTTCTCTGAAGCAAAAGAAAACAGTTGGAAAGGCTTCTTATAATCTGGAGCTGCTAAAACAGGGGCATGCTTTAATGCCTCCTTGATCCCATTAAAAGCTTGGATGACAGCCTCTTCCCATTTGATGACCTGGTCCTTCTTTAGCATGGAAGTGATTGGAATGGTCAACTCAGCAAAGTTTGAAATGAATCTTCTGATGTAATTTATCTGTCCAAATAAGGACTGAATTCCTTTCTTGGTTCTTGGAATTGGGACCTTGTTGATGGCCTCTACCCTTTCTGGATCAATCATCACCCCTTCTTGTGACACAATGTGACCAAGCAACTTTTCCTTCTGCACTCCAAAATGGCACTTCTTTGGATTGAGTGAGATGCCATATTCTCTACATCTTATCAACATCTTCTCCAAGTGCAGCAAGTGATCACTTATCTTTCTAGAAAACAAAGTTACATCATCTTGGTAAACAACAATAAACTCATTGATGTAACCAACAAAAGCAACATCCATTGCTCTTTGAAAGGTGGCTCCAGCATTCATCAGACCAAAGGGCATCTTGACATATACATAAGTCCCCCAAGGAGTAGTAAAGGTTGTCTTGATCCTTTCTGATTCCTTCACCACAACTTGGTTATAACCAGAGAAACCATCAAAGGTGGAAAGCAACTCAGAACCAGTCACTAACTGCAAGCATGTTTTCCATATTTGGTAAAGGATAATTATCCTTCATTGATGCTCTGTTTAGATTCCTAAAATCAACACACAACCTGATTTCACCATTCTTCTTTCTAATTGGTACTAGGTTTGCAACCCAAGAAGAATACCTTGTGAACTAAATAATCCCTCCATCTCTTAGTTTCTTCAGTTCCTCTTACATCTTGAGAGATAAGAGTGGATTGATTGGCCTTTGTTTCTACCTTAATGGCTTTACATTAGACTCCAAGGGAATCTCATGTTAAAACAATATCCTCTCTTATATCCTTTGAGCTCAGAATAGGTCCAAGCCATGCAATCTTGGTATTTTTTTCAACAATTGGATGTATGACTGTTTCTCCTCCTTGCTGAGATTGCTTCCTAACCAAATTTTCCTTGGTTTCTCCTTTGTGCCAAGGTCATGCTCCTCAACATCCCTTGAGGCTGTTCATATGCCTATTAATAATGCAATCACATTATCAAAATTAGACTCAAGAGCAACCAGCCCTCTAGGAATGGTATTAGTCTTTAGTTGGATGATGCCTTTGCCAAACAAGGTTTCTTTCCCTCTTCTACACACACCATTGGCTCCCAATCAATATTTTGATCAACAAACTCTCCTTTATTCTGCAGAAATCTTCTGACCTGAGCATCATCATCAAAAACCTGCCAATGTTTAATGTTATTAGGGACATAATGTCTTGTCAATACCTCAACATCATATTCACAATATGGGGACATTGCACATTTGTCAAAATGAGATCCCAACACTACAAGTTTTTCTGCCAAGCCATTGAACTTCTTATTATGATGCACAATCTTGAATGAATCAAAAATCTCAATGAAATCCCAAACTGCATGCTTGTATTGTTTCATTCGCTGATTCTTTGTGGCATACAGTTTTCTGACTTGTTTTGACAATTAATTCTGAAGTCTCCTTTGACAATGATGTCCTTGACACCATATTTCCAAGAAATTCTTAAACCCAACAACAATGCCTCATACTCAGCAATGTTGTTAGTGCACTCAAAGTTGAGTTTGAAGGAAAAAACAAATTTTTCCTGACCTGGAGAAATCAGAACAACACCAGCACCATTCCCAATCTTGGAGCAAGCTCCATCAAACAATAGAGTCCAAGGAGAGCCTGCTTGTTCAAGACACTTGCATTCCTCAATCTTGTGCTCCTTTCCATCAGCAAATCCTACAAAGTTATCAACATCAACATTTGTGTACAATACTTCATAGGATGCATTGTTGGGATCCTCAATAAGGTGCAACATCTTCTTTTCCCCATACAACTTGACAAGGCTGCCCTCAATTGGGATGGTGGCATAGGACATATCCATTTGAACACTCCCACCAACACTTGCAGCCCATTTTCTAGACAATAACATACCCCACTTGGCTGGGCAGTCAACAATGACAACATCAAGTTTTAAATTTTTACCTGGATAAGCTGTAAGTTGCACCACCAAACCCTTCACACATCCCACTACTGGCACTTCTCTGGAGTCCATGGCAGTGCACTTCCCATATGTTGTTGTCACTTTGATATTTAGCTCATTCATGACTTCCAAAGGCATGACATTGCATGATGCCCCTGAGTCAAACATGCAGTTGTGCAACAGTCTATCCTTAATGATCAAAGTAGTGAAGAATGGATCCACATTTAGCTGAGAATCTACTAAGGATGTCCCCAGATAAACCTCATTTGGTTCATCTAGCTCTTTTGATGCTGGTGGTGCTTATAATTCTTCAATGACTGGTGGAGTCTCCACAATGTTTATATTTTTGCCTAGGGTAGTCTTCTCTTCTTTCAATCCCAAGTATTCAAATGCTCTTTTCTTGTGCTCAGGAATCCTAAGCAACTCAACAATTGGAACAGAGACTTTGATTTAACTTAAAACTTGGGCAATGTCATACGGGACATTCTTTGGCAAGGCAGCATTGGAAGGAAAACCAACACACTCATTAGATGGGCAAGGATTTTTGACAACTTGGGCATGAGCAGGGGTATGATTTTTGTTTGGGACTACAGGGATTCTGGCAGATGCATCTTTCCTAGGAGCCTCTCTAGGAATATTTGAAGCAAATGGAGTTTTTGGCTTGGCTTGAGGCCCTCTCCCTTTGACAACCTTACTTCTTGTGTTATATTCCTTTTCTTGAGCAACAACAACATTCATCAACAATTACATGTCCTCCTCAGATGGGATTCCTCCATCATACTTCTTTATCATTAGAGATATTAAATATTCAAAGTCATTATTGGGAAATTTAAAATCTTGTACAGTATCTACTTCTAAAGTATGAGAGGGAGGAGAAAAGGTACCCTATGAATGCAATCCCAAAAGGTCAGCAGCAGTTCTAGCACTTATCACCTTCAGTTGAAGTTTGCCCCTTGTTGTGAGCTTGTGGAGCAACCCATCATGTAGACATCATCATCATTATCATCATCAGCTTCTTTCTTCTTCTGATCTTCCTCACATGGAGCATGGGGCATGAAACATCTGTCACACCAATCAATGACATTTGTCTCCTCCACAACAACAACTCTAGCAGCCAAAGGATCAGGGTACCATCTATGTTTTCCTTGCTTGGGACTGTCTATTTCCAAATCCAATAGGTCCCTTTCCTCTATCATCAGATTGTTGGTGATTTGTAAACCTATCTTGGCCATGTTGTTTATGTTGACCTTGTGAACTCTATCGAATCCCTTTTTCTGCCTGGGATAATTTGAATGATATTTCTTTGACAGCCCCTGCCAAAGTTTTCACAACTTCCTCCAAATCAGTAGCCTTGCTGGTCTGAGGTTTTTCTTGGTTAATTAGTTTTACACCCTCCCTTTTTAGAGGCTTTCCAATAGCCTTAATGTTATTCTCAATTTCCAGGTCCATGGTGAGTGTCTACCTCAAATTAGTAGGATTTTTTTCTCTCAAGTAATATGCAGCCTTTTTATCAAATGCATCTGAATATTTGATCAAACATGATTCATCACATGGCCTTATCCTAATAGGAAATATCCTCAAGGTCTTATTAAACCTTGTGTTGAAATCATGTACTGACTCATTAGGATTCTTCTTGATGTTTTCAAATTCTGATAGAAGAAACCTAGGGTCAGTTCTATCACCATACTGCAATCTAAATGCATTGTTCATCTCTATCCAAGAATCAATGGAATTATCTGTACAAAAATTTATACCAGTCCCTTGCATCCTCTTCCAGAGTATGGATAAACTAACTTGATATATACATCTTCATGTTCAATCTCAAATTCTTCCATCATATTGATAAAAAAATTTAGATGTTGATCACCAGTTATAGCGTTGTTTCCTTGGAACTTTGGTAAGTCTATTTCTTACATCTTGAGGAACTGCATTTGGATAACCAGCCATCCCCTATAAAATTTATAGGACCAAAGGTGTTTACAACAAATGGAGGTCTAGTGGGGGTAGGGCCATGTTGTTTTGAGGAGGTGACCCTGGAGGGGTGACAAATTGATAGGGGGCAGAGGGTCTTTGGAACACAAGAGTATAACTTTCCAAAATGGATATCCCCTAAAGGCCTTGTTTCTTGGAAATCCCTATCAACTTTTGAAAAGACAGGACAGAATGAGAATTCACGTGGTATTTCAAAATCAAATGAAGGCCCCTCTCTAGATGGAGAATTTAATTCCACAAAGAGGCTACCTGATTCAGAATCACTTGAATAGCAGTCTTCAATGATAGGCCGATCACTTTCATCAATGGAGATCCCTTTTCTTTTCTGCTGATCTCCAACAACTCTCCAGGATTTTCTTCCTTCTGAATTTATTTTTCCTAGCTCTGGAAATAATGTCCTAGCAGGATCCCTAGCAAAGAAAGATCTTCTTCCTTCCATCTTTGCAAAGATTAGTAACAAAACTCACTTGACAGAGGTTAAGACACTGGTACTCATCAAGAAACAAATCAACATAGGGAGTCACCACTAAGGTATTTCCACCTTAGTTGTGCAAATGCACTAAAATATGATTTGTCAAATGTCTGTCAATACTAGAAACTAGAAATGGAAAGATCTAACTCTTCTTTACCCAGATTTATCAATGAAACTTAGTGCAATGTCCCAGTAGAAAATGGAAATATTGCACAGAGCATTTGTAACTTTGTCAACTTCTACAGGCCTAAACACTTTGATACTTGAAAAGATTATTAGCACTTTGAGATACAATAAGATGTTTACCAGGGTTTTTATGAAAATAATGCACTATTGGTCCTCAGCATCGGTGTCAGTCAAGTGTTTACTAGGGTCTGAATATAAATTGCAATCACTATGTCCCCGGAAACGGTGCCAGTCAATGGTGTTGGTACCCAAATTGATTCCCCTTCAAAGTCTGAGTAACATCACCCTTGTTTAACATGAAGCTTAGAGACAGATAGATCATATTGTAAGTCAATTTGTAGATGGGGATGGGATCTAACTGGTCCTTTGTCACTCAAATGTGGAGAAATGGATAGCACCCTAAAAGAGGATTTGATTTATCCTCACTATTTTAGGTTATGCCTTTCAACCAAGGTAAAAGAACCCTTTTGTGGCCTATTGTTTATGGAGGAGATGGAGATATCCTTCCTTATGAAGTTGTTAAAAATACCTTGAAGAAAATATGATGCAAATGCAATAAAATATCAACTCTCACGAGTTTTCACTTATAGATATTGGAGATATTTTCTAGACAAATTAGGCCACTACAAATCATTTGTCAATTCTGTATTGTTTCTGCATGTTTTGGTAGATCTCAATTATGTGCAACACTCAAACTCTTCTCAAAAAAGGGTAGTACAGGTAGGAAAATGTCATTTTAATGTAATATACTTTGGTGGGACTTTCTATAAATTGGGTGAGGCTACAGATGGACTTGATTCGCCAGATCTTTGAGAGCTTCAACAAAATGGAAGGCTAAACCAACAAAATGTCACAGAACAACTAAAATGTTTCTTTAACCAGAATATGTGCTTCATTGGAGGCCCAGATTAGAACTGTTGTATATATCTTCCCCTGGGTAAATTTTCAAAAACGGGATATTTAAACCTCTTCCTCAAGTAAAAGAGTGTCGACATTTAAAATTCACGCCCAAGGTACAAACTGGGGGCAACAACATCAAAGGAATGCAACAATGCCCTTGGGTGCACCCCATGGCACAATTGTAAATGAGTTCACATTATGAAAATTACACGCTTCAATGGCTAGTTTAGGGCACACATCAAAGGTTTCGACATTACGTATGGATGCTTCCCATGTACTCCTCAAAAGAGTGTAAAGTGTGAGCAAATTCGACGCCCAAGGCTAGTTTGGGGGCACATTTCTAGGATCGTAATGTATACATGAATTCTAAGCAAGGCACTATGTAAGAGTATGTTGACATTTTGACTGGATCTCTTACCGAGGCGTATTTCATGAGCTTGACTATCCACATTTTTAGCATTGACAATTTTACAAGACTACTAACACTTTACAGATTTTCAAATGGTCACTAGAACCCTTTTCACAGGCAGCCCGGGCACTCATGTCAAGGTTGTCCACCTTATTGTGAAATCAACATGACCTCTATTCTAATTGTAACTAGAATATTCAATTGGATGAAGAAAAATTTCTTCAAAGTTATGCGTAAAAGTGCAATTCGCCATTTTTGGATGAAATGATAAGTTCATGCACAAACTGTTTAAAATGAGATGAATTAGCATGGCAACTTGGAGGTTATTGAGGGTACCATAAAAGGAATTCAGTTCATCTTGGTCTCTCTCATTTTTCCTTAAATTCTTAAAGGGGCTTCTTTCTAACAAATTGGTAACTTTCAAAGGTCCCTCAAATATTCTTATCCTTAGCAGGTGAAAAATTTATGGATGAAGAAAATGCCTCCCATTTAAAACTGTAATGCAAATTTGCCTCCTAGCAATTTTGCAGTGTATTGTGTCACCTCTTTGGAGCAAATAATAACACTTCTTTGTGGATGATTTCAACCCTCACTTTTTGCATTTTCATCCTCTTAATCTGTGCAACTAAAGATTCTTGAATTATCTATGCATGAAATTTAATGTAAGTTGTATTTAAATGCCTTGAAATTATTGATCAAACAGGTGAGAATTCATTTTCACCGGAAAAGCATCAAATTTGAATAAATTAAAGGAATCCTTATTGTTTAAATGCATTTAGCAAATGGATTTTGTTCTTCTTGGATAACATAGCACAAACAAGGGTAGTCCAAAGTAGGATTGGTTGATTTAAATAATTTTTTTGTGGAAGATCTGAACAAGGAATAGGAATTGGACTTCATCCAGATTCGATTCAAAAGGTTCAATAATAGAAAGCTTCAAAATAGTTAAAACAGTGTCCAACCAGAAAATGTTCATTAATGGAGGCATCAACAAGCACTTTTTCACACAATCTATGAGATTCTAACACGAAGGCTCGAGTTAAAGAACCCAATTAAAGCATCAAAATCTGATGATCAATCACACCTGAGGTACACCCAGAGGCTTACAGATAATCTCTGTCAATATATGAAAGAAGAGTGATTTTAAATCGTTTATTTCATTCCCAGATGAAAGCTCTTCTGAGACATGAAATTGCAAATGCCACTAAACTATCATAAGGATTGAGACCTGTGTAATTTATAAATATTTTAATACAAGATTGCGATAGGAACAAGAAAAACTATTTATAGACATTCAAAAATGAAACAGACACATTTTCCTCAAGATCAACACAGAATAACTCGAGTTTGATTAAATTTATCAGCAAGGGAAATTTTCTAGAAAAATCTCAGAGCTTGGAAATGGGTGTACACTTGCAACCACCTTGACACAATCAAACTTAATACAAAAGAGATAACCAAGTTCCTTAAATGGTTTCTCAAAAAGACAAAGCTTGTCAAATTTTCCCCTTGGGAATTTCCTTTGACCTCTAACACTCCAACCTTTACACGATAAACTCATGCAATTTATAACATTTTCCACAGATTTTTCCCCCCCAAAAACCTAAACATTGAGTGCACTAGTGTTCACTATGATCTTGATTGCGATTCTGAGAATCAGATCTATAAAAAGATGTAAGGTGCTTAAGGGGGGCAGATCTCTTTGAATATCTCCCACATTCAACTCCTCTTGGTAGATCACCTTTTCTTCAACTCGCCAACCACTTCCACCCCAAATCTATCAAATCTAGCTCTTTACATGCTCGGGAGAAGAAAAATGGAAGATCAGATTGAGCCCAATAGCCGTATCATTTTAATGGCAAAAGACATCTTCAGATCTCCCCCACCAAACTTAGATATCAAAATTAACTCCCCTCTTTGTTTGATGTGTAGGAAGTACCAAGAAATCATAAAGACTCGCACTTCCAAGAGATTTTCAGTAAAATGGGGGGGAAATCAAATTCAGACACATAGCTGTCATTGATCTTCAATTTGAATTTGGGTCATCCACATGGAAAATCCAATTTATAATGGGCCCGGGGGTTTCCTTTTGACTTTTTACAACTTTTTGAAAAAATGGAAAAATTTCCATTTTTCTCCCCACCTCCTCCCTTGAGAAATAAGCCTGACACATGCCCCAAGGTGGGTCCCGAAGGAACCACAGCCAAATTCTACTATTTGACCTCTTTTTTCGAAAAGGGAAAATTTTCCAATTTTTTACCACAGCTCCGCCCTTGAGAAATGTTTCTGATGTGGGTCCCAGTGGAACCACGCTTCCTTTTATGCTTTTAGCTCCTTTCTCCTAAAAGGAAAATTTTTCAAGTTTCCTCCAAGAGTTTGCACCTCTGTCATTAACTATGAAACAAAATTTGACTGATCCTTTATTGGGCTTGCAGGCCATTTTTGATATCTTAACCCTTTTGAAAATAAGAGGCAAAAAATTCTATGTTGCCCCCGATGGTCCGCTTCTCCACCCCTTTTGACTTGTCAAACTGCCACACATCACAATGGTGCACTTTGAGATGGTCCCCAAAATTTGAGACCCTGAAAGAGCATTGGCTTACCACATGTCCTAGCCTAGAAAAAATTATTTGAAGGCTTGAAGCTCAGCAGAAGGCGCCATGTGTCAGAGTCCGAGGCAATCTCCTTTGGTTGTTGAAAATTCCAAGAAAAATTCAAAGTGAGCAGAGGCCTCCAAGTGTCCTCTTGGCACTTCTTTAAAATGATACTCAATGGCCAGTCCCCAAACATTTGTGGTTCCTCCACGTGTCCCAGACATCCTAAAAACCTTTTGAAAAAATACTAAGTATGGGAAGACTTGGCAGAAACCTCCAAGTGTCTCCATGGTGCAATTTCAAGATGGTGTCCAAGTTTGAGACCCTGAATGAGTGTGGGCTCGCCACGTATCCATGTCCCGTCAAACTGTATTAGTTGCATAAAAATTGTCTAAGTCTTATAAAATCAGTAGAAACCTCCACGTGTCCTCTCAGCACTACTCCAAGGCTAAACCAAAAAGTAGATCTTCAAATGAGCATCGTTCCTCCACGTGGACAAATCTTTAAGTTAAGGCAATTCATAAAATTTCCAAAGCACCCTGTCGAGCCACATCTAACCAAAATGTGACACATCTTTTGTTGAAGCAAGGATGAAAATTTGACCAAGAGAAATGCCCATCAAACTGTAAAATGCAGAAAAACAATCATTCGACCCTGGAGATGAAATTTTCTCTAAGGAGAGAGAATGCATAAATGTGACAAGGCTCAAATGTGTTCCTCAGAGCTACATCCATTTTTTTTCCTTCAAGTATTTAGGGTAAAAATGACAAGGGCAGAAAATCTCAATTGTGGAAAATGGAAAGAATGGGAAAGCCCGAGAATTTATATGAACAGAGAACGTGAGACCCAAATTACATACCCCTTCAGAGGAACAAAGAAACAAGGAGACAAATATAGACCCATGCTTGATCATCGGCCCAAGGAAAGATTAATTATGGCAAAAAAAGGAAGGAAGAGACCTTCAAGCACAACACAGGGGAATAAAATGTGACAGAAGCCGTAAATCAATGGATTTTCAAAGGTAAAATGGGGCAAGACTATTTTGAGCACCAACAAGACCGTTTAGCACGACTTGAGTTATTAAATGAATGTCATCTTAATACTCTTTATCATCTCCAAATTTACCAAAAAATTATCAAACTCGCTTATGACAAATGTTTCCATGAAGGAACTTTTCAAGTCAGTGACCTTGTCCTGAAGGAAAATCAACATGTAACTAAAGAAGAGAAAAGTAAACGAGGAAAATTTTCTCCTAATTGGCTTAGACCCTATATCGTTACCCATGCCTATGGATTATGTTCTTATTAGTTGTCTTCACTCGCAAGTAAACCCAAACCTAAGCCCCTCAATGCATTACATCTTTGACCATTTTATTTTTGATATTAAGTCCTATATCACCTTTTGTCTATTGACCACTCATCCCTTGAGTTTCGTTCACCTTCCATGTTACCCATTTTTTAGGATCAATGACTAAACAAGAATCATGTGATTACCCATCACCTTTCAACCTTATCTTCAATATGAGTACCACCGCTCTACTCATAGCATGATTCTCATGGATACTTTTCATCTTTTTAAATATGGAATCCCATGGTCATTCATCACTTGAAACCACCTCTTTCATAGTTAACCTCTGTGTGCTATGGTTTTGTCTTCTAAAAAAGAACCTAATCTTCCTCTATAGTCTTGTCCATGACTTAAAACGTCCAAAACAAAATGGGATTCAACTCCTTGAGTCAAACTTCTAGAAAAAAGATGACTCCCTCAAAAGGGACATCTCTTCTCTCTATCTTGGTGCTATAAATAGACTGATCCCTTGAAGGACAGCTATATAAAGTCATTGCAAAAATATAATAAAATGTTCAGAAGCTTCCCACATCGATCAGCTTCACGAAGACCTCAAGGAGATAATATACTCATCCCATATAGACTTCCCGCATCGATCAATCTATTAAAAACAAACAAATGAAGAAAATGATAATTTTTTTTTCATGGACTTGCCTATTTTTGATCTTGGGTTTCTTGCTAGGTAAACATGCTTTCATACACTAAGTTACACTAAACCATCCACGTTCACCTCATTTCCTTTTGCGCCCTAGTTTCCTCTCTGCTCAAGGGACTTTCCATAACTGCGATAGTTCATGACTATGTGACTTTCTTCACCCTTAGAATAGTCCATTATGCAATGCCTTTAGGGTCTTACATTCATATGCCCATCTTGGGTATGGTAGACTCATTAGGGTTCTTATCAATTAAGTGGCTCTTTTACCACCGCTTACCATTCGCCTTCCTCATTACTTATTGATTATCCTATACAGGACCAGACCATCGACACCTACATTAAATGACTCAACCATGCCTATGACCTAAACTCAACCATGCCTATGACCTACATTCAATCATGCCCTAAATCCTACCAACCCATTCCTCTATTCATCATCATCATTCTTCCCTAGCTTATGGGAGAACTACATATGGCCTGAAGGCCCCTTTTCATCAGGGCTATGTAGGTAGCACTCATAGGGCATGGGGCCCTTGGAGGTTAGCTCAGCCACTCTTTACCCTAACCTATTTTCCCCTTCATTTTCCTATTCACATCCTACCTTAGTTAGTTTCCATTTTATATCAACAATTGGAAATTAAACCAAACAAGCACAAATTAATAAACATTTTACCACATCATCACATCATTCATTTATCATTTTCACATTTCCACTATAGCAAATAATTGGAAACTTAAACCATAACATGCATATACATCATCATTTATTTCCCATGTTATAAATAACCTGGACATTAAATCAACATTAAAAACAAGACTCTACCATGCCTAAACCTGACTCCATCATGCCTATCAAACCTGACTCCACCATGCCTAAATGACCTAACTCAAATCATGCCTTATGACCTAACTCCATCATGCCTAAAATGACCTGACTCCACCATGCCTATGACCTGACCCTCAATCATGCCTACACCAACCTGTCTCCACCATGCCTAATACACCTAGTTTCCATCCATCTACAACTAAAAATCAAATTCTGCCAACACAAGTACATCATGCAAAATCATCGATCTCACATAAAAATCAATCCATCAGTATCACTAACAAATAATATAAATCCATCAAACTCTCATATACAACCTCACCATCTTCAGCATAAGCCGGTATATGCTCAAAAATCTCAAAACTCTCATATAGCCTCACCATCTTCGGCACGCAGGCCGGTATATGCTCAAAAATCTCAAAACTCTCATATACATCCTCACATCTATGACACGCAGGCCGGTATATATATCACAAAAATAAAAAAATTAGGGTGCATGGGGGGCTCAGTCATCTCCCCATCTGATGTCCATCCCTGTCTCATCTGTCTCCTCCTCCTCCACTCTCGTGCGGCACCCAACTAACATCTCTCCACCCTGCATAGGTCTCAGATCGGCCTCTTCCTAGCCTACAGCTGGGTCAGGCCTCCGTGAGCTGGTAGCCTCTCCCTAAACCTATCTATGGGCTTGTCGGCCCCCTATACTCTCTGCACTATGTGTGCGAGATCTCGTCCTCTCACTCAAGGCTTGTTGTACTCTGTGCTCTGCATAAGATGGGACATCTATCCCAATAGCCAGTCAAGTGATCTTGATAGTATTTGGCCTCATTCAGGGCATCCCTGAATTTGGCCATCGGTACTATCTGAGGTGGCCCCATCAATCTCAGAACCTGTACCTATACCATGGGACCCTATCCCTGACCCTGTGTTGGTGCCTGAGCTACAACCTGGGCCTGTAAGGCCATAATCTGCACCTGAGCAGTGGCCAACTGGCCCTGTAACCCTACTACATGTGCCTATAGGGTGGCTACCTTCCCCTTGTCTCCATCCCCTCCCTGTAGGTACATGTCCCTATGTTGCAATCTAGGCCTGAAGAGCCACTACCTATAACATGGCCACCCCTATCTGTGACCCTTCCAACTACCCTTGTAAACCTATAATCTAGCCCTATCAGGTAGCTACCTGTCCCTAAAGTGTATCCCTATGAACTGTGAGGGTGGCCACATTTGGCTAACCTGGCCTGGGTGGTGCTACTGTAGTTGGGCTTCCCACCACCATCTGTATGCATCTGTACATCCCACATCATCAATCTGACGGTCCACTGCCTACTCCTCCTGCCCAGTCGGTACTGTAGGTTGTGGTAGAGGCATAGGCCTCTCCATGTCATCTCTCCTATACTGAGGGAATGGTGGTGGCATGTCCTGGGGCAACCCCAACTGTCATCTGACCCTGTCAATGGGGATCATCTCATGCTCACCGGCACGATGCCCCTATATCCATCTCACCATTTGTAATCCATCCATCTCCACTACCATCTTTCTGTATGATGGGAAGCCGACATACGGCCTCAAGATAATGTCTACATCAGATAAACCCTCCAGCATGCACCTATAGTATGCTACATCATGTGTAGCCCTGGTAGCCCTGTGTTCTCCAACAACAGGCACCCAACACCCAACACCTGTAGCCTTTAAAAAAAACCTTCCTCAAATGCATCCAGTCATGGGGCATACCAACTAGATGCACACATATGATGTGCTTGTATGCCCAGCAGTGTAAGAGAAAGGTGCAACACAAGTTGAACCTCCGCAACCACCCATAGGCCCATAGCTCCTGGTATAGCTGCACCAAGTATGCTGGTACTCAAGAAAACTAGATCCTATTCTCCATCATATCATGGAGAACGCTCATCATTGCCCATGGGAATCTCCCACCCTCCACATCTGGTAGTGCAAAACAACACACTACCTCTATAATCAAGACCACTAGCCTCATCTCCTAAGGATGGGCCGCGTACATCTCTCCATAACTCAAGCTCGCACTATGGAACCTCATCTCTGCCATCCCCTATCCAAATACTGTCAACATCATCTCCTCTGATGCCTCTGAAGAAATAGAATACACCTGCATCCCCACTATCGATAACTGCAGGATCCTGTACACGTCCTCTAGGGTGACTGTGATCTCACCCGTCGGCAGATGAAATGTGTTGGTCGTTGAATCCCATCTATCGATGAGTGCGACCATCAAGCTCAACTCCTGAACTATGTGCCTATACCATCTGACCCCAATAAGGTTGACATCTATAACATGATGCCACTCCTCTTCCATCACGCTCCCTCGTACCGATAGTAACAGAGGTGGTACTTTATCTCTCATCCGCAACTGGTCCCTCACCTGCACCCAACAAATCACAACATTGTTAAACCTTCACCATACCCCACACATCTCTTACCCAAAAACCTACTCCCAAAACCCTTATTTCTTATTGTACCCCAACCCTACAGATCACCCCTTGTTACCACAATCCACTCATACCATTTATACCTATTACCCTACTCATTACTCTTTGTGAATATATTACCCTACCCATCATCGCTCCACTTACCGTTATATCCCATCACCTACCTTTTCCCTCCCACCTTTCCCATTATTGACCTATTTCCCTCTAACTTAACCAACATCGGTCTCTGGTGATTGGCATCGGTCCCTCGCGACCGGCATCGGCCACCTGCTACCTGACCGATGTCATCCAATGCCAACCAATGTCGGCCAAACCTTGACCGGCGTCGGTCATTGTCATGGTGACCAAATCCACAAAAACCCCCCATTTTTCCCAAAAAATATTTCAAACTAACCTAAAACCTATCCTACCCTACCCAAACCTAACCTAAACCCTCCCCACCCCTATCTAACCTACCTCATACCTCCCCCTCCCTCATTACACCAATTTTAACCACAAATTTAATTATACACCTATACCCAAAAACCCATACCCATACCTTATTTTTCCAAATAAATACGTAGAAAGGATGAAATCCTACCTCATCTTGTGTCATCTCCATGGTGGAATGACTTGCCACTACGCTAGTGGCCCACCCGAACCCTCTCCTACTTCTACCATGCCCAAATCACCACAACCCACTCCTCTAATCCAACCAATCAAATCAATACCCCTGAGCTCGTGGACCCGTCTCCCTAGCTCCTCTCACCAACTCACACTCGTACTCTCACCCAGCCGGGTACAATGCCCTGTCCTTCTCTCTCAGAAAAAGTAGCAAATAGTCAAACGGCTCTATCATTTTCTCTAAAGTCACAAAACAACAATGATTCCATAAAATACGGAATTTTTGTTTTATAAACCCAACCCAATATGATCGACGCCAGTCATATTTGTGCCCTAGCCAACCTGACGTCAGTCACCCTATAACTGGCATCGGTCAACCCTTCTACCTATTTAGCCTTGCTATGCTTCCTTTGCCTGTAACCATTAGTGCCAACACACCTGTTATCATTCTGGCCACCCATTGAAACATACCTACAAGCTCAACCTACCCCTACATTTCCTTTGTTGCATCTTAGGAGTTGTTATTTTACCTATACCTTGGCCTTACCCGTGCCATGACCTATTTTCCTGAACTTGACCTACTTGGTGTGACCATTGACCTTATGTACTCATTATACCTTGTGATGTTGTTACCTATGTTGTTTTAGCCTAACAACCATACCTTGCCTATTATGTGTCGTTTATCCTGACCAAACCTTTGGTGTACCGGAGCATACCTAAATGTTCCTTCCTGACCTACGTTGTGTTTCTCGACCATATCCTATACCTTGGATACCTGAATCACTTCACCCTTGTTTGGATAAACCTATTGACCTTGGATGATGTAGAGTTTGCAAGCTCTTCAACCTGGTACCATGTTGCAATCTATACGTGTGTGTGCATTTGATTTCCATTACCCATGACCTGATTTTGACCACGGCCTACTACCCATTACCCGAGTTGACCATCACCCTTTCCCTCAATACTCAAACCCTTCCCCACCTATCTTCCCCACCTACACATTTATCAAACCACTCACTGATTCTGTATTTCACCTCATCAGTGCCTGGTTTGAGGGGGATCACCTTCACCCACACATGGGGCAATCACTTCTATTTTTGTCAGTGTCGCTTACCAATACAAGCTACGTGCAACAAAAATGGGAAAAATGTAGACACCAAAATTGGGTCACACTCCCCTTGGTCCCCTTTTGAATAACTAACTTACACATACTCACCTAACATTAGCCCCCTTTCACCCCATATTAACATTAATTTAATTATCCACAATTAAATCAATACTCACCCTCACTCCATTTATTAATTTAATTACTTTAATTAAATGGATGCACACCTCACCTAGCCACCTCACCTAGACACCTCACCATAGACCTATTCATAGCATGTTTCCATAACTAACTAAGACTTAGCTCTACTTACCTTAATGAATAAAGGCTTAGTATAACCCTAAAAGCACATGCCTATTTTTCCTCTAACCACATTCCCATGTATCTAAGTGCAATGTTCCATTTAGACCTGCACCAACTACAAAAGCTAGAAAAAGATAGCCAAGATCTACTATTTTAGGCAACCTAGGATATCCTTCCTTAACCAACATCGGTCAACCCGAAACTGACGCCGGTCACCCTAAACCATCATCGGTTACCATATAACCATTTTGGTAACCTTGTTTGAGAGGTTGGCCACATTCTCAAGTTTTGGAGCAAAGGAGATCTACATGCAAGCAAGAACCAGAGCTCTTTCACACATCCAGATAGCCATAGCCAACACAACCATTGATCAAAAGGTATTTGCATTCACGGTAGCATTCTGGGAAGCACTTCCATGGCACTAATCACCATTTCACTAATCAACCATCACCACCACCCAACCATTGAACCTGCATAGTAGTAAGTGTGTTTCTAACCTACACCATTTCATTTCTATTCAGTTTATAAGGGTTCTTCACCTTTGTTTATCAACCACCATTTATATTTTTACCTCACCACTATTGCCTTCCTGTGAACCCGACCATTCACCATCACTCATAACCATTTTAATCACCTCTGATCCATTCCTGAGTACCTCTGAATATTCCCAACACCTCCATAGACCTAAACCAACTCCTTACCATCTCTTGATTTAACCTCAGACAAATCCCCAAAACCATGAACTATTGAGTTTTATCATCCCGCCACCGATGTAACCATGACCATTGGTTCTTACTAAACCATCATCAGTCATACCCAGACCGATGTTGGTCTCTGTATTTGGCAATCCTGCTAATAGCAAGATCCTAATAACCTTCACCCAAGTGACCCAAGTGACCCAGAACCTAACCCTGACCTATTCCAGCACTTTGACCAACTACCTTATTTCCAGATATGATCATAGCCTAGCCTGTTATGTTAGATTTCTTATTGTATTTGGATGAGATACCTAAATCATATCAACTACAGTAGAACCTTGTTTATTTATGTCATTTCTTGCATTAAATTGTATTAAACAGTGGGTTGACTGCCACCGAGGAAGTATCACACTTCCTGGATCTAGCATATGCTAGGCAGCCCACTGACATATATTGTTTAACTCTTTCTTGTGGTCTTGTTTTGTATTTCAAGTAGTTCCTCCTAGCCAAAAGGAAGCTCTCACAGTCAGCATTGGATCAAGAATTCAAAACGCACGCAACGACCTTCAAACCAACCATCACAATAGGTATTCCTCCTTGGCCCACACCCTTATCTGTTTCATCTAAAAACTTAAATAAAATGGTGAAACACATCTAGCACACATCATCATAAACATTACCCTACGACATACTCATTCCCAAGTGTCATCATACTCATCTCTAAGGGTATCAACTACCAAAATGAACCTCACCACACATCACAATCACTCTCAGTGCTGCTATGCATCACATACACATAGTGCTTTTCAAACCATTGCCTAATAATGCACTCTCATTTATAGTTCATTCTTGACTACTGAGGGGGTATAAACAAATGAACCTCACTACATACAATTCCATCCACTCAGAGGAGCATGTGGCTCCTATCATTCATCTTGCATTCCTTTCTATCCATCCACAACATATTGCATATCTTGGTGGCATTTATTCTTGCTTACATTTGCTTGTACATGTTCATCTTCTTACACATACTAGATAGATTTATTGTATGCCATTATCTTTTCATACACACATACTGTTTCTTCTAGTTGTGATCATAGATATACATAGATCATTACATGAAGCATTGTACTTGGCACACTACCAGTCCCGCAACAGCTACTTGGGGGCATCCACTTTCGTACACTACAAGTGTTATTGTTTCATTTTATACTATTTTCTATTCATTAGCACACTACTCTATTGGTTATACACGCTTTTGAAATACACTTTATCTTTCTAACATGCTAATAGGTGTTTCATGTGTAGCATTTGTTTTTACAGAATTACTTGTTACCATGGTTATTTGTTTGTTTATGCTTCCTTGTTATTGTTTACTATTATATGTGAGCCTTGCCCTTTGTTTTTTGTGCACACTTGTTTATTTTTATGTGACCACTATGGCCTTGAGTTTCTTGTGACATCATGAGTGATGTCCCATGTTTATAACCAAATTTTCATGGTCTATGATTGTCTTCTTGCATGTTTACTTGCATTATAGCTTACACATTGTTTGTGTAGCTTACATTGTCTTCTACATGCATGTTTCCTCATACTAAAACTTTTTTCCTAACCACTTGTTTGAGTGTGCCTTGGTTTTTACCAAGCACATTCCCTTCCCCCCTGTCAGGGCATCATTTCAACATCTAGTTGGTCCTTTTTTGGGATACATTCCTCCTATCTGCGATGTCGGCATACACCCCTAAAGAGGCAAGGCCATCATTTGGGTTTAGTACACACTACACAACACATGTATTGGTTACAGTTCATTTTTACAATTTTCATCCATGACACAATGGGTTATATAGTGAGTGAGTTTAGACTAATCTATAGAACTCCATACATAGTTACAAGACATGTTGTCCTTAGCATTTTAGAGAGTAGTTATAGGTTAGAGAATACAACGGAATTTCCTCCCTATAATACTTTGTCTAGTAGCATCAAATCACCCAGAAAACTATGCAGTACATATATCTCTTCACACTATTGGGAAGTAGTTACAGCTTGGAGAATAAAACACCTTTCTCCCTACACTTCTTCTGCCAGTGGCATGAGATTTCCCAAAAAACCTCGCTCATTCATCATGACATTTACAAAATCCTTCTTCTACACCCGAGATTTTTTTATCTCATCACAATGGATCAGGTACACATGTTCCTTTTTCATTTTCATATTTTTCATTACATCTTTTTTACATATATACATGCAAGTTTACACATGATTTTTACACATATACATGTGTATTTGACTACTTTATCATCTTCTCTTTTACAGGTCCGTCCGTATGGGAAATAATAAGTCAACAACAACAATGGCATCACTCGAAATCACACACAACATACTAACATGTAGGTACATCATACACATGTGCTTATGCCCTAGGTTCACTCTCATGACTTTTTACACTTTTACATCTTTAGTCTGCACGCTCATAATTTTATTACTCCATGCTTTTTCTAGTCCCTTGACATGATTCTTTAAATCGATCTACATGGATATCAAGTACACATATCTTATCTACTTTATGTTATCGAGAATTCGCTCACTAACATAAAGTGGGGGAAAATGTAGACACTAAATCATGCACTTTGGGTAATTATTTAGTCTCAATCACATACTACTATTCATATGGTTCTTAAGTGAAAAAAAGTACTAATTGACCAATGTCTTTGGCCATTTTACTTTCTTTCTGTTCTTTTCTTTTCGATATTTTCACACCCTTCTTTCCTAGTATGATTTTTTCACACTACATTTTCCCATTTTTAATTGAGTTTCACCAACTGGCCTAGCCCAAGATGCCCTGTCTCCCCTCTGGGTGCCCCTGATCCTCTTTACGCTTTCCTCTCATTTTTGGGCACTTTCTAGCTGTTTGACATCTTATCTATATTTTTGGTGGTCAGCCTTTTAGTGGTTTAATTATGAAATTAGAACAAGAGAACCATATAAATATAAATTTATGAAGACCATAATGAGGACCAAGTACAAAACACTACTATCATCCACCTAAGGTTGCATCCATCAAAGGACTCCATTTGCATCCATCTAGCTCCATCACAAGGGACACATGTCTGGTTCATCTGCATCACACTTCATAGGAGGGGAGTTCATTCTATTCCATGCACCATCTACTTACATTCTACATCTAGTTATTTCTCACTACTCACAAAGTGTGACTGACACAAGAGCACCTAGGGCATGATTTACACACACACACACACACCTAGAACTACATTGGGTCTAAGATGTAGTGCAACACTCAGTGATAAGTCCATCCATTTGGCAGTTGAGGACAGTCTGACCCCTTCATATACATTTTTCTTTTTTAGGGTTTTGATTCTTTGCTTGGGGTTTCATAGGTGTTTCCTCCATATTTGATTTATAACGACATCCAATGAAGTTAAGAAATACCCATGCGATAGGAAGTTAACACAGGTTTCAAATCATTCAACAACACCTTAGACTGAATTTTCTGGTCATTTCCACATGTAGACCATGGTGCACCTAGATCTGTAGACTCAGGGCACCCCATATGTGCCCTAGTCCCTCTTTCCTCCCAGTCTATCCAAACATTCTATATCTACATTTTCCTAGGAGCTCCTGCATGTTCAGTCATTTCCTTCTCCTATTGAAGTTGGTCTCCATTATGACACAGTCCTGCGATTATCTTTGAATCAGCTAAGGCATTTTCCTAACTCTCTTTGCACATTAGGGTTTCACATTTCATTTTTTAGTTTTATTTGGGTTTATTTTACTTATATTATTTATTCATTTATTTACTACTTCTATAGCATCAAATTAGACTACTATTATTCCACATTTTTAGTTTAGTCATGTGACCATAATCCTAAACATGGGTATCACATTGATCTTATTTACAGCATTTGACATAATCAACTCAAGTCATTGTACCCTTCATATCACAAATTTTCATGAACTTCAATAATCTTATCATGCAATCACCATATCCCATGCTAATTCTTGTAATAATTTCACCTTCCTTGACATCTAGATCATCTAATCAAGCAGCATGAGTTTCAACTATAACACTTACTTTTGTTGACACTATATTCAGATCCCCGAGTGAGTCATTCAACAAACCAAAATTCATCGTATTGGATGAGTCATTGAGTATGGGCATCTTCTCACACGTGTATGGTGCTTCCTAGACCTGTATGGTAGCTAATGTAAATTCTCCTTCTTGAGCAACTGCAATACCTCTTTATGTAATCCACTGACCATTTTATAGCATGCATGACCATGTAAACATTTCAATGGCTCTCTTAATCTTCTTCATGATCCAAACCTGTTAACATCAGAATCATATTCAGCATTCTTCTACCTTATTCACTTGTGGACACTATGACACCACACACTGTACTTAAGATACCCGAGTTGATCTTCATACAATGCCATATGCAAATTGTAATAAGTAGCATGCATCATATAGACTCTTCCTCAAGCATTCAACACATCCTCTGCCCTGATATCATTTTTTATAATGCAATTACATGCTTCCATATCTACTTATACAGACTCCATTATTTTTCAAGTTATACATGCATGTGAACAACCCTCATGGTGAGAGCCTAGTACAACCCCATTTCACAAGCCTGTATGGTCATGTGATCAATCAGACCCTAGAAGGATGGTCTATTTCAGTCTTGTATGAGTATCAATAATATTGCCTGTAGCAGTGACACATTCTTATGTGTCTCATAACTTTACGATCTCTGTTTGGACCTTCTTATGACATCATGGTCCTTATGGTGTATCTCACAAGTTTCTCAATAGAGCCATATCAAACTGACTTTATAGACAAGTATTGTTCAACATGTAGCATCTTCATCACATAACTATAGCAAACATACCACTTGTTTGTGTCTCTATAGACCTAGAGCCATATCAGATAGCTTTTCTAGTTGTATGACCATCACACTGCAAGCATGTACTTGATAGGAATGCACTCTCTGACTATTATCCATGCTTGACCAAACACTAAGGTACATTTAGACCCAACTGACATACAATCATACAAGAGCATCTTATACTTTGCCCTAGACTAAGAAGGCTGTCAATGATCCACCCAACAACCATTGTGCATAATGACTTTCATGGATGTCCTACAATTTTTTTTTTGACAACAGATTCTTGATACCGTTTTGGAGACTCCAAACCTCTTGGCCAACCTTCTATGATAACAAGATTCCTCACATAACATTTCATTCAACGCATTAATTCCCTACTACTCAAACTTAGAAATATGAAACTCAGACAAGAAGGTGGCACACAAGGTGTCATAATCCACTATTTTTTTTTTGTGGATCATACTTGCAGTACCAGTTATGCATGAAGCCTTACAATGTAATCACAAATTGACTAGCCTTCCTATCTAATGTTGTGATCCCCTTGGCTATCCATAAGAGAACACACTTTTAAAGCACACAGATCCTTCATACCCCTATTACTGACTCATATGTACTCATAGAACGATTTAGAGACAGTCTCATTGAAAACTTACATGAATGATGACGGATTTAATGTTCAACCTGTACCATGGATTTCTCTCCCTTGGGAGATGACCAATATCTTGAACCTATCAAACCTCCTCTAAGATTTCATCTACTCTTAGGAGGACCAAATCCTACTTAGCCCACTGTAGTTAGAATGAGTCTCTCCACACAACTGGAAGAGATGGTTAGAACACTTGAGGTAGAACTGAGCTATGCACCAATACTTTGTCCTTGTATCCCACCTATGGGACTCTTTCCAATGAGTAGTAAACTAACACTTTGTCCCAAAGATCACTTACTTACAGGAGTAGGTCTTTCACACCATGATTCATGGACTAACTGCCTATGAAGAACCTTTCATGTTTTGACGGTACTAGGCACTTCAAAATGAGATTCCTACCTAGATCTTCCGCACCTCCTAAGTTAATACTAGCACATATCTTCCTTTATCTCTATCCCAACATGGAAATCCCTGATTAAATTCACTTTCATATGATCTCCTTACCATTGAGAATCCACCCATCTTGAACCTTTTGAATTTATTCTCCTTTTCTCCTTCCCATCCTTGTTCTTTTTCTATCTTGAAGAGATGATGATCCTCATAGACTTTAAACTACAAAATAAACATTATACCACCAGTGACACCTTTAGGGTTTTGTTATCATGACATGACATACACCATATAAAATGGAGACTCATTAGTGTAATAACTTGGAGCATGACACCAATATTCATGGAATACTTTCACCATACAAAGACACATACAAAGTATGACACATGATATAGACATCATTTCACACTTTCAACAACAAGACTAAAAACTCAAGACCTTGACTAAGTACATATTTCATGAAACACTACACACCTTTTGAAAAATACACCATAACTCACTTCACTAAAACTTATGACCAACTAGACAACTTTGAAGCACCATGATTGTTTGCTCAGGCTATACACATCCATTAAGCTTAGACTACCACAATTTCTCTTTCTTGGCCCTTGAACCAAAAATTAGACTCATCCTCGACATTGATATTTCACATGATTAAATTCCTTTAGAATAATACCAAAACTAAGAGCACACTTACCTAGATTAACTCATGAATTGGATCATGGACAAGTCATAACTATATCATGGAAAGCACATAACTCAGATTAATGTTTTCAAGAATCATCAAGATACAAGATATTAACCATAGACCCCTTACCTCCTTGAGACTCATTGAAAATGTAATAATTCATACTCCTTTGATATGGGTATAAAAATTTCAAGTTTTTAATTATACCTTAAAGATGCTTAAATTATTTGATTCAAAGCTCAAAGACTACTTCTCTACTTTAGTATACCTCTAAAAGATATGTAGAATACATATCTCATTTCACCTAGATCAATGGATCATTTAACACCTTAAATATTATCTTATTAACATACTCATTCAACTTGTTGAGGATTACAGGATACTCTTCATTTGCTCAGACTTAACTTTTATCCTTGACTGAGATACACATACACTTGACTACTTCTTGAGAGCAACATGACCAAGACCTTTCACACAAGATCATAAACTCAATTTTGACACACTGGATCCTTAAAAACCACAGATCTAACATGTTAATGACCAAAGACTTTGACAAACACAACATTTGAAATGGCATGAAGGTTCAACTAAGTTACACCTCAGAACACTCTTGGCAATTCTTGACCATACTAAAGTATGATTGAGCTCTTTGACAGACCTCCTTCATCATCATGCTTCAAACGCATAGAATTATGACTCCATGAAGCCTAATGGAGGCACTAAATACATTTGTAAACACCTAGAAGTATATAACATCCATGTCCATATGGGACATGACACCAAGATCCTTCAACAAATTTCTTAACATATGGACCTTTTTCTTATCTTTTACTCTTGTTGGGAACTTTATGAGTAGAAAACAATAATTCTTGAGGTTCAACAAGAGCAAATAAACCTTCATGAGTAATAAGATCATCATGACTAGTACCAAAACTTTAGGATCACCTTTTGTCTTTTGATTTTCTTTCACTTTCTCAACTTGTGTAGACTTGACATCATCCTTCCTTTTGTAGGTATTCATTTTGGCTCTACAATATCTTGCAATGTGACCAAATTTTTTACACTTGAAACAAACAAAATCACTCTTACCTCTAGAAGCTTCATTCCTTTGTTTAGAACCCTTTTGATGACAATATATAGCTACATGTCCAATCTGATTGCAACTATAACACACAACTCCATACTTCTTATCATTCTTCCAAATCTGATTAGGAGACTCATGATGACAAAACTTAGCAATATGACCCTTCTTATGAAAATTATAGCATGTAATATCTCTTGACTGATATGAATGATCATGCCAACCATTGCTCCATGGAAATGCATTCTTAACAAACCTTCCTACAGTCTCTAGCTCTATGACCAAAAGTATTGCAAGAGTAACACACACCATTGAACTTACTTGTAGATTTCATTGCATTAGGTTGCCTGATAACCTTCTTGAGATCCTTAGCATCCTTCACATATTTGGTGACATCACTAGGTTTAGCTTTTTCCACTTCATGCTTCTCTGAATGATCTTTTTTGTAGCCTAAACCAGATTTTTCATTTGTTGCTCTTTGGTTATCCAACATATCATTTAGGGCTTCTAAAATTTTCTCTAACTTCTCATAGGTCTTCAACCTACTATGTGCCTACTCCAAATCTGATTTTAAGGATCTCAACTCATCTTCATACCTACTACAATCTTCTTCTTTGACCTTTAGGGTTTTAGACAACTTCTCCATCTGTGACTCCAAAACCTGAATGGCTTGACCATGCTCATATTCCATATCCTTGATATGATGTTTCAAGCCATATAATCATAACTAAGATACTTCATTCCTCTTTCTGAGGGATTTCTTCAACATCTGATGGTTTACCCATGGATTTGTGCTTCAAGAGGATCTCCTTCAAGTTGATAAACTTGCTTCTCAAGGACCTTACTCTGATACCAATTTTTGGAATCACAATGGACTGAGATGGGGGGTGAATCAGTCCTATTTAAACCCTTTAATTCATTTCCATTATCATTCATTATTCATTAATCCATTCATCAATCAACCATGAACCATTATGTGCACATTAACACATGTCAAATAACCACACAATGAACAAGAGAGAGAGTACACATGAACACAAGATATAAGTGGGAAACCCTCAAGGGGAAGAAAACCCACTGAAAAACTTATATTACATGAAGCAAATAAATTTAGTGAAGCACCAACTTCACAAGGATCACCAACCCCTAGTTTAGTAGAGCACTAACCCTACAAGGAGCACCAACCCCTAATTTAGTGAAGCACCCACTCCACAAGGAGGATATCAACCCCTAAGATGAATAAGCACCAACTCAACTACACCTAATGATGATTATCTCTGATTTTTTTTGCTGCCACAACTGATGGAGATCACTAATTCAGCTCACAAACCCTTCTTCAAACCCTCATTCCTTAACTCGCTCTATCTTCTTTCTTCTCAACTTGTCATGACTCTAAAAACTTGTACACACTCTCTATAATATTCCTCAACCTAAAACACACTCTATTAATCATCTCTATAAATCATTCCTTCATACATGCTTACAAACACTCACCTAGGGTCACACTTTTCCCTTCAAGCTTAACTAGTTCAAAAATGAACCCAAAAACTTGCTTTTATATGCTTCTCTTCCTTAAACATAAACCAAGGTCATTACTAAATCATTTTTTTCAACCAATTAAAATTTAAAAAAATCCCAATAAATTCATTAAAACATTCACATATGACCCATATAGGTTCGGTCATGCCCAAAACCACTCAACATGCACCAAAATGCTCAAAACCCCATCACTAGGATGAGAAAAACCAAAACACCAAAACCATGATTAGTAAAATCTCAAAATTCACCACACATGAGTAATATAACATAAAAAATCATAAATGGTTTTACATTTATCTTTAACCAATCAAATATTTCATAACAACCAAGAAGGCTCATATCCTTCACAAAAAAGTTATTTCCAGGACCCTGTCTTCACCTTTGGGCCTCAAGAATACCCAAAACAACTCAAATATGGAATGTAACCAATAATTGGAAATCCCTTGACCTTGTAGAATCACATAAATGCATTTTATATATCTCATGAAACATCATATGTTCAAACCACAACTTTCCTCTTCACCAAAACAAGCTTCCGAGAAAGACCAAGTTTTGCAAACTCAACTCGTTTTCACCCTTTATATCACTTTAAAGACCTCTAAATTCCCTTAAATAGGAACAAAATTCATCTCTTCACTCTCCAAGTGATATAAATCATCAAATAATCCATTTCATGCCTCAATCAACTCAATCTTTCAGCCAATCCAAATAAATCCTATCCTGAAAAACAAAAACCTTCTCACAAACTGAGCTTGAATGACCTATAAAATAAACTCATCCAAGACACAAACATATATACCAATTGAAATCCCTCTAAATCACTATTTCCATAACATATTATAACTCCCTCCAACTCCAAGTGTAAGGCCTTCAACCAAGTCCATCTCTGCAAACTACCCCAAAACTGCCTTTGACTAGTCTTCATTAATAGGGAACACTTTTCCATTTATAAGCATTTCAAACATGACCTAAAACCATCATGTAAATCAAGTAAAATCACTCATAATAAAAACAATGATCAATTTATTTTTCAACTCCTTTGGACAACCTTGTCCCAAATCGAACTTCTTTAGAAATTGACATTTTTGAGTGGGGTCCACTCATCACCACAAGATATATCATACCTTTATGGAAACCTAGAGGAGTCATTATACATCATAAAATCATCATACTAGTAAAATGAATCAATTCTAGGAACTTACGATCAATATCTCTCCTACCACTTTTGAGCTACAGTTTTGAGACTCACCAAAAGTTGATTTATCTTCTTAACATTTCGTTCATAAAAACTGTGATGAATGAAACCACATCCATTATTTATTATGAAACCTTATTCAATAAATTTAGAAATAATTCTTAAAATCCATAAGGTCTCATGAAAATCACACAATTCATGGTGAGCATTAAAAGGTGCGACTTTGAGATAGAAATCACCTTCTTCTTGGACCCTGTTTCACACAAAACTTCATAACATACAAAATTCTCTTCAAAATGACTCAAAATGTTTCTCACACCTTTATAACACCTCTTTTCATCATCTCTAATCATCACCATGTCTCAAATATCTCTCCATCTTCTCATCCCATCTTGTTTTCATGACTAGCCCTTATGGTTTTGCATAGTCTAGGCTAGGGTCAACTGAAACAACATCATAACTAACCATGAACACACCTGAATATATATTTCATAATCAATCAGATTATCCTTTGACTCTACTCCATAATCCTATTTTTAATTTATTGGCTTTTACATCAATGATAACACCTAGAACATAACATGCCAACAGTGATCAATCCTCAATCAGTGTTGAGGAGAAACTGAGATGTTAGGTGCATGCAAACCAACATGTAAATGTGTAAGATATAGAAGAAAAAAGAGGTAAAAATTCACCCCTAAAAAAGGAAGAATATTTTGTATCAAATTTTTTTAGAAAATCTGATAACTTCCCCTTAAAGTATAACAGGAGAGAAAATCTTGTCCACATAGACCTTAGCTATTTCACTACCTTCCATAACCCTGTGGATCACACTTCTATAAATGGATATATACCTATTTTTTTTACATAAGTAAATATAGTACCAAAGTGAAGAGGTGACCCCAAAATCTCCACATATTTCAAACAATTAAATCTTAACTAAAAATAATAATGAAATATACTGAAAATTGTGCTAATAATGTTGAAAAAGGAAGGAGATCCATGCCCCCAAGACTCCTGAAACTAAAACTAAGAATGAGTTTTGGTGTGAAGAAGGAATGAAATATTTCATGCCCCGTGTACTAATCTGAACTATGAAAACTTGTAGAAAAACCTATGTATACAAGTTAGAACCTAAAAATGCTAAAATATTTTGTTAAAATTTCCCCTAGTTAGAAATGTATGGGTATCAGAACAATGTGGTATGGTCTTCATTAAATATTACAATTTTGAACATGTAATGATTTTTTCAAAAAAAATAGTATAATCTCATTTTTGGGCACCTGTACCCTTTATGTACCTAAATTTTCCCCCAGAATTATGTCTTTTTCTACTAAAAAAATTAGAATAAACATGGATAGATGCCCCTATATTTTCTAGTATGTGCAAAAACCATGTTTTAGCATGTGTCTCAAAAGAAATAGGTTTATACTTCTAAAATAAATGTCTAATAAGCTTTGTAGAGCATTGAAGAGGTGGCCACCTTAGAGAAAATGTACCTGTAAAAGAAAAGGTGTTTGTGCATGTTGGAAAACATGGAACACAACAAAAAATAATGCTAATAGTAAACAACGATAGTAGTAACATAAACAACTAGTACTGACAACGCGTGTAGGAAAAAGCACAAAATGCATCAATGTAATCAAGCTTCAACCAAAAGCATACAAGGTCATACAAAAGGATTTAATAGCCTAAAAACATTGGAAACCTACGGTGTCACAAGAAAATCAAGGCACATAGGCCACAAGCAAGGAGAACAATCAAGAAATAACACACACATAATAAAGTATATAAAACATGATAGTATGATGCAGTAACCAACATAAACAAGATATATGAACCAAGAGATGTAAATGTTACACAAGACACATGTGTTAGTCTTGTTATTATTAAAATTAGCAAGTACATAATATAAATAATTGAGTGTAAATGAGAAAGTGTAAATGAACTACAATATAATAATAGCACATATATGATGTAGAGGGATTACCCCCAAATGATTTGTATGTAAGGAGACATAAGTGCCCCTATAAACGTGAACTAATTTTTGTCTCTTGCATCTAGCTCAATATACTAAGTGAACGCATGTGTGTAAATTAATAAAGAATAATATCTATCAAACTAAAGTGACAAACATCTATAATGTAAAGTGATAACAACTCAAGTGATATGTGCATGTCATGATTTTGTATTTTTGTAAATATTTTAATGTTTGTACTATCATAATGCATAGCTATATACAAGATATGGTGAGTAGAAAAAAATTATCTAATGAGAATCTCATGAGGAGGTGGAAAAGCTAGTGCGGGTTAGATGGAGGATTTTTTCCCAAATATTCCAAATAATTTCTTCTAGAAGTATTGGTAAATCCATGAGTGTTTGTAATAGAATACCTTAGAGCCATTGGATATAGTATAAAGCTTTGATTTGATAGTTGTGATTATAGTGTGATACCAGAAGAGACTAAAATGGATTGATATTTATTTTGCGTGTTGTGAAAAACAAATGTGATTTTAAGATATAGTTTGTGAGTACTAAGAATATTATTAACAACATTAGAAAATTTATGGGAAATGTGACCCTTACCAAAGTACACAATGGTATGCAAGGAAACCTATTCTTGGAAAATAATGAAAGGAGATCCAAATATACCCCTGAGTATTAGAGAAGGTATCATATAATAGAACATGTCAATGAATATTGAATATATAAACAAGAACACTCCACTGTACCCATGGAAAATGCTTGCAATGAATTGCAAGGGAGGAATTTTCTAGATAGTGGGGGAGAGGGAGTGAGAAATTAGGAAGGGGGGATTAGCTTTGCAAGTAGAAAATCGTATTCTTTCCAAAGATAATCAAAAGTATCACATACACAACTTATAGGAAAGAAACAACTATGCTTGTAACATCAACGATGAGAGGAAACCATGCACACAAAGTTACACACATTCATGCATCATGAAAAGAAGAAACTCCTTTCTTTATTGACATCTTCACAAGTTGTACAATGCTAGAGAATGGAAGAAAATAGATAGGGAAAATGGAAGAATGCTATCTCTTTTTCCTTTCTCAAATAGATCTCTCTCTTGAGTATACAAAATTGACAACCCTTAAGAATGAGGGTGTCATTACATTATATAGACTTTGAGAAGACTCTTCGCCTACCCCCCACATGACCTTTCATTTTTCCTCACAACCTGTGACTTTTGACATTCCTAGGAAAGAACATTAAGTCCCCTTTTATTAATTAAGGGAAACTTATTACATTTTTAGACTATAGTCACATTAATGAATAGGATGAATGTCATGATTTCTCACAATGAAGAATTAGAAAGGGGGTAGAGAAGAGGAGAAATAATGAGAAGAAGGAAGGGGAAAGAAGAATGCTCCATAAAGAATGAAGATACCTCCTTCATTGATGAAGAACTTGAATTTCCAATGATGATGATGATGCATACAACACACCCATGGACCATGAAATGAGTGTTTAGAAACATTGTTTCAAGACCTCCCAATGTGAGCTTGGGATGGACATAGGAAATGCTCACGATGATCCTCCTTGATACTTGATTGATGAAATCTTTTAGCTCATTGAGCTCACTTGACCAACTCACTTTGAATCACCCAACTCACTGAGAGATGGTGATGGATTTACCTATTGTGCCATGTGATCTTGTGCCTTGCTTCTGGACACAATTGAACTCAAGATGATGCTTCCAGGACCCCTATGAAGTTCTCATTCCTCTATTTGAGCCATGAAATCATCTTTCCATCCCATGGAGAGTCCAAAAAGTGGAAAGATGAGTGAAAATAGAGCCATCTGCAACCTTTTGCCCCCAAAATTGAAACTTTCTATTTTTAGAATGTGAGACCATGACCTGCTATTTTGGGACATATCACCTATTTTGCTCCAATTTCACCTTTTGAACCTTCCAGCACATTCCATTCTCTTCCATTACTGATGCATTACTATTTTTAGCACATTTCTATTTTTAGCAGGTTACTTTTTGGGGACCTGCTATTTTGGGAAAATTGTCATTTTTGCCTTGCTTTCCATTTTGCATCTTTCCTGATTGTCCTGAGTGATCAAACTTGCAATTCAAGGGACTTACTATTTTTAGCATGTGGGGGAGCATAGAATATGCTATTTTTAGTAAGTGGAAAAAATGGCCTCGGTTTTGATGGGAATGATATTTTTGGATTTGTCTCTTCGTCGCGATCTCGTGCTCCAAATTTCATTGTGTTTCGCTCACTGGAAAGCTAAGAAATAAAAAATGAAGTTTTTTTCCTGGTGAGAGCTTTAGGCATGGAGCTACCATGGAATCCATTAATGGAGTCACCAAGATTTTTGATAGGGTCTTTTTCCACCTTTGATTTCAATGAAATCCACTCAATCAGGATAGGTTTTTTATCTGGAAGTTTGTGTTCACAATTTTAGCTTGATCCGACTCTCCAGAATTGATGGGAAATCGAAGGAATGAAAGCCAGGGCATAAAATGTTTTTTTGTTGCCATTAATAATCTAAGGAAAATTTTTTTAAATTTTATGAATTTATTCTTGAATGTGAGGCCTTAAAAATCATAGGAAGATCTGCAAAAAATTTCAATGGTGCTTTTCGGATTGTGAGATATGAGCATTTCATGTTTTGGGTCATGGATTCTGGAAAAATTTGGGCATGGTGTATGCTATGGAAAGCAAGGTTTTTTCAGTGGATTTTTGGAAGAATGGAGAAGTGGAATGGATGCATGCAATGCAAGGGAATGAAGAGAAGCAACATGGAAGTAAAAAAAATTTTTTTCTTCAAATGGATGGAAATTTTTTTCCCAATTTCTGGTTTTGGGATGGTTGGTGCAAAAAATGTGCCTCACTCATGGAAACAAGTAGAAGCAACAAAAAAAAAAGCACTTAATAGCAAAAAAACACCTAGGGGCCAAAATTAGTCATATGGGTCAGGAACTTAGGCATGGGTGGAATTTTTTGTCCCAACCATCCCAAAATTTTGGGATGGTTGGTGCAAAAAATTGTGCCCCTTTCCCATTGCTTCCAAGTGGCAGATGGTGATTTGGTTGAGGCAAAAGGGTGAGGGGGCTAGAAAAAGCCTCATAAGCAACTTCTGGGGTCATGTGGGTGACCAAGGCTAAAATGGGATGGGGTGAATTTTTGTGTCCCAACCATCCCAAAATTTTGGGATGGTTGGTGCAAAAAATTTCGCCCCTCTTTGATTGGTCCATGTGGCACTTTGTGGTTGGATGGAGGTAGGGGCTAGAAAATGGTGCACATGGGGGCTTAACTGGGCAATTTGGGCTCCAAGATAAGGTCACATCATGGTCCAGGGGGCTATCTGGGGGCTGGGTGCACTTTTTTGTCCCAACCATCCCAAAATTTTGGGATGGTTGGTGCAAAAAAGTGTGCCACCACCTAGGCATCTGGGTTTGACATGTGTCCACCTAGAAAATTGACTAACTCCTTGATCTTACCTTAGGGAGCAACTTGACAGAAGGCATAACTTGAGCATCCAGAGGTATTTTCATGCACTTATTTATATGAAATTGAATAGAAATGGACTTTTGAAAACAATGGGAGGGGTATCATACCTTTATTCTTCCTGAAACCTCCTAAAAATAGGATTTTTCTTTGGGCTCATAGGTTGTGCATGTTGAAATCAGGTTGTGGGAAGAATTTCTTGAGTCTTGTGAAAAATGTGAAACCACCATCATCCTCTAGAGATCTGAAATACCTTTCCAAAATATATTTTTTTGACCTCAAATCTTTATGGAGCTCCTCGAATCACTTCCGAAGCTCAGGGGTTTTTTTCACTACAAGCTGCTTCACCCTCCAGGACCCGCTTTTGTTGAATTTGTCCCAAAACCTCTGAAACTTCCCAAAATATTCCAAAATCAGTTGAAAAATTTTCTTATCTCTCTGATACACCTCCTTGATGAATTTTATCCTTTCATTCCACTCTAGGGGGTGTGCACCAGCCTTAGGAAGACCAGAAAATAACCTTTCTTAAGCTTCTCAAAGAGTCTGTCTTGAAGGATCTTGACTTGGAAGTGCTTGAATGAACTTGATATCCCTAAATCACCTATGGAATAGGTTGAAACAACACATATGACCACTTATAAGGGTAGGATAGGACTGATATGGGGGTTAGGATGATCTGGAGGAGGGCTCGGGATGACTTTCAAGAAAAATTTTCACAGTAGGGTATGGTTGTCATGCTTTCAAGTTTGAATTTTTCCCTTGCAAAAACTCATGAAAACAGTTGGATCTGACTTGGGGACATGTTTTGGATCAAGCACAGTGAGGACATGACATGAGGAACTCTAGAATCTCAATTCAATTTACAGACCAGTGCCTTATCCATTGGGCTTTAGAGGGTCACTCAACTTGCAAGAGATAGATAGAAAGGAGGAAACACACACACACCACAACAAAAAGGAAAAAAACACACTGAAAAGGGAAAAACACACACAACAAGGAAAGGAAAAACAAACCTAAATCACCTATGGTACAATGTGGGGGACAACCCACTTTCACTGTAGCAACTTTTTTTCTTCTCAGAGGTTACCCCTGAATGGGTAACACTGAGTGATGATGTTCTGCGAAGCCATTGACTAGTTCAAGGAAGTAGCCTCCTTTCCTCAACTGCTTATGAAAGCTAGGTGCTTTCATGACTACCTGTATACTTGGGAGGAGTGAGCCTACATGATCTCTTTGATGTTTGGAGCTTTGCTCAGAAATTCCATTTCCTTTACTCTCTTTGAAATCAGTTTTGGAATGCCAATTGCCATCTATGTTCACCCACACTACTGATTTTTCATTGAGCATCTCATCATTGCCCCAGGGCTGATTTTTTTTTGAATATCTTGAGTTTCCTTCTTTCCCACATTCATGCTCATTGACATATTTTCCACAAGAAACCTTGAACTCATATTTTTTCTTTATTCCATTATGAGGTTCTTGCATATTGACATGGAGGATCAGAAGTAACCTCATACCTGTCTTGTATGGCCATAACATGAGCTAAGAGGTCAAGACTTAGCTCGGGATCTTCCACACCTTCTACACATTCAATATTTCTAGCACATGGATTCCTTCTTTGAAGTTTCCAATAGTTCACCTTTACATTCATTTGAAGAACCTTCATCTTGAAAATCAAGGCAACCATTGGGAGGAATTGCTTCATTATCCTGAAGCTCATTGCATTTCACTACTTCTTTTTCAAGGGTATCTCAACTTAAGGACCTCAAAAACTCTTTGTTTCAACTTTTCATCATAGAAAGATCTTCTTCTTCAAATGGGAAAGAAAATACTTCCATTTCATCATCACATCCATAACCATTGGCTCAGGAGGGACATCATATTTCTCGTCTTGCTTTATTTCATCATGACCAATCTTGAAATTGGTTGAGGATTCCAAATTGGATTCATGTTTGTCTTGTAGATCCATAGCTTGCATCAGGAATTCAAGACTGAACTGAGGGTCTTCTATTTATTCTGCAGCTCTTAACAATTCTTGCATAGAGTCTTCTTTCAAACCCTTTCAAAGGCTTATCATAAGTTGGAATTTCTTCTTCATGGATGACATGATCAAGAGAATTTTCAACTTCAAATGGGAACAAGAACACCTCCTCATCATGGGGAAACACGATGGATGAGCTCTCCACTTGAAATTCATCAAGAACCACTTCCTCTTCTTCATGGTTTACATTATCTGGAAATTCGGGACTATCCATTTGTAATTCAAGATTCCTCAATGCTTATTCAAGACCAATACTTCTCTGTAAAGGATTGATTGGTCCTATCAAGATATAACTAATTTTATTTGATATTCTAAATAAAATGAAATAATTGAATAGGAGGGAAAAGGTACTAACCTGAAATGAACTTACCTTCGCAGTGATCTTGGAACTGTACTGGATGATGCACAGGCAGAACAGAGTATGAAAACACACCTTAGGAAGTTGTAGTAGATGAATATTTGGCCAGACTGGGGTGCCTGTGGGAGGATTAGGGCACCTATGGGCCCTGGTTCATAGTATGGGTGCCCTGGTCTTCAGAATAGCTTGGAACCTGAATCTGAGTTGGTTGCTAGGTCTTCAGCAATAACTCAATCTTTATCACATGTATGTCACACTAGCTTCACTGATATCATTTTATATCTCCGATGAATAATCTCCTACAAAACCCCACACAAAAGCATCAAACCCTAAAATAGAAAGATACAAATGAATGGGTCAGACTTTCCTTAGCTACCAAATGGATGGACTTATGACTGAGTGCTGCACTACATCTCAGACCTGATGTAGTTCTATGTGCTTGTGTGTGCAATCATGTGCCTAGGGTGCCCTAGCGCCAATGACACCAAAGTAGTGGGTAATAACTAGATGTAAGATGCAAATGGTGGATGGAATAGAATGAATACAACCCTTCCTATGTAGTGTGTGATGCAGAATAGTGCCCAAATGCAGTCCCTTGCCTTATGTAGATAGCTATCCCTTAGTAGAAATAGTCTTCCCTTAAGATAGTGTGTATGTTGTGTTTATATAGGGATCTCTTGCTCAAATTTTGACACTAATGACCTGACATGTTGACTAGTACCTAGGGGAATGAGAGGGAAAACTAAAAAGACTGACCTTGAGACTCTAAATGAGAACCAAGTGCAACTGGGACTAGGGCACCTAAAAATGAGGACCAGGGCACCAACGGTCTCCCCAATCCCTTCCTAAGCGCCCTACTCAAAGACTAGAGATGACTACTGAGTAAATAATGACACTGAGACTCCATGAGAGACAACCAAAACTGTGTAAGTAACTGATGACTGTGTAAGACACTTAATGACAATGACTGACTAAACTGATGATAGGACTAGGGGATGAGCCATTAGTGAATATTTTTCTTACGTGAGATCCATATATAAAACAACATATTTGGCAGTATAATAGTAGTAGTAAGTGCGTGATTTTGTGACTACATTTTCCCCCACTTTATGTTGGTGAGTGGAAATCTTGGTAACATAAAGTAGATAGAGATGTGTACCTGAGAGAAATCCAGAGAATCCCATGTTGTAGTAGAATGCACAGATGTGGTAGTAAAAGCATGCCGAAAGAACCATATAGCATGTTGAACCATGGATCAACATGTTGATCCATGCAACATAGCGAGAAACGTAATGTTGTGATGAAGTGAACTAAATGAGAGTGATGATTGTAATGTTAGATGATTGATGATTTTGAATGTTGTATGATGATGATAAGATGGGGTAGGGAGTGATAAACTCCCAACCCGATTGTGTGTATATGAATAATCGACTAGAGGATTTGGGCATCCTGCTGCTAGAGGAAGAGTGTAGGGAGAAAAGTGTGTTATTCTCCAATCTCTAACTACATCCTCAAGATCTAGCCATTGCAGATGGACTCAGATCAAACATTTGTGGTTTTTGGATCCAGGTAATTTTGATCAAATAGTTGACCCATATAGGAGTGGTATAGGAAAGGCACTCTTTCCCCCACTCCATGGGTGTCACCGTAATGTGATGGCTTCCAAGTTAGGTCATCTGGAAGAAAATGAAATGTATGATGGCTTCCAAGTTAGGTCATCTGGAAGAAAATGTGAAATGTAGAATAACTTCCCAAGTTAGGTCATCTAGGAAAGTAATGAATGTAACTCCCAAGTTAGGTCATGTGGGAGGCCATATATGATGATTGTTAGAGGTTTGAACACGTTAGTAGATTGATTGATTGTCTTGATTGGTTACTCATAGAGAGATTTTACGCTATTTTCCCCCAGGTTATGTCATCAGGGGGAATTGATAGAAATTGATGTATGGAAATATTTTAACGCTTGTTTCCCCCAGGTTAGGTCATTAGGGGGAAGTGATGAAATGTCGCATAGGGAATTTATACGTTTGTTGCCCCCAGATTAGGTCATTAGGGGGAATTGATGGTGAAATGTCACATGGTAAATTAGTAAATGTTTGAAAATGATGAATTGGTAGTATTGATCAAACACATAGTGATATAAGGGGAATTATAGGATGACCCCAATGATATGCCCCCCTTTTGGTGAAAGGGGAAGTGATGATAAGAATGAATGCTAAGCTGAAAGTAAACATGAGATAAATAGGAAGTGTGATAAAGATCATAGAAATGTGCGTGGATTGATTTAAGGAATATGTGAAGGAGAGATAACATGTGTAATGTGTATGGTATGATGGTAGGTGAAATTCTAAAAATAATTCCACAAACAGGGTGCAAATCAGAGTAGAAATGCTCAAGATATGACAAAAATAGAGTAGTGTGTATTAGTTGTGAGAATAAGTATGAAATAATGACCATAGTAAAGTAGGTGATGAAAAGTAACTATAAGTAGTGAAGTGAAAAAGTGTTTAGTCACTTCATTTGGTTTTGACGTGATTGTGAGAGTGAGTACTAAGTGAGTGAAGATGCCGCAAGTGAGAGCAACACGTCCTAGCCAGTTTGAGAGGGTGGTGACGTAGCATAGCATCACGGATGATGAAAATTGGTAAGTATGATTTTTTTTTCAAAAAAATGTGTGTAGTACTTGGTTTTATCATATTTTTACAAATTTGAGATTATGAAGTTTCTCGGTGTTTTAGACCTGGAACAAGAGCGGTGAGGGTGCTAGTGACCCTTGGGACAGGAGCACCCAGACCTAGGTGCTAGTGTCCTGCTCCTGGGTGCCTCAGTCCTGCATCTGGGTGCCCTGGTCCAGAATGTGTATATTTGATCTATAATGGTGCAATTGAGATTTCTAGTATATAGTAATGTGATAAGTGAGTATATTTGGACTTGTATAGTGTTCTAACATTGTGTTTGTTTTTTTTTGTTATGCAGAGGGATATTCACTCAAGGGAGTTCCGTGGAGGTCATCATTTGAGTACTTTTCTTGGGTTGGGCCTGTCAGATGATGAGTGGGATGTTATGGACCATGCCGGCCTGTGACACAACACAGATGGGGGATGTGCCCCATAATATGCCTATGTTGACAACATTATGCGAGAGGTGGTGTGTGGATACATGTACATTTTGGTTTCCTATGGGTGAGATGACAGTTACTTTGGAGGATGTGTATCACATACTATGATTTCCAGTTGTTGGGGAGAGAGTACAAGTTATGTCATTGGAGGATATGGAGAGACATATGTGAGCTGCTAGATGGTATTTTGTGGGGACTTGAGTACCTACCAAGGCCCATATCAGTTTGGATGCTATCTTGAGGTTAGGGGTTCCATGCTTGTGGAAATTCATAGCCATTGTGATTGCTTCATCTATAGTAGTAGAGGGAGGAGGTGTAGGCATCTTGTATAAGATGCATGATATATGTCAGTGGATAGAGGAGGAGAGCACTAGATACATGTGGGCATGGTGTGTGTTGGCCCACCTATATAGGGATCTATACAAGTTTACTCATGATGAGCATGGTGGTGGGATAGGAGCCACCACACTATTGCATGTATGGGCATATGAGCATATAGCCGTGTTGAGGCCAGTTGGAGGTCCACGAGGAGAGTGGGCTAGGCCAGAGATATACATGAGGAGGTGGATTAATGTTTGTGGGTGTAAGATGGACACTGATACTTACAGGGCATTGATAGATAGGATGGGGCCTAAGGTAGTTGTATGGAGGCCATACCATGATTATGGAGGGTGGCCAGAGGATGTTGTAGAGTTGTGATGTATTCATAGGACTATGTGGTTGGAGGATCGATTTCCAGGAGTGGCTGAGCTATTTCAGGTAGAGAGAGTATCACGACAGTTTGGCATGGCTCAGGACATGCCCCAGAGCCATATATATGGTTGTGAGTGATTAGAGCACTGAGGAGGGTTGGGGCTAGACTAGGGCCCACATGAGAGCAGCTAGTACCTCCTAGGCTAGATGAGGAAGACGTGGTGATAGAGCTGATAGATTCTGATGATGTAGGTTGTACAGAGGAGTATCACATGGTGGGTGACACATCGATGGGTATTGTTGTTTCCCTTGTTTACAAATGCAGCGGGGTTAGCACATGGAGGAGGAGGAGAGGGGGAAGCCCATGCCCCTGATAATGTAGCAAGAGTTGTAGCTGAGCTTAAGTATATGTATAGTTTTATTATGTACTTTGTTTTTTTTTCTATGTGATGGTTATCTAATTCATTGTGTTATTTGTGTTGTAGGTGATGTGTATTGGTCCCTAATAGTAGACACATCCATCCACACATTGATGTGGAATGTGCCAACTGATGTACTTGGTGGAGGGATACTTGAGTGTGTGGACGATATCGAGGGTGAGCATGCCCATTTGTTTGATCCCGTGGCCATTACAGTAGCGACGTGCATTGTATTGCTAGGCGAGAGGGACGAGGCACGCGAGGAGACTTGATGAGCCTAGAGAGGTGTTGGGTGGTGGTCCCTTAGCATAAGATGTATTTACATGATACGTGGATTTGCAATGTCATTTTTCAGAGCAGTATAGAGGTTACCTTATTACGTAGGCAAGTGGAGAAGTATCGAGGCCGTGAATAATGGCACAGAGTTAGTGGTGAGGTATCTAGTTCTAGGGATCTCACAGTACCTGAGAGTGATAGTGATGATGAGGTTTGATTTGTGTTATTGTATATGATGTGGGGGAGTTTCCCCCAGTGATGAAACATTTTTTGTAATGATGATTATATTTGATATATATATGGATAGATGTTATTGATATATGATGAGTTTATTTCATTATGTATCTATGTCGCAATGTGACTCAATGATTTTTGTTGTTAATGTGTTGTATATCATTCTTGTGTATTGATGTAGACTCACACTATAATGTTGATAATGATAGAAAAAATGTGTAATGTGAATGATGATAGATAACATATGTAATTTGATTGATGAGTTATATGAAATGTTTGTTGAATGGAATTTATAATGCGTGGTTAGTGTAATGATAATGTATGATCGCAAAACTAATAATGTATGATGAATGATAATGCAATGTGATGATAGTAATATGTTAGTATGATGAAACTAGGAGAGGGGGGAGGGAATTAGTGATGCCCCCCAGTGTGTGAATGAATAGGCTCATTTAGTTAAGACCCCTCAACAGTCAAGAATGAGCCACGTAAGCAAGAGTGTGTCATCGGGAAATGATTGAGTGTGCTAGATGAATCGATGAAGTGTGTGATGAAAGGTTCTTAGAGAAAAACCCTCAACATTCATGTAAGAACTGTAAGAACACAAGTGTGTCATAGGGGGGTAAGGTGATAGTAATCACCTACCAAAGACCAAGGTGGCGTGAAGTGGTGGAAGCATGTGGGATGGAAGCAACATGAGTGTATGAACTGAACTGAATGTCATATGGAGTTGTGGTGGGATGGATGAATGCAGAGGGTTGTGGCAGCCAATGTGAAGCAATAACATGATGTGATAGATGAGATGGATGGAGTGGATGTGGTGGATGTGATGGTGTAGTGATGGATGGATGCAATGGAGAGTGCACATGAGTGACAACCTGTGGTGGTGGATGCATAATAACCATAATATTAGATGGAGGAGACAAGTCAACATGGGTAGAAATGTGCTGATGAGGTAGAGGAGAGATAGAGCTCATGTGAGTGAGAGCCAAAGGAAATGATGCCCTTATCCTCTAATTGTTGCAATCTATCATGAAGGGAAAAACAATCATTGTCCCTATGGCCATTGATGTGATGATAATTACAATAGGGTTGATCACGTTGATGTTGTAGATAATGTTGTGGATGATGTTGGTTAGAGGGTAAGTGAATTAGATGCTCATTAAGTAAAACATGCAGCACATCATGTGGTCAAGTGTGATGAGAGAAGTGTAATGGCTCATGCGAGACAGATGGAGTAGGTGGAGAAGTAGTCTGCTGCTGCAGGAGGAGAAGAAGTATGCTTCTGTGATGGAGTAGGTTGAGTTGGCTTGCTAGGTTGAGATGGAGACTATGTAGGATGCTCAACTGATGACAATGGAGGAGCACTAGATGATGCAATAGAAGTGGAGGTAGATGGAGGGTCAATGACATGTGCTGAGAGAAGATCTTGTTCGAGGTCTATGAATTTGTAGCACAAGAGAGTGAATGACTCACATGTATCATATTGTAATCTTTTCTTAAGCATGGGAATCAAACCATGACAGAAAATGAATTGCTTCTCTAAATCAATAGGTTGGAATATTAGTTGATGTATACAAGCATTGAACCATAAGATATAATCTGTGATAGATTCTGATGAGCCTTGATGTAAAGTAGGTAGGTGGTCATAAGTAACTCTAGGGCCATTGTTGATGATAAAATGATGGAGGAAAGCATCCTCCATGTCATAGTAAGTACTAATGGACCCAAAGGGAAGATGAGTGTACCATTGCAATGCCTCATTGGTAAGACTGTGTCAGAAATCCTTAAGCAATAACCTATCATTAGAATAGGAAGTCATAGCCATGCGGTAATGAAGGAGATGAGCATGAGGGTCACCAGTACCATCAAAACATGTGAATGTAGGCATGATAAAGTCCTTAGGAAATGTGGAGTTATGAATCCTCTTGGGAATAGGGTTACCATGTAATGAGTTATTGTCAATAGAAGCATAGTAAGCCCTACTTTCTAGAGTGAGAGACTGAACCTGAGATTGTAATTGACCTATGACATGCATGAGAGATAGGATATCTTGTGAAGGAATAGTAGAAGATGGCAATAATGTATTGAGTGGTTGTAACTTGCCATTGTGAGTGACCATAGGAATGTCAAGAGAAGATAAAGGAGATTCTGATGCTAAAGGCACACTAGGAGTGGGTGCCGAAGAAGCTATAGTAGATGATATAGATGGAATATGCATAGCAGTGGTAGGACTAGCATCGAAAACATCCCTAAGAGGTGAAGTGACCAATGGAGACACAATAATGGGAGAAGATAAAGTAATAGGTGTAGATGATGTGACAAAGGGAGAGGAAATGGTGGTAGAAGAAGAACCAATAGATGGAGATGACTCATGCACTATGCTAGATATAACCTCAGGAGAAAGTGGTGATAGAGATTCACACTCTGTAGAATGAAAAGTAGGAGAATCATGGCTATCAACTGTGTCATCAACATCTCCTAAAGACTCAGATGTGAGAATGTCATTAAGCATACTATCGATAGGGTCATCAACATAATATGAAGGTGTATGAGAACTAGTATGTGATGAATGATGAGAAGCAAGATCAGAAGTAGGAGAATCATGAGATGGAACTATAGTAGTGGTTTGACTAGGAGAAGAATCGGTATGCACATGTGAGTGATTGTCAATACCAAACATGTAATCGATAAGAGAATCATCTAGGAATTCCTTAGAAAGATCAGAAGGAGGATCACTAGTAGCCATATAGCATGGTGTACAATGAGTAAAGGCTATGGGGTCCTCAACAATACTAATGCCAATAGGAGAGTTTTCAAAACTAGTAGGCACATATTGTTGACCATCTAAGAGTTGTTGTTGGATGTCATCTGGCATAGTAGGATTACTATAGAGAGTCGTGAGCTCAGCGATGACAGTGTCATCATAGATAGGATTGATGCTAAAATGAGACATGATGGGGTGAGAAGAAGATGAACTATGGTTAGCCATTAGGGTTTTAAGTGGATCCTAGGGATAAAATGTTCTAAAGTACGGGTTCACCAAAATGATTAACTAAAATTATGAATTTTAGAATTAATCTAAACAAGTACAACAATGAAATGACTGATATAAACTGAAATATAAATGCTAACTAATTTTATTTGATATTCTAAATAAAATGAAATAATTGAATAGGAGGGAAAAGGTACTAACCTGAAATGAACTTACCTCACAGTGATCTGGAACTGTACTGGATGATGCACAGGCAGAACAGAGTATGACAACACACCTCAGGAAGTTGTAGCAGATGAATATTTGGCTAGACTGGGGTGCCTGTGGGAGGATTAGGGCACCTGTGGGCACCCTGGTTTGTAGTATGGGCACCCTGGTCTCTAGAATAGCTCAGAACCTGAATCTGAGTTGGTCGCTAGGTCTTCACAATAACTCATTCTTTGTTTTTCACATGTATGTCACACTAGCTTTGTTGATGTCGTTGTAAGTCTTTGATGAATAATCTCCTACAAAACCCCACACAAAAGCATCAAACCCTAAAAAATAAAGATGCAAATGAATGGGTCAGACTGTCCTCAACTTCCAAATGGATGGACTTATGACTGAGCGTTGCACTACATCTCAGACCCAATGTAGTTCTATGTGCTTGTGTGTGCAATCATGTGCCTAGGGTGCCCTAGTGCCAATGACGCCAAAGTAGTGGGCAATAACTAGATGTAAGATGCAAATGGTGGATGGAATAGAATGAATACAACCCTTCCTATGTAGTGTGTGATGCAGAATAGTGCCCAAATGTAGTCCCTTGCCTTATGTAGATAGCTAGCCCTTAGTAGAAATAGTCTTCCCTTAAGATAGTGTGTATGTTGTGTTTATATAGGGATCTCTTGCTCAAATTTTGACACTAATGACCTGACATGCTGACTAGTACCTAGGGGAATGAGAGGGAAAACTACAAAGACCGACCTTGAGACTCTAAATGAGAACCAAGTGCAACCGGGACCAGGGCACCTAAAAATGAGGACCGGGGCACCGACAGGTGCCCCAATCCCTTCCTAGGCACCCTAGTCAAAGACTAGAGATGACTACTGAGTAAATAATGACAACTGAGACTCCATGAGAGACGACCAGAACTGTGTGAGTAACTAATGACTGTGCAAGACACTTAATGAAAATGACTAACTAAACTGATGATAGGACTAGGGGATGAGCCATTAGTGAATACTTTTCTTCATGGAGTAACAAGAGCAACTGGCCTGAGTCAAGGTGAGTTTAAGAGCATGGGAAACCTTTTACAGGCATTAGATTGTTAGAGGCACTTGAATCTATTATACAATTATTCAATCGGTATCCTCCAATGAGAAGGGAGACATAGAAAGGATCCACCTTATCAGTCTTTGATGCACTCAAAGCAAGCATGTTCTGTGATGGAGGTGTAGGTGGAGTTGGTAATAGTCCTTTAGAACTAGGAGTTATGGTATTGGGATTTGAACTACCACCCTTGATATGATGGACAAGCTTCTCAAATTGTTCAGGATGAGTCTACAGATATTCAGATTTAGAAATATACACTTTAGTCTTGTTCATATGTTCTATGATGTTAAAAGGATTAGATGCATACATGGGAGATGGACACATTTCTTTTGAAGTTAATATGGGCTTGGAAGCAGGAGTAGATGCTTGGGGAATGGAGGCTGATTTAATAGGTACATTGGAGGATTTTGAAGGACTAGATTTCATAGGAGTAGAGTTAGATTTAGAAAGGCATTGGAAGACTTACTTGGAATGGCGGGTGACCTCTTGCTCGTCACGGGATCTGGTTTCTCCAATGCAGACTCCATGGAGGGTGGAAGTGGAGATCCTTGACTGATATTTTTTTTTGGTAGAGTCACCACAGGAGGATCTTCAATCTTCTTCTTCATATCCAGCAGTAGAGGAAGAAGCTCCCTTTTGAGACTGAGAGTGGGTGAACACCACACATGAGAAACTGGGTGCATCTATGTCATCATCTTCATCACCTCCAGAGTACTCACAGAATCTGATTTGTGCATCATTCTCTACTTCCTCAACCTCTAGAAAATCATTATCTTCACTTTCTTGTTTGGTCCTTCTTCATCTTCTTGAGTTCTGCAACTTGCATTGACAGGTGGATCCTCCAAGGAAAGCCTTCGGGGTGCTCTTGCAATCTAATTTCGATTAGGTATTTGATGGGATATTTTTTGAGAAACCTCCTTCTTCAATATTTTCATTTCATTTACCAATTTCTGCAACAATGGATTTGTTCTCTCATATTTAGGATGTTGAGCCTTACCCTTTGAAGGGTTCTTGATCTTTCCAGATAGGATGAGATCATCTTCAACTTCAATGGCCATTCCTTGTGCTTGTGTGAGATTCCCTGGTTGAACCCTTTAGAGAAAGAATCCTACTTCAGGAGGTTGTGCATTGATGAAGAACCTTTTCATGTTTTTATCAGAGGGCACAGCTTCAATAGGTATCCTCTTTGAGTAACTTGTTGTAAATGAGCTACATGAAGTCTCTCATAGTCTCATTTATTCCTTCTTCATTTACACCAATTGACTAGGAGATCTTGGAAAGTCTTCAATAGATTTGAATCTTTCTTCAAACTGAGCCTCTATGTCATCCCAACTAGTGATGGATCTTGCAGGTAGGAGATAGAACCTCTCAGCTACCTTTTCTTGTAGGGACTCCAGGAACAATCTCACAACAACATCTTCGTGTTCAATTCCAAGGATTCCACATGATGTGATGAAGGAAGAGATATGTTCTTCAGGAAGTTGTGTACCATCACCTTTGAACTTTGGAAAGTTCTTGTGGGAACATGTTGGTAGATTGTGAAGAGGAGGTGTAAGAGAAAGTGGACATGTATTCCTTCCCCATGGAACAATGGGTTGAGGTATTTTCTTCTTCATCTACCATTGTTTCTTCTTGCTTTCAGCTTGCTTCTACTTTGCAACTTCTTCTCCCAATTCTTCTTCTGGTTCTAGTTCTTCACTAGGGAATTCAATGTTAAATTGTGGTTGGAAAATGGGAGAATTTGTAGGTGTATCAATAGGAGTTTGAATAGGATTTCCTAGGGGTACCACTTGAAGAGTCAGATGGAGATGAGGCTTGGAGAAGAAATAGGGATTATCTCTGATTTTTTTACTGGTTTTACAAAGCCTCAAAAGTGGGATCAACAACTCCTCTTAGCCTATTCAACCTGGTATGTCTCTTTTCAGCCGGTTTTGGGAAAATCTTGTAATGGGAATATGAAGGGACACTGGAATATGAAGGGAATGAATCAATAATGGGTTTTCAACAATGGATTTTAATCAACCTTTTTTTTGTTTTTTCAATTTTTTTATTTTTTTTTATTTTTGGAATATTTTATTTTTTTGGATTTTGTGATCGTATTTTGGGTGCAGATTGCTGCCAAGTCTGCCCCATGGTGGGCGCCAAAAAATGTTGGCGAGAAAATTTTTCAGGTAGAAAAATTGGTGGGTATCTTGCCAATGCTCTGGGACTCTAGGTCCCTCTACTTAGATGGTGCAGCTCCATTTATTGTGAGTGAACTAAAAGGGAAATTTGTTGATGGCCAAGAGGCCAGGGATCCAACAGGCACACTCCACTGTACCCGCGGAAAATTCTTGCAATGAATTGCAAGGGAGGAATTTTCTGAATGATGGGGAAGAGGGAGTGAGAAATTAGGATAGGGGAGATTAGCTTTGCAAGTAGAAAATCAGATTCTTGCCAAAGATAATCAGAAGTATCACATACACAACTTATAGGAAAGAAACAACTATGCTTAGAACATCAATGATGAGAGGAAACCATGCACACAAAGTTGCACACATTCATGCATCATGAAAAGAAGAAACTCCTTTCTTTATTGACATCTTCACAAGTTGTACAATGCTAGAGAATGGAAGAAAATAGATAGGGAAAATAGAAGAATGTTATCTCTTTTTCCTTTCTCAAATAGATCTCTCTCTTGAGTACACAAAATTGACAACCCTTAAGAATGAGGGTGTCATTACATTATATAGACATTGAGAAGACCCTTCATCTACCCCCACGTGACCTTTCATTTGTCCTCACAACCTATGACTTTTGACATTCCTAGGAAAGAACATTAAGTCCCCTTTTATTGATTAAGGGAAACTTATTACATTTTGGACTATAGTCACATTAATGAATAGGACGAATGTCATGATTTCTCACAATGAAGAATTAGAAAGGGGGTAGAGAAGAGGAGAAATATTGAGGAAGGAGGGGAGAAGAGAGTTGCTCCAAAGAATGAATATACCTCTATCATTGATGAAGACCTTGTTGATGATGATGATGCACGAACACCCTGGACCATGAAATGAGTGTTTAGAAACACTGTTTCAAGACCTCCCAATGTGAGCTCAGGATGAACACAAGGAAATGCTCATGATGATCCTCCTTGATACTTGATTGATGAACCTCTTTCTCTCATTGAGCTCACCTTGACTGACTCACTTTGATCACCCAACTCACTGAGTGATGGAAGATGGATCCACCTGCTGTGCCCTTACGATGCTCCTGCCTTTGACTTTTGGACACAATTGAACTCAGGATGATGCTTCCAAGACCTTTGTGAAGTTCTCAATTCCTCTTTTTGAACCATGAAATCATCTTACCATCCCATGGAGAGTCCAAAAAGTGGAAAGATGAGTGAAAATGAAGTCATCTACAACTTTTGTGCTCCCAAAATGAAACTTTCTATTTTTAGAATGTGAGACCATGACCTGCTATTTTGGGACATATCACCCGTTTTGCTCCAATTTCACCTTCTAAACCATCCTATGGAACATTCCATCCTCTAGAAATATTTATTTATGCATTTGCTATTTTTATGCACATTTCTATTTTTAGCAGGTTGCACTTTTTTTGGGGACTTGTTATTTTGGGAAAATTTCATTTTTTGCCCTTGCCTTTCCATTTTGCATTTTTCTGATTCTCCTGAGTGATCAGAAACTTGCAATTCAGGGACTTACTATTTTTAAGATGTTAGAGGAGCATAGGAATATGATATTTTTAATAAGTGGAAAAAATGGCCTTAGTTTTTGATGGGAATGATATTTTTCGATTCGTCTCTTCATCGTGATCTTGTGCTCCAAATTTCACTATGTTTTGCTCACTGGATTTTCAGAAATAAAAAATGAAAATTTTGCCTGGTGAGAGCTTTAGGCATAAGCTACCATGAAGCCATTAATGGAGTCACTTATTTTTTATAGGTTTTTTCCCCTCTTGGATTGATAAAAAATTAACTTTTGGGATGGGTTTTTTCTCTGGATGCTCCGTTCAAAATTTTAGCTTCACCCACTCTCCAGATCAATGGGAAATAAGAAGAAGTCTAGGGCATAAAAATTTAAAATTTATTCCATTAATAATCATAGGAATCATTTCTCTATATGAATTTTTTTTTTCATCTTGAAGGCACCTAGGAGAGGAATATGTGGCCAAAATTTCATGTGGAATCAATTTGTGGTTTGTGAGATATGAGCATTTCATGTTTCCAGTCATGAAGCTTCTGAAAAAAAAAGGCATGGTTCTTGCTGAAAAAGCAATGGTTTGGGTTATTACAGAAAATGAAGCTTTTGAAATGGACATGCAATGAAAAGGGTGAGGTGATGGAAGCAACAAACAATGGAGGAAAAGAAAATTTTTGAGCATGAGGGAAATTACACATGGGAAGAAGTAGAAGCAACAATGGTGTAAAATGGAAAAAAAGTTAGTTTTTTCAATCCTTGGCATGGGCAAATTTTTTTTTCCCAAACATCCCAAATTTTTGGGATGGTTGGTGCAAAAAATTGTCCTCACCCTCATTGGTCCAAGTGGGTTCATGATACGGTAGTTGGGGGAAGATTGGTGAAAAAAAACAAAACACCCAGGGGCCAAAACTGGGTCATATGGGTGACCAGGGAAGGGGTTGAGCATGGGTGGAGAAAAGTGTCCCAACCATCCCAAATTTTGGGATGGTTGGTGCAAAAAAAATTTCCCCTTTCCCCCTTGATGGTCATTGAGGCAAGAAGGGGAGGGAGCTAGAAAAGCCCGCTAAGCAACTTTTAGGGTCATGTGTGGGGGTTGGGTGATTTTTTTGTCCCAACCATCCAAAAATTTGGGGTTGGTGCAAAAAAAATGGTGCATCCATGGGGCTTGGATGGGAAGGGGCTAGAAAATGGTGCACAGGGGCTTGACTAGGCAATTTACGCTCCAAGAAGGTCATATCATGGTCTAGGGGGCTATCATGGGGGTTGGGGGAGTTTTTTGTCCCAAACCATCCCAAAATTTGGGATGGCTTTGGTGCAAAAAAGTGTGCCACCATCTGGGCTTGACATGTGTCCACCCAGAAATTTGACTAACTCCTTGATCTTACCTTGGGGAGCAACTTGACAGAGGCATAACTTGAGCGTCCAGAGGTATTTTCCCATGCACTTATTTATATGAAATTGAATGGAAATGGAATTTTGAAAACAATGGGAGGGGTATCATACCTTGATTCTTCCTGAAACCTCCTAAAAATAGGATTTTTCTTTGGGCTCATAGATTGTGCATGTTGAAATCAGGTTGTGGGAAGAATTTCTTGTGTCTTGTGAAAGATGTGAAACCACCATCCTTTAGAGATCTGAAATACCTTTCCAAATGATGTTTATTTTGACCTCCAAATCCTTATGGAGCTCTTGGAATCACTTCTCGAAGCTCAGGGGTTCTTTTTGTGTTACAAGCTGCTTCACCCTACATGACTCGATTTTGCTGAAACTGTCCCAAAACCTCTGAAACTTCCCAAAATATTCCAAAATCAGTTTGCAAAATGTTATTATCTCTCTGATACACCTCCTTGATGAGTTTGAGCCTTTCATTCCACTCCGGGGGTGTGCACCAGCCTTAGGAAGACCAAAAAAATTACCTTTCTTAAGCTTCTCAAAGAGCTTGTCTTGAAGGATCTTGACTTGGAAGTGCTTGAATGGACTTGATATCCCTAAATCACCTATGGAATGATGAAAACAACACATATGACCACTTATAAGGGTAGGATAGGACTGATATGGGGGTTAGGATGATCTGGAGGAGGGCTCAAGATTACTTTCAAGCATAAATTTTCATAGTAGGGTATGGTTGTCATGCTTTCAAGTTTGAATAGAAATTATCTCAAATTTTTGTGAAGGAGTAGAGATATTTGTATATATCCATTATTGTGTTGCCCCCCAGATTAGGGGTTGTGCATGATTTAGATGTTTTGATGCAGTGTGTAATTGTGCATTCTTGATTGATAATAATTCCATCGCAGGGTACAAAATAGTAGGATATAATTCTTGCTACCGAGGTTGGTACTTTCAAAAGGAGGTATGTCATTATTATTCTCTTGTTGAATAGGTGGATATTTTATTATTACAAAATTTGCATCATTTAAATATTACATTATGGTCACCATGTGTAATAGAATTTCGTGGAAGAAATGAAATAAATCCCTTATGCTCAAGTTGGATTTTTCGTTTAAAACATGAAAATAATTGTCACGATGTCCATTAATTACATGATAATTACAAAATGGTTTACATTTGAATTTAATAAGCCAATAATGAGGGTATTAATGTAGTGGGTAATAAAGTGATTGACCAATTATTGAGTAATTAATATAGAATATCATGTTGTTGAGCATGCTTTTCAAATCGAAGAGGTGTTTTATGTGGTATAAAGACTTCACTTGCATGGGCACATGTTTCATGCATGAATCATGTGTAGAAATCTTAATGGGAGCTTTTTAACTACATTGATCATGATGTGTATATATATGATGCATATGGGCATGGGAATAATACTTTAGATGCATTATCTCACACTTGATAGATGTGATCTTGGTATTCATAGCTTAAAATTTATCTTTAAAATCCTAGTGTAAAGCTTGAATAGATTCTAAGATAGCCTTATGAAAAGTTTCATCATTATTACTAATAGAATGAGTTGAAATACGACCCAAAATTGAATTTGCATGGGAAGGTTTCATAATATCAGGGAGCTTTATTTTGTGCACTAGGTTTATAAGAGTATCTCTACATGTTTGGGTGATGCATTGAAGTAAATGATACAAGGAGACTTGAGAAATTGTTAGAATGGGCCATGATGGCATAAAAAAATGATAGAATAGAACTCCAATTAGATAGAAAATAATTAGGAGCACATATGGAGGGCCGAAAATCAAGAGACCATCAGGGATAAGACCCAACAAGTGAAGTTGAGAAAAATTGAGAGGTCATTCAAATGAATAAAACATGACCATATATGAAAATAGAATTTGAATTTTGTAAAACAAAAAAGAGATATTTTTTAATCTAATTATGTGAAATAAAAACCTCCAAGGGATTTTAGCCAAAAGTGTCTATTTTTTGATTATTCCCTATTACTAAAAATATTAATTTTGATATTTCTGAAAAAGTGTGCTAAAAATTAGGGAAAACAAAAAGTTTTTGTTAAATATGTAAAAATTAACAATAACCTAAAAGGAATTTGAAAATAAAGCCATTATGCTTGAGATATGTGAAATAAAAGGTGATTGGCAATTATGAGCCCTAGAAAGAGACCCAAAGGGTAGGACTAACCATGAAACCCTAGGAAAATTTGAGCAAACTATATTTAGGGTAGGTGATAGATGAAAATCAAGTGGGGATTTAAAGATAAAATGTAGATATGAACCTCTAAGGAAACTAGGGTTTGGAGATCAACAAAACCTAATACGTAAGGAACTAAGAAGATCCTATATTAGGTGAAGGGTTCAATCAAAATATGGGTTCACCAAAATGTTTAACCCTTCATTAAATTATAGGTCAAATTAATTAGGTGTATTATATACAGTAGAGTTGATATTTACAAATCTAAAAAAGATGACACAAAAACCAATACTAATTCAGATTTGTAACCCAAGATCAGATAGGAAGAATTTTAACACACTAATTAACCTAACATATAATTGAAAGCACAAAATGAAGGTATATAATCATTTAACTTGATTCTTGATTATTTTTGGAGAGATCTGGGACTATGAAATAGTGAAATAGGAAGATCTAAACTTGAATAAACCCTTACAACCTAGAACTGGAATATGGTAATTACACATACATTTGGACTGTACCATTAGGCCAGGACAATGTTGTATGGTTTCATCCCCTTTTGTATGGTCTTAGACCTACTTGAACCTACCTCTACAACTTTTTAGGTTTCTCACCTTCATAAATTTTTCCATCATTATCAAACCCTAGTTGTTCACACATGCAACAAGGCTTTCCTAAATGGACTGAACATCACCTCAAACCCTAATCATGGATGGAGACTCTACAAAATAAACATTAATTGGGTTGTGGGTACCCACGTGCACCACTTACATTGGCACTACTATGAATAGGCCTCAAACTGCATGTCGTTCTCCACCTAGCATGTGATATCTAGATAGATCAATAAGAATTGGAACATTTACTTTGACCATGTTTGTTTTGATTTGGATCTTGTTAAAACACTTGGAGAGAGGATGTTTAATGTTTGTAGATGAGAGATATGGCTTCCTTGACCTAATTTGTAGGTTCTTAACCTAATGTGGGTGCTTCCCTAATGATTTTAGAAGTGTAATAATGATATTATGGAGATTTTGGATGCCTTTTTCAAGTGTAATAAGTGAGTGTTTTAGTGCATTTCCTTAGGAGTTCCTGGTTAGCAAATGAGGTAGTGTTTCCTTACTTATATAGGATTCCATAGATGATTTTTCTAAAAAAGGACAACCGAAATGAAGGATGAGACCTAAACAAAAGATATAAATTTGAAAGTTTAGTTGGAAGAAATGTTATTCGAGAAGACCATATAATGAGGTTAGGAACATATGTTACTATCCTATAACAAAATTGTAAAATCCTGACTAGGAGAAAGAGAAATGCACCAGATGAAGTTTGGAGCTTTCCAATTGATGTTTATACATTGAATTCTTAGAGTCTATTGACATGTAAATATGTAAGGATAAACAAGATAAATAATGAACCTGAAAAATTTCTAAGTGGGAATGGAGAAGTAATGTTTATCACAACAAGAATGCATAGTCAAATTAAGGGTTGCCAAAGTGAAAATACCAAATTTGAGTGTCTATGGACAACATTCACTATGAGGTCCTCTCTTGAATCTCCACGAGGATAGAAGAGATCATGGTAGTAGTGAATAATATGATATACTAAAAAAAACACATTTCCTTGAAGACATTAAGGATAGTATGATCCATAATATTTATGCCATTTAGCAATGGGCTTATGACATGAAATAATATGTTTGTAGTTCCACTGCACATCCTCTATGATTTCATCATTTACTTTCCCATGTTATCTCACTATAACATATATTATTATATTTTTCTACATTTCTTTAATTTGTGTCTAGCTATCACACTTTTATTTACTCTACTACTAAAACATCGCAATTCATATTACATTACTACATGAACATATCACTTTACTCTACTACCTAAATATTTCACTTTACTTTGTTGCCTGAATATCTTGCACTATTTTATTTTACTATATTACTTTGGCATATTATCTCCCTTGGTTTTAAATATCTATTATGCTCTCTATAAACTATGTTAGTAATTTATTGTTTTTAATGCCTATTTATACAACTTTCTTTTGATATTTTTCCCTCTTGAATTTATTCTATCGTTTTCTTCTTCCTAGGATTTTTAATATGATTTTATCACATTTATGACATTATTTCCTTCTTGGGTTTTATCATTTTTTATGCTTGTGTTGGACCTATCATAGGCATTTTAATCTATCTACATTTATTATACTACCTAGTATGTATCTTTAAATCTCCATTCCCTCTATCCAACGGGTAGTGGTGTAATGGTTCTTGGGTCTCCTAATAATTGGGAGGTCCAAGGTTCAAATCTTGGATCTATGTTATGGCAGCCTACTACCAATGGTTTGGATACCCTAGTGATAGGGCACCGCGATAATGTGGTTTAATCTGTGGGATTATCCTGGAGCTTAAAAATTCCATCCTTAGATGGTTCCACGACCGGTGTGAACTGGTGATGCCACAATGGGCTAGGGTCCTCTCCCTAGGTAACCTAACAAAAAAAATCTACATTCCCTCTAAAGAAAAAACTCTTTATATGATCAACTACTATCTTTATCCTTCATGGTATCACCCCCATTTTAGTTTCACTTTGATATCTCCCGCTCTCACTTGATACACACATAGGTTGAAGATGGTATCATGCTCTTTATTTAGGGTATATCTAGAGGTACCTAAGTTTCTTGGTTGTAGGTTTTAATCTATATTGGTTAAGCATAATATCTTAATATTTGTCATCTTTCATACCCATTTGATCATCCTTTAAAATCTATATGGAGTTGCAGTAAAGCACAAAAAAATCAAAATCCATAATATGAAAATAAGAATCGAGAAAAAGGAAATAGAAAAATTCAATTATTATAATTAAAAAGTCAATCACAAAAAAAATAGGTGACATCATTAGCACTCCCCCTATCCTAGTTAAAACCTAAAACTCTACAATTGTCGTCAATACAGAGCTTGAGGTCCTTTCGGGTGTTGTAGGTTTTTCTAACTAAGGTGGGAGGTTATATATATATATATATTATCAATGTTATGCATTTTCATACTTGTAATGCCCACATTGGATACATGGAGAAAACACTACATAATGATAATTATCACCCCCATACATTCATACAAACAATACAACAATGAAATCCATGTTGGATCTAAAAGAGTGAAACATGACAATAATATAACCTCAAAAGAGAGATAAAATAAAGGTTTAATCTTTGATGTATATATATTTAATAGTTTAGAGTTTGTTACAATTACTTTCCTTTTTATTTAACAACTTTTAACGTTCAAAATAACGTACATTCCCATTTCAATATAGAATGTTTTTACCTTTATCATAATATTTCACTCATAAGGGAACTGCATCACATTTACTTTCATATTAATTACAATTACATTTTTTCATTATGTTTTTTTGTTGACAATAGTATAAGGTATAACAAGTCAGTTAGACTCATTCCAAAAGAGGGATTCTTTCTCTCAAGATACGTGTTTCCCACAATAACAAATCATTAATATTTATTACCAATAGATGGACTTACCGATAAGTTAAAAGGAAGAGATTCAAGTTTCTCTTCACTCCTTCCATGACATCATATTTGGCACAATTTTTATAGTTGGAGTTGATTTCACGTGTTCATCCACAATTAACCTCTTAAGAATTCTTAGGATCAATATGTTTCAATTTTTAAACCATTTACTTTACATCATTCATAATATGCATATGTATCACATACCACTTGTTTCAAGTATGGATCTCATGTTTTCAAAGGTTATGTTCCCACATGGAAACAATGTTTTTCACTTCTTTTAACATCACAAGGGTTTAAATTTTGGTTAAAAGTGGAGAGCTTAAGTTTCCTCTTACAACTTTCGATACATTATATTAGACATGTTTTTTATAGAAGTTATGACACGTTTGCAATGTAATAGAACATATATAATCAAGAACCATGCCCCTTTTTCCTTACGTAATATGTCTTATTTAGTTTGCATTCAAATCAAATAAGGATTTCCCTTGATGTACTAACGTGAGGGTTCCACCTCACTTTATTTTTTACTAAATCTGGTTTTCTTACCTTACAATGTCACATTATTGCATTCCCTAAATGCTCCCATGAACCCATTTACTAACTGTACAATTTTACATTATTGCATTCCCTAAATGCTCCCACAAACCCATGCAAATACTTTGTTTAATCACCTTCGTTATAGCTTAGTTTTCCAAAATTATTCATTTAATCGTGTTGTTTAGACATTTTCATTCCTCGTGTTTACAAAAACTAAGGATACACCCCTTCTACTTTCCATGTTATTACAAATAAACTATGTAATTTAACCATTTACTTTACATCATTCATAATATGCATATGAATCACATACCACTTGTTTCAAGTACAGATCTCATGTTTTCAAAGGTTATGTTCCCACATGGAAACAATGTTTTTCACTTCTTTTAACATCACAAGGGTTTAAATTTTGGTTAAAAGTGGAGAGCTTAAGTTTCCTCTTACAACTTTCGATACATTATATTAGACATGTTTTTTATAGAAGTTATGACACGTTTGCAATGTAATAGAACATATATAATCAAGAACCACACCCCTTTTTCCTTACGTAATACGTCTTATTTAGTTTGCATTCAAATCAAATAAGGATTTCCCTTGATGTACTAACATGAGGGTTCCACCTCACTTTATTTTTTACTAAATCTGGTTTTCTAACCTTACAATGTTACATTATTGCATTCCCTGAATGCTCCCATGAACCCATTTACTAACTGTACAATGTTACATTATTGCATTCCCTAAATGCTCCCAAAAACCCATGCAAATACGTTGTTTAATCACCTTCATTATAGCTTAGTTTTCCAAACTTTTTCATTTAATCATGTTGTTTAGACATTTTCATTCCTCGTGTTTATAAAAACTAAGGATACACCCCATCTACTTTCCATGTTATTACAAATAAACTATGTAATTTAACCATTTACTTTACATCATTCATAATATGCATATGAATCACATACCACTTGTTTCAAGTACGGATCTCATGTTTTCAAAGGTTATGTTCCCACATGGAAACAATGTTTTTCACTTCTTTTAACATCACAAGGGTTTAAATTTTGGTTAAAAGTGGAGAGCTTAAGTTTCCTCTTATAACTTTCGATACATTATATTAGACATGTTTTTTATAGAATTTATGACACGTTTGCAATGTAATAGAACATATATAATCAAGAACCACACCCCTTTTTCCTTACGTAATACGTCTTATTTAGTTTGCATTCAAATCAAATAAGGATTTCCCTTGATGCACTAACGTGAGGGTTCCACCTCACTTTATTTTTTACTAAATCTGGTTTTCTAACCTTACAATGTCACATTATTGCTTTCCCTAAATGCTCCCATGAACCCATTTACTAACTGTACAATGTTACATTATTGCATTCCCTACATGCTTCCACAAACCCATGCAAATAATTTGTTTAATCACCTTCGTTATAGCTTAGTTTTCCAAACTTATTCATTTAATTGTGTTGTTTATACATTTTCATTCCTCGTGTTTATAAAAACTAAGGATACACCCCATCTACTTTCCATGTTATTACAAATAAACTATGTAATTTAACCATTTACTTTACATCATTCATAATATGCATATGAATCACATACCACTTGTTTCAAGTACGGATCTCATGTTTTCAAAGGTCATGTTCCCACATGGAAACAATGTTTTTCACTTCTTTTAACATCACAAGGGTTTAAATTTTGGTTAAAAGTGGAGAGCTTACAATGTCACATTATTGCATTCCCTAAATGCTCCCATGAACCCATTTACTAACTGTACAATGTTACATTATTGCATTCCCTACATGCTCCCACAAACCCATGCAAATACTTTGTTTAATCACCTTTGTTATAGCTTAGTTTTCCAAAATTATTCATTTAATTGTGTTGTTTAGACATTTTCATTCCTCGTGTTTATAAAAACTAAGGATACACCCCATCTACTTTCCATGTTATTACAAATAAACTATGTAATTTAACCATTTACTTTACATCATTCATAATATGCATATGAATCACATAACACTTGTTTCAAGTATGGATCTCATGTTTTCAAAGGTTATGTTCCCACATGGAAACAATGTTTTTCACTTCTTTTAACATCACAAGGGTTTAAATTTTGGTTAAAAGTGGAGAGCTTAAGTTTCCTCTTACAAATTTCGATACATTATATTAGACATGTTTTTTATAGAAGTTATGACACGTTTGCAATGTAATAGAACATATATAATCAAGAACCACACCCCTTTTTCCTTACGTAATACGTCTTATTTAGTTTGCATTCAAATCAAATAAGGATTTCCCTTGATGTACTAACGTGAGGGTTCCACCTCACTTTATTTTTTACTAAATCTGGTTTTCTAACCTTAAAATGTCACATTATTGCATTCCCTAAATGCTCCCATGAACCCATTTACTAACTGTACAATGTTACATTATTGCATTCCCTAAATGTTCCCACAAAACCATGCAAATACTTTGTTTAATCACCTTCATTATAGCTTATTTTTCCAAACTTATTCATTTAATTGTGTTGTTTAAACATTTTCATTCCTCGTGTTTATAAAATTAAATCCATACCATTGGATTGTTTGTGTCATACATACTTACAAATGTACATATACAAGTACCACTAGGTCTACAAGAATATATATGAAGAATAGGTCCAAAACATGTTTCAAGATAAATTGTGGGTCTGTTAAAGAGGTTAACCAAATTCACACATTCCTCTTGCTCATGTTAGTATAGGATATAAAAATTTTATTTGATTCCAAATTTTGAAGAAAACATACAATTAACACATGGTCTAGAATATTCTTCACGGGGCTTACAAGTTAGGGTCTTCATGATTTTCTTTTAGGCCATCATCCTAAAAGGGGTTGACCGTATGCAATTCCAACACGGTGCTTCATTTCACTTTATCATTTGGCATACATATTTAAAACATTATCCTAAATTTTTAATCTTATTTTCCCTATGTTATATGGTTCCAACATGTACTAATACAACTAAGATCATCCTTATAGATTTTCTTCTCTACACTACGAAGGTGATTACATGTATGGAAATCCATGCAAGTAAATTAATATTAGATCATTATTTTCAATTAATTTCTTTCCTTCCTAGTTTTATAATATTTATTAAATCATGTAATAACACATTAATCATTCTACACATGAGCATGCTATAAAAATGGCATTTCAATTTCAATTAGATGATACATCTATAACCTTGGCAACATATAGCCCACAATTAAAATTACACCCATGAAAAAGTGTCAATTTCCTAACATCCCAATATAATAACATTTTCATGCTCTTTATAGAAACTAATAATCATATTTTCAGTTATAATCATAATCAGTAAATTTTTGTCCAATTTCATCTCTCCTAATCAAGGGGCTTTTGTTCCTGGGAGACAAATTCTGGATAGCATTGTGGTCATCCAAGATGCCATTCATTTTGTCAAAATTTTGGGCAGATCTACTATGTTTGTAAATTTGGATATTCATAAAGCATATGACAAAGTTTCTTGGACCCTTCTCCATGAGCCATTCTGACCAAGGTGGGTTTTGATGCCTTTTTTATCAACATGGTTATGGTCTGCATTTCTTCTGACCAGTTTCTCTATATGATCAATGGTAAACTGAAAGGTTTATTTCAAGCTGGTAGAGGACTCAGACAGGGAGATCCCCTCTCCCCCTTCCTCTATACAATTGTGGCGGAAACAATTTAAGTATACTTTGAAACTAGGTGGTTTCCCTTAATCTCTTACAAGGTCTCAAAATTTCTAATGGTCTTCAGCCTACTTACCTTAACCAATTTGTTGATGAAAATTTCTTGATGGGGAAGGCTTCTATGCAGGAAGCCTCTATCTTCAAAGATGTTCTGAATGAGTATGAGGAGGTCTCTGGTCAGCTGGTCAACTTCCTCACCTCATTCACAAAAAACTGAACCCTTCCATCTAGAACACTCTTCTCGAGAGAGTTACCAATAAGTTATCTACTTGGAAGGGGATTCTCCTATCTCAAGCTGGAAAAATTCAACTTCTCCAAAGCTCTCTTCAAGGTGTCTTAGTCTATGTCATGTCCCTTTTTTGGCTACCAGTCAAGATTTTGGAGGCTCTAGAAAAAATTCAAAAAGGTTCCTATGGGCTGGCACTGAGGAGAAGTTCAAATTTCCTCTTGTGGCCTGGGAAAAAGTGACCAAGCCTAAGGATTGTGGTGGTCTGGGATTAAAGAATATGATACTCATGAATGAAGTACTTGTAGCTAAAGTTGGTTGGAGAGTGATAAAGGAAGAAGGTCTTTGGATCAATATCACCAAAAGGAAATATTTAAGGAATACTGGCAGAATAGAGACTTTCTTTCTGCACGACAATATCCCTAGGGGATCCTTCTTTTGGAATTATTTTCTCTCTTCTAGGGAGATCCTGAGTAGGGGTATTAAATGGAATATTGGGAAAGGTGATAGAATTCACTTTTGGAGGGATTGTTGGCTTTCTGATAAACCGTTAGTGGAGGAAGAACCTGGGAGAACTGTGGCACAGTTCTATGAAGACAATGGAAAATTTTGGGTTAGAGATTATTGGAACTTCTCCAATAATCATGTTTTTTGGGAGAATGTGCATCCCCCTCCCAATTTCATTGGGGACAATCAATTTTTTGATAATCTCAACTCTAATTTAAAGAGATTCTATATTCCATTCTTCCAACAGAATGAGGACTCTATTATATGGAAGGAAGAGGATTCTAGAAATTTCTCTGTCAAATCTGCATACCTCCTAAATTTCAAGAATTCTAGCCAAAAATATTACTGGGGAAAACTTTGGGTAAAGGACCTTTTACCTAAAGTTAACATTTTCTTTTGGTTGGCTGCTCAGAACAAAATCCTCACTGTGGATAATTTGAGGAAACGTGGGATGTTCCTCCCCAACAGGTGTGTGCTTTGTAAAAAAGAGGAGGAAAGTGTCAACCACCTCCTCATCTCTTGCCCCTTTCTCAAGCAGTGGTTTCCAAGGTATTGGAGCTTTTCAAAGTGTAATGGGTCTTCCCTAACTCTATTGAGGAATGTTGGTTACAACGGGATTGTCCTTTCAGGTACCCCTTTCTTATGGCTACCTAGAAAATGGCCCTTCCCCACTTCATCTGGAGTTTATGGAAGGAAAGGAATGCTCTCATCTTCAGAAATCAGAAAGCTAACATCAGAAAGGTCAGTGCTTGTTTGATTTCCTCTATTAAAGAGAACTCCAATCTCATTAAGGTGAAGACTAAAAAGGCTTGTTCTAGCAAAGAAGAGGAAGTTCTCAAATAGTTCACCTTCAATCCACCTCAAGTCAGATTCCCATCCACTATCATTAAGTGGTCTAAACCAGAAAGGGGAAAAGTCAAACTTAATTTTGATGGGGCTTCAAAAGGCAACCCTGGTCTGGCAGGTGGAGGAGGCATAATCAGGGACCATAATGGGGACTGGATCCTTGCCTATGCAGGACCTTTGGGGACTCAGAGTAACAATGTGGCTGAAGCCTGTGCTCTTCTCTGGGGTGTCATTCTTGCTAAGGAAAAAGGAATTAAACACATTCTTATTGAGGGGGACACTCTTCTCATTTTAAATGCCATCAACAAGACTAGTTCCCATAATTGGGCTTTGGGTAATATTACTCATGATATTAAAGATCATCTTAAAATATTTGATTCCTATATCATCACTCATATCCCTCGCATCAACAATACTTGTGCAGATAGATTTGTGAATGAGGGAGTTCAAAGTAATGATTTCAAAGTGTGGCAAAAAGGTGATGTCATACCTATGCATATTAATGATATTATTAATCATGAAAAATTGTAAGAACTTCACCTTTAAGTGCACGAGGGAGAATAATGGGCTCATTTTCCAATATTGCAAAAGTGAGTCCAGTTTTAGATATTCTTGGAAAGGCAAGTCTAATATCAAAATTTGCAGGTTTCAACGAGCTGAACATTGGGGTAAAATTTTGGCCATCATGGGCGGAGATAGAACCAGAGTTGAGTATTGTGGATGATAAGTCTATGTGGCACCTATTTAGGATTGGGGGTTTCAGGAACTTTATTACCATCTTCCAAGGGCATGATCCCTCACTAACTATGGAGTTCAAGTTGGCATGGAAAGAGGGGAAGGTGGTGATTCAGGGCATGGAAATTGAGATGTCGGAGGAGGCCATTACCCGTATAACTGGCATGGACATGGAAGGTCTGAAAATATTTAAGGATAGGAATCAGAGGGAGTAAAAAATCAATACTTTCTTTATGGGTAAGGAAACCATCCATTACTTCACTGATGGCATTGCTCGTTCCTGCATTCCTGGGGTGTGGAGGGAGGTCTGTCTACATTATGAAGTATCTTACCCTAGAAGGTAAATATTGCAAGATATATACTCACCATTTGTCCTTTCTGAATATGTTCAGATACAAGAAAATGTTTAGTATTCCCTTATTTTTATTTATGTCTCTGACCACCTTAGTGAAGGATTTCCAATGGAGTAAGGTGGAGTCCCCCATCCACGAGGGTCTCATTCTTCTCCTATTTCGAAATGGGAAACCGACCCGGGATAAACCTATGCCCCTAATTGAGGATGAGGAGGATATTACCCTAGCTGAGTGTCTTTCCAAGATGAGGGAGGGTAATCTGGGTACTAAGAAGATGGGAGAGGGGAAGAATGTGGAAGGGATGGAAAAGTAGGAAGCTGGTCCATCAAAGGGTAAGGATAAAGTGCCTCTGGAAGGAGAGCATTGTCTTGATATGTGGAAGAACAAAGTGCAGTATTTGGAGATGGTGGTTCAGGTCTTGGAAGAGACTAACTCGGTGGTGAGGAAGGGCATGATTGATAGCATTGAAGCCACCAAAAAAATATGCTTGGCCCAGAAGAACATTAGAGGGGATATCAAGCAGTTGGACACTCTGGTTTGGGATTTGGGTGCTCATCTGGAAGCTGTGGAAAAAGAGAAGTGGAAAAGGAGGTGGACCAGTTCTGATGAAGAGGAAGAGGAGGAGGATGAGACTGAGGAGGATTCTGAGGAAGATGATGTCGAGGAGCCCCCCAGAAGAAGCTGAATACTGAACCCAACACGAAAGATGAGATCAGGGAGGTTAAACCCTCCAACAATAGTAAAGCTAACTAAAGGAACTTCTCCTGAACTATCTGTGGACTTTCAGGGAACTTTCTCTATTTCTTTTTGTTAAATGGTTTAGGTCTCTTCTGTTCGTTGTTTCTTGGACCTCCTTCTCTGTTTTGGAGTTAAGTCTGTTTAACTCCTAGGGTCTTATTCCTCTTTTTGTCTCTCTTTGGTACTGTCACGATGTAATCTTTTTGTACTTGGCCTCTGGGAGCCCATCCCTGCTTTTTACCCTATCTAATAAAAAAAATATTATTGTCCCACCATATTCAAGGATTTTCATATTCATGTGACAACATGTCATCAATTCCAATATTTTTCTAAAAGAGACAAAAAACAAAAATGCCTTTGCTACCACTCATTTAAGGATTAATACACTATATGGGTACATGATATTTCCACCAAGAAATGTTACACTAAATAATTAATTAGTTTTCTTGAGATAAACATTATCACAATTTTTAGTTTCCCATTTTATCTTGTATGTGACAACCCATCAAATTTATGATCTAGTAAATTTATAGAAGGATCTTATGATCATCACATTACACTAGAGTTTTCTTTAAACTATTATCCTCAAGCTAAAGGGTTGGATATATATATAAATAAAAATACTTTGAATGTTATTGTTTCCTTTTCAGTCACCATGGTCTCTTTCACCAAGTACAATCATGGTACTCACAAGAGGAGGATATTGGAAATAATTTAAACATCATATGTAACCCTCACAAGATTAAGTCACAAGAGGAGGATATTGGATCAACATCAAGATCAATCATCAAGAAATCCCACTTCCATAAGGTCAAAATATTGCCAAAATAAAATTGGTATAAGTTATTTCGTAGGCCACACCTCTTTTGGGAAAAATCATCTTTTGGAGGAACAAGAAGAACAGTTCCTCAGTTCCTTTTGTTATCCACATAACTGATTTGTATGATTGGGAAGTTAAGTTGGAATTTTTTGACACAATCAAAATAGTTTCTTATTTCCCTCTATTCTCCGTATAACCAATTCAGCTGATTGAAGGGAAGTATAAACATATAATCAATTAAGCGAGCCTTTGATGGAATAGGAGGAACTATTCCTAAGTTGCTCTAATTCCTCGATTCTCTGCTTTAAAGAAGTGGTGAGATTGAAAATGGAAAAAGGCCTAGAATACCATGTTGAGTAACTAAAAAACTTATCCTTACCGATCTAGACTTGGATTAAAACCCCAATTTCATCATTTTGGTCATATCCATAGTACAAATAAAGTTAGAGTGAAGAGGAAATGAAGCATCAAAGGGAATTAGATTAAGGAGAGTTAAATATTATGTAAAAAAACATGTAACGAGGCCTATTAGAGAATATTGACACCACAGTCAGTTTCTTTTTGTGAATTACCTGATTTCATAGTGTTGACATTTATGAAATCTTGAATGCTCTTTCCTATTTATAGTTCATTTCTCCTATATATACATGAGACAATTCATTAAATAAGTTACCTCTACCTATTTGTGGTTGAGACATGTTAGTATTTTTACTTGTTGTACCTTTTGGATTAATAAATGAACCATATTTACCTCCTTTATATTTGTGTATTGTGTAGCATTTCAAAATAATTGATTTTATCTCATGATAGAAGTGTTTATCCTTGATTTGCAGTCATATTTCCTTACCTTTATATAGGGATACATTCATTTACATGTCATAATTTGTGTTGTCATCAAGTTCATAAAGATTTAAATTGTGGAGATTCACCATTTAAGCCCTTATAAATTCTTTTGATGCCACTTTTTTGTGTTGTCATAAATTTGGTAATTATCTAGTCCTAGTCATTGCATGCTACTATTCATATGATTCCTAAACAAGAAAAATACTAATTAACCCATGTCTTTGGCCATATTTGCTTTCTTTCTACTTCCACTTTTGGTCTTGCACACCTTCTTGCTCAGTCTGACCTTTAACCCTTCATTTCTTTATGGACACCTGCCCAGACCAGGACACCAGGCGCCCAGGTACCCCATCCCCTCTAGGTGTCCCCAACCTCTTTGTACTTTAATCACACTTTTTGGGTCCTTTCTATCCATTTGAGCATCTTATATTTTTATTAGTTGGCCTTTTGGGGTTAATTATGAAATTCAAGCAAAGGAATCATATAAATATAAAGTTATGTGATCATAATAAAGGACCAAGCACTAAGCATTAGCTATCTTCACTTAAGGTTGCATCCAAAGGCTATTCAAGAGCATTCAAACATCCATTCTAGCATCCATTCAAGGGCAAGGGACTGCATTATTTTGCATACACTTCATAGGAGGGGAAGTTCATTCTATTCCATGCACACATCTATTACATTTTTACATCTAGCTATTTTCTCACTATCAAGTGTGACACGCACAAGAGCCACCTAGGGCATGATTCTACACACACACACACCTAGAACTACATTGGCTCTTAAATGTATAGTGCTTAGTTGTAAGTTCACATGTTTGATAGCTGAGGATAATTTGACCCCTCATTTGCATTCTTTTCTTTTTAGGATTTAATGCACTATTGAGGGTTTTGTAGGTCATTATTTCATTGCAGGTTATCATCAACATCGACGATAATTGTGTGACATACTAACGACAAAAGGAGAAGGAAAAAAAACATCTTGCGACCAATCAAAAGGATTTTTCTGAGGGTTTGAGTAGTCACAGGACACTACACAAGTCCAGGTCTAGGGCACTGGCAGGCACCCCTGCCCCTTTCCAGGCACCCCTAGTCTAACAGATCATCAACTTGCACATTTTTCTGAGCTCTTTGTGTGACACTTCTCCCTCTCTGTTTTCCAGTCATCACTTCTTAAGTCTAGATTTTGTGAAAACTAAGTCATTTTATCCCTCTTTGCAACTAGGGTTTCATATTTCTATAGCTTATTTACTTGGGTCGGATTTATTCTTATTGCATATTCATTTACTACTACAATAACAATTAGATTTAGGCATTTATTCATTCAATATTTTCTTAATATTTTGGTGAACCCCACTCGCATTTGAATCACTCTTAGGGTCCTCATCTTTATTGCTTTTAGTCTATCCAGGATCCTCTCATCATCTATATCTCTAATTATATGATTTTCACTTCATTAATCACTGACTTTAAGAGACCTTAAAATGATTATATCACTAGCTATCCACTCACTATTCCTTCTTGATATTTATTACATATAGTGAGGATAACCACATTTCACATGAGCTCTAATTACATTTCTTTTCCATCTATCCCCTACTTCAGTTTTACTTAACCACCTTGTTAATTGAAAATTTCCACCTTTATTCACTCATTCTACACTTCTAATTATCATGTGGGCAATCCAAATTTCACCAACCATTTAAATCTGAAACCCCCTTTTCACTTCTCATTCATTGAAAATCATGTTTTTCCATGCTTGACATGTTTTAAATATCCATCCTCATCCATTTCTCAAGATCTCATATAATCAAATCCTTTACATCTTTACAATAGGTTACTTCTCATGCATTCCTATCTTATTTCCACAACCTTAATACTTATTTCCTTTTTCATTGACTATCTAATTATTCGTTTCCAACTCTCTGTATTGGTATCACCCCTAAGCTACCATGCCATTGATCAAGGCCATGATGACCCTTCAACATCCTTGCAATTATCATGTAGTATTCCTCACTATGCAGATGATAGATGATAAGATTCTTGAAGAGATTGAGTAGAGAGAGAGAACAGAATCTTATATTCAATGTCATTACTCATTGGATGAGATAAAGATGACACTAATTATCCAGATGGTAACATATTTACAAGCATACTCGCAACATCTTCCTACATCTAATTTCTCTATGTCATATTGGCTCATCGCATGTCCTATTCATATGCTCAACATTCTTCCATCACAACAAAGAATGGGATAACCTAAATTTATTTACATCTAGATAATCTTGCAATCAAAAACAAATTAGCACTATGTCTAATGTGCTCCTCCTTCTTCTTCAACTACTATTAGATTCAAAGAGGGAGACCTGCCTCTAGAGAGAGAGTGTTCTCTTTCCTCCATCACCATTATTCATGATTACATTTCATTTCTCTCATTAAGCTACGTGAACACACTATCTCTATTCTATAGGTACATGCTTATATCTTATCATGACAACAAACATGTCGATTCATCTTTCATCCTAATTTCAAACTATATGCAAATCATTAAGCCACTTGGGTTGGTCTTAGCTACTGAATTAACAAATGTCCTATTTTTGAAGTTGTACAACACATTAAAGAGCTTCACTATCACATAACGAACATATCACATCGGTACCATAACATTTTTCACATTACTTTTCCTATCACTGTTGGTCATAAAAAATCTTACCATAGTTTCACATCTTAATTTTGTCATGACTTCCTTAAATTCAAGTATCCACTTTACTTGGTAGGCCATTGCAACATACATGACATCAACAGTTCCTTCACTATAATCTCTGCCAAATTCTTGTCTTGAAAATTTGAAATAAAGTTCAGTGATCATCAAACCATGCAATATTCTCATCATTTCTATGATCCCAACACTACACTTCCTACTCCATATATCTACTACCATCGATGAACCAAAACCTATGGATATCAACAATGAATCATTTGCCAAACATGATGGTGTTATTTTATACATTGATACACCTCACATTTCTCATTACCGACCTCCTCTGCACTTCTACTACTACTATGATTCTTTATCTATACTGTACAGAACATTGGACTCACACCATTCCATCTCCTTCACCTTCTCATGACAACCTCATTACACACGTCACTCATTTACATGCACATTTTTCATGAATGACACTTATTGGGAACATATTCCATTTCTATACATACTCTTAACAAATACTATATGCACACATGATGGGTTAGCTCGGCTAGGCTTTATAGTTGACAAACATCTTTCCTCCACCTCTTGATCATCATATGTACCATGAATTTTTTCACATTATTACTAATTATTTTCTTTGAGTATTTTATCTCACATTATTTCTTGCATGTTCTCCCCATACTTCTCCACTTACACTCGGACAGTCTTGGCTTGATTACATTGGAGGCACATTAGACCATGATCATACTGATATATCATTCCCCATGTTGTTTGGTTGCATTTTCATTTGTAATGACTCATTTATTGGCTATTCACAAAATCTTACTCATTGGTATGCACATGGTTCTCCATTTCCTCCCTTCATTGATGAAGAATATGCTATGGGCATGTATAATTTACACCTCAATGGCTCCTTACTCGACCAACCTGACACTATCACTTATCAAGTCTCAGATGCTTCACCATTTGGTTTTGATCATAACAATGACAACCTCCTAGATGACATTACTTGATCACTCTTATCATCACACACTTGGGGGCATCACATTTTTTTCTCCCCCTATAATTGACATGTGTCTTATATTCTCATCATTCCACATCTAGTCTCTCACATACAACATACACATCTTGATACACTTATATCGTCATTACTCGATGACACACTCTCATGCTATGATTCACACTTGACTGTTGAGGGCATCCTATACACATGAACCTCACACATACTACACACTACATTCACATTAAACCTATCATTCTACACATATTCATCACTATACAATCAACACACTTGACACATTATCACTAATACACATTTGCATCAACATCTACATACTACACACTTACAATACATGCTTATCACGCCTACTCATCAATACAAACACAACACAATAGCAACACCTACTCTTTGCTCCACATAACATACAACACAACATACAACATCATCTTTACATATTCTACAACATAATCACACTTATCACTTTCACGACATACCTCTCTTACATCACATGACACATCTTTCTTGTATCCATTACACACACATCTTACACACTCTACATATCACATATTCTAATCGACACTTTAACATGCGACACATAACCTACTACAATACTTACACGTTCACACATCTCTCTACAACACACACACTCACATCAATGCCCACAATAAATATCTTTTGACAACATTCAACAAAATTTCATAACATCTTACACAAAGCGACACATTCATGACACCTTTCATCATACAAACATAAAAACACAATCACATCTAACATATCTTTGCACACAATCAACACAACACACCACCCTATGATGCACTCTAGTTCCATGGTCCATACTCGAATAATGAGGGTCTACATCTCAAATGGACCTCACCACACTCACTTACTCACTCACTCACTCACACACTCTATGCTTTATGCTTTGATGATCACATCTTTCTAATACACACAATTCAAACCATTTCCTGATGATGCACTCTTGTTCTATAGTTCATTCTTGACTGTTGAGGGGGCATATATAAATGAACCTCATCTCATACATACACATCCACTTGGGGGGCATGTTACTCCTATCATTCACTCTACATTCCATTCCATCTCACTCCATAAACATACTACATATCTTGGTCACATTAGTCTTGCTTACATTTACTTGTTACATGTTCACTTTATTACACATGATAGATAAATATCTTGTATGTCATTATCTTTCCATACACACATGCACATTCACTCACTTTCTAGTTGTGATCGAAGATTCTACAGATCTATACATGCATCATGGATGCTTGGCACAGTACCTATTACCAGTCCCACAATGGCTCCTGGGGGCATCCACTTTCATACACTACAGGTGTTATTGTTTCATTTTTCATAGCACATTACTTTATTAGATTATACATGCCTTTGACATACATTTTATCTTTCTAACATGCTAATGGGTGCTTCATGTGCAACATTTTATTTGCAGGTCTATTTTCTTCCATGGTTGTCTGTTACATTGTTTGTCATTATTTTCCACTGTTTGTGGGCTTTTCCCTTTGTCTTGTGTGCACAATTGTCTGATTTTGGCCTAATCAGCCTCAATTGTCTTGTGACATCATGAGTGATGTCCCATGTTTGAAACCCACTTTTTGTGGTCTACATTGTCTTATTGTGTCTTAGTCTTCTTGTGTCTTAGCTTACACATTTTCTTATTTTTTCTTAGCTTACATTTTACATGCATGTTTGTATTTTCTTTCACTAACACTTATTTCCAGCCATTTTTCTTTTGTGTGCCTCGGTTTCTACCAAGCACACTCCCTCCCCCCTATAGGGCACAATTTTAACACAAATCATTCAGTCCTCCTTTGGGCCACATACTCCTATGACATGTCACATGCACCCCAAATGAGGGGGCATCATTTGGGTGAATCAGTTACCCCATATAGTAGTCTGTCATAAATCATCACATAGTTTAGTAGTACAACACAATCATCAGTCATCAGACAGGGCTCAAAATCTGACTTGGGTCCTTACACAACACAAACACTAACACCCAGACCAAGGAAAGTAGTGCCTGGGTGCCCCTGACCCTTCCTGGATGCCTATGACCTAGGGGGTAGTTACACAACATTCTTTAGTGCAACACAGTCTACATCACTTCACACAGTTCCTTTTACAGGGTATACATTCCTTAACACTCAGCATACATACAACATACAACATTTTCTACTTCAACATTGGATCAGAATTGGTCAAACTGGATTGTATTTTTAGACACCATTTGTAGTGGTGTTCCATAATTGGGAAGAATGTAAAGGTTGGAGGATGACACTATAATTTTCTCCCTACACTTCTTCCAGTTCTTGGCATGAGATCACCTGAAAAACTCACATCTACACAACTGGCATGAGATCGCCCAAAAAACTCATTCTTCTACATCATCTTACAGGATCCTTTCTACACTCTTTTCCTCATCAAATCAGGTGCACATGTTCCTTTTTCAAATTTTCATATTTTTACATACTTTTTTACTCATATACATGTGTATTTGACTACTTGATTGTTCTTCTCTTTTACAGGTCCATCCTTATGGGAAGTGGTAGTCAACATCATCATACATCACATCAACAAAAATAATAACGTCAACATTGACATCAACAACAAGTACAATGACATCTACACATGTGTTTCCACCCTAGGGTCATCATCATCATCACTTTTTGCACTTTCTCCTCTCTAGTTTCCATGCTTCACATTTTTATCACTCCACATTTTCCTTGTCTCTTGGACACACTTTCACCATCGATCTACATGGTTATCAGGTACACATCTCTTATCTAATTTATGTTATCAAAGCATTCTCTCAACAACATAAAGTGGGGGAAAATGTAGACACAAAATCATGCACTTTGGGTAATTATCTAGTCCTGATTGCATACTACTATTCATATGATTCCTAAGTAAGAAAATTACTAATTAACCCATGTCTTTGGCCATCTTTTCTTTCTTTTTCTTTCCACTTTTTGTCTTACACTTTTTCTATCTCAGTCTATCTTTTCACACTTCGACATTTATCATCTTGGACACCAACGCCCAGCCAGGATGCCAGTGTCAGGTGCCCTTGTCCCCTTTGGGTGCCCCTGACCTCTTTGTACTTTGTTCACATCTTTTGGGTCCTTTCTAGCCATTTGAGCATCTTATCTTTTTGGTAGTCAACCTTTTCAGGGTTAATTATGAAATTCAAGAAAAGGAATCATATAAATATAAATTTATGTGATCATAATAAAGGACCAAGCACTAAGCATTAGCTATCACCACCTAAGGTTGCATCCAAAGGCTATTCAAGAGCATTCAAGCATCCATCCTAGTATCCATTCAAGGGAAAGGGACTACATTCTTCTACATACACTTCATAGGAGGGGAATTTCATTCTATTCCATGCACACATCTAATTACATCTTCTACATCTAGCTATTTTCTCGCTATCAAGTGTGACATGCACAAGAGCCACCTAGGGCACAATTCCACACACACACACACCTAGAACTACATTGGGTCTGAAATGTAGTGAAGCTCTCAATCGTAAGTTAACTCATGTTTGAATAGTTGAGGATAGTCTGACCCCTCATTTGCATTCTTTTTTTTTAGGATTTGATGCACTTTGAGGGTTTTGCAAGTCATTCTTTCATTACAAGTTATTTAGTGACATCAATGATCATTGTGTGACATACAGGTGACAAAAGTGAAGGACAACGAACATCTTGTGACCCTACAAAGGAGGTTTCCTGAGGGTTTGAGTAGTCACAGTGCCCATATAGGTCTAAGGTTCATAGGTACCCCTGACCCTTTCCAGGCCCCAGTCCAGGAAGATCATCAATCACACATTTTTCTGAGCTTTGTGTGACACTTCTCCCTCTCTTTTCAGTAGTTTTCAGTCTTTGGACACAGTCTTCAGGATTTTGTGAAACTAAGTCTTTTTATCCCTTCTTTGCAACTAGGGTTTACATATAAATGTGTAACACATAATACGACCCTATTATCTCAAGGCCTCAAAACCATAAAACAAGATAAATGTCCTTTTGCCTTCATCATTATCCCAAACAACTACATTGTCAAGATATTTACTAGCATCGTCAAAAATCTTATCAAATCATCTACCATATGTCATGTACCTCCTATTAAGTAGGTCAAATCTCAAAGATGAAATCTCTCCTAGTACAATTTTGAAGCATGCATGTGCATACCATGGAGACACTAGGTATAACACTCCAAACCAAGGATTCTAAATCAAGTGGTCATTCTACAATTCGAAGCCTCGCTAGCAAAGGGCTTCTTCTTACAAATCTAAATCATTCAGATACAATCAAACCTAGTCATCAGATTAAATAAAAAAAATTGATCCTTAAATCCTATGCTCTTTAGAGCCATCATTAAACACCACAATCCATAGTCTAATAAGAGTTTGGATTCTTACCAAACCCCCACTCCATTAGATATATTGTTTTTCACATAACTATAAGGGCATGTGTGTAAGACTCGAAGGCCTCAGACTCAAAGTATCTATCCCCCTTTCTCCTAAATCAACTAATGTGGCATCATGCAATAAGGCCAAAGTTATCCATCCCCTGATCCTTACATACTCAATATACTAACTCTATAAAAAATGTCATCATAAAAAACTCCATTATGCTCTAGTAAATGGTGTCTCTTTACGAACTTGTTCAAACTATCTCTACAACACCAACAATAAATGATTGAGGATCTTAAATCCATCTCAATACCCTCTGATGATGTTTTCAACCATTCTCCAACCTTGTTAGCTACTCTCTTAAAATTTCTTCCTCTATCACTTTTGACAATATTTAAATCCCCTTTACATTCCTAAAGACCATGACCTTCCAATCTTCATCACTTCAATCCACATTAATGATTTTCCTTTCAAGAGAGTTAGTTGTATTGACAATTAAACTAGTATTAAATCCATATCATGCTCATAGATTCAAATAAATGTAGTTAAACATACTGACATGTGTTTCCTAGTCACATGTCATGTTTTGTTCCTTTTATCAAATATTTTTACCTCATCAAGGTATCTCTCTTCTGACAACGGCTCATGGATCTTTAATTTTATTTAGACCTGGATATATTTTAATATGAACATGTATGTTACAGGATGACCTTGGATACACGTTATGCATTGTATCCCATCAACATTACACCATTGCAAATTTCTAGAAGTAAAAATATGATGTTATTCTAACCTTTATTATTACCACACACCCAAATCATTTCAAATCATATAAAGGTTTTGACCTATATCGACCTAATGACGTGATCATCCCATAAGACAAAATTGGGATCTTTTGATGAATACATCTACAATATCTTCCATCCTACTCATCTAAGATACCAGTTGATAGATCCTTTAAATATGTTATGTAACATCTATCACTGGGGGAGCATATCGTGTTCTATCCGTTAATATAGTCCCTACACCTAAATACAATATGTGAGACTTGACAATATATATATATGTATTTCAAAAAAACTTCAAATATATTATCATCATTTGGTCCTACCCATCTTAAAACTAACCTCATTTATGGAGGGATACAAACTATGGAATAGAAGTTTATAATTAAATAATTTAGAATAGGTTATATTCTTAATTATTTAATATAAACTGTATGTTTATGTTTAATTGGTCATTTAGTAACTAATTTATATTAAGTCAAGGTATAATTTAATCATACCCCGTCACTTAATATGTTCATGACCCATGGGGTCATTTAAATATGGTCGTGGATCATATTGTTTTCACTTCGGGTGAATGGCTTGGAAAGAAGTGAGGTAAACAATATCTTTTGATAGATTGTAAATAGTTGTTTCTCGATTAATGGAAAATTCCCATTTGTCTATGGTTTTTTTCCCCTCAGGTGTTTTCCACATGTAAATCTGTGTCATGTGTTATTTATTTGTTATTATTTATTTATGTATTTACATTAATGTTTATTCAATATTAATTTAATATGGTTAATGGATTATAATCCTCGGTCCTAACATGGTACCAGAGTGTGTACTATTAATCCTAATTTAATTAGCCAATGGGTGTGTCGTTCAGGTGGTTGGGTGGTTAATTCATTGGAAATATTTATTAAATACCCCCCCCCTTTGGGACATAGTTTTTTTACACAAGTGTGCACAGGTGAAAATCTTCGAAAAAATCATTTACCCCTGTGCGTGAAATCTCAATGTGAAAGAATTTACCAGGACCTGCAAAATAGAATAAGGGTTAAATATTTAAAATATTTCACTATTTTTCTATAGTTTCAAATGTGTGCAGGTTGAAATATATTTTGGGGTAAATTCAAAGTTAAAAACCAAGGTTAAAAGGGAGGAGACAAGCTCCATCAAGAATAGGGTTTTCAAATTTTTCCATTGGTTAAGTTAAATCATCTATGTCCCCTCTAAATTGTAAAACTCCATGTTAATTTTATTCACCTTTGGAATTTGAAAACAAATTTTTATGTCCCCTCCTATGTCTCCATAAGGGTACCCCTTTAGAAAAATGATTTTTTTATTTAAAACTATAGTATAAATTTATATTATATTTTATAGTTCGTTATACCAAACTATAACTATGGTTTTAAAAAAAATAAATCTATATATACTATAGTTTTAATTAATATAAACTATATATTATACTATAATTATAGCCTATATATCATATAAACTATAAACTAGGCCTTTTATGCTAATATTATTAAATGGCCTATATATTAAACTAATAAATAAAAGTTTAATCCTAATTATAGTTTGGTAAACTATTATGGCCATTAAAACCTATATTTAATGCGGCCCTATAGTTTAGATTATATAATATAAACTTTATGCACACGTGAGTGGAGGCCCCATTCTTCCATGTTATTACTGATCCACGACTTTTGCCAACTGGCCCTCCATTACTATAGTTCCCTTAAACTGTTTATTGTTTCCCCTCCATGCTAATGTGGACAAACATTTCCCCTCTAAGGGCCGACTCCCATATTTTCTCTGGTGTTTGATTATTTGGTCATTTAGGCCATTGAGACCAAATTTTAGTCCCACATGGGCCTAATTGATGGGAGGGTCTACATTTTTTGCATTCGAAACAGTGTAAAGTGTTTGTGACTTTGGTCACATTTACCTTTTTGTTAAAGATCTTTTTGTGGCTCTGTTCATGACATGGTTTTGTGCCCCCTCGACAACCAAGTTGTATGCTTATGGGTTGGCTAAGGTATGTGGCTATAATGGTTACTCGTGTTAAATTTTGTGTTACCAATTGTGCAGTTTGCATATTTTTTGTATTAGATTAAAAATTGTGCAAGTTATGGATACATTGCACTTTTTGAATAAAGACAATTGGTTAAACATTGAAAAAATAACTCAACTTCGAGTTGAAACCAACCCACTCGCCATAGGTTCATATGACAAATTTTGGCCGATCAAACATATATAAATACAATGCTCCTTATTTTTTTATATATAAAGCTATTATTTTTTTTAAATATTTATTAAAATCATTTTAATTAATTTAATTAATTAAATATTTTTAATTCTTTTCTAAATTAGAAAATTATTTAAATAAAATAATATTTAAATTATTTGTTTTCAAATGAAGTTTTTTTTACGACACAACGACTAAGTCATTGTCGTCATTTTTATGTAAAACTAAAAAAAATTCACTCACATTTCAATAAATACTATTATTGTCAAACTAATATATTGTATGTTTAGATTATTTGTTTTATAGATCCTTTTTTGATGTAAATTCATCAAAATTTGATTGCATGGCTTGAACAATGACAGGGGGATTGTAAAACCTTGATTACTATAATCCTCGTTGTTCTTATTTATTGAAAATTTATTTATGAAAAAATGGGATCTAACATTTTATTATTGATAAATCATCATATGTTGAATGGAAATAATTACAGCATCTGGAAGATTTGATTGAAGGATGAGAATTCATGGCTTGCAAGCTCTAGATGGTCAAAAATGGAACTAAGAAGGCTCTGACTGATAGACAAGTGACAACTTTGGACAATGTTGTTGCATATCAACAAAAGGTGCAGGAAGTTATGTCCATTATTTTGCGGCGCATGCAGGATGATTTCCTCCTTCACATCGGGAATCAAGAAATTTTGAGTTAGGCTTGGACACAACTAGAATCAATGCATGAAGTTACATGGTTATCAAAAATTATTAAATTGATTCTAGAACTGATGACGACTCCCATGAAGGGAGATGAAAAGGTAATAAATATTCTAGCAAAAAATTAAGAATATTAAGTCTCAGTTGGATGGATGTAACTATAACTTAATTTATGAAAAATTAATTTACTTTATTATTCAGTTGAATATACATAAAAGGTTTAGAAATTTCATTTCAATACTGAATTCTAAGCATCAAAATGAACAAGACATCCCTGATTTGCAAACCCTTAGTGCTCTCCTTGATTCAGGAAGAGCAAGTTATGACAAAATTTGATTCAAAAGAGAATGCCACTTAAGCACTTCTCACTCAAAAATTAAAAATAAACCTTCTAGGTTCAACAAGAATCAAAAATCAACTTTTAAACCTCCTAGTAAAGATAAGAAACCAGGAAACTTAAGAGTTAGTTTTGATAGAAAATGTCATAACTGTGGAAAATTTGGCCATAAGAAAGAAGACTGTAAAGTAAAAAGAAAAGAAAATTCAAAAATAAAAAATGGAATAAATTGAGGTAATCAAAATCAAGATGAAAATGAAGAGAATAATCATAGATCTAATGTAGTAACTCTATAAACTACATCTATCACTTCTAAATGAAAATGTAAATGTTTTATTTGAATGTATAATATTGAATTGAAAAATAATTTTTTTTTCATAGTTAACTCAGAATAACTATAATTGAATAACTAAATAATTTATTATGGTTTAGAAGTAACTATAACTGAAAACACACAAAAATGGCTTATATGTGTTCAAAAATTTTACTTCTTTTTTTAAGTAGTTTATTCAAACTATTGTTCATTTTTTGGCATGAAATACTAAGATCATTTCTTTAGGATCATGTATGACATGTCTCGGCTTAATCTTTCCACCTATGAAATGTGTAAAGGGTGCTTACATGGTAAGCTATCACCAAAAACCCTTCCTCAATCATTTTTAAAGAAAACTCCACATAAATCCATGGGATGTGTCCATAGTTAGAGGATCTTTTTTAATTCAGTGTATGTTGTGATTATTCGTGCATGATTTGATTATATTTTTAGATATGTTATCTATCAGTCTTATCACTTTTTAAAGTGCTTAGAATAGATAATGAAGATATATATGTTGTTGATAAAAATTTGTTAAAATTTCTTAGTATGTGATTACTAAAATATTATTATATGCATATCAAATGACACTTGGGGATGCCTTTGTGTTTGTATTGGAGACGTCCAATACTGATTGCATCTAATATATATTTTACAAGATTAATATGTTGAAATTTTCAACATATTTGTAATATAACATGGTTAGTTGTTAAACATATTGTTATGTCAGTTGTTATACAACTAGTGTTTAACTTTTACAGATGGTTAAAAGTGAAATCGGTAAATATTTATATGTTTATTATGATGTCTATATGGATATTGTGACTCTAACCATGTTGATGTTGTGTAAGATATAAAATATATTGGATATGTGTTCAATTTTTTTGGTGCAGGTGTCATTACTTGGAACAGTAAAAAGCATCCAACAGTCTCCATTTCTTCTAACTGAGGTAGAGTATAGAAGTGCAATGGAAGCATCAAAAGAAGCCATGTGGCTAAAGTGGTTGTTGGAAGAGATACACATGGAAGCTAAAGGAAGTACTCCTCTTCTATGTGATAGCCAGAGTTTCATTTCTCTTGCTAAGAATCCAGTTCAACATCAAAGAATGAAGCATATAGAGGTTCATATGTATGTTAATATGAGAGAAGGTTCTCTGTGGTGATATAGATCTCCAGTACTACTTGACTAAAGATCAAGTTGTAGACATGTTTACGAATCCATTGTGTGCTGTAAAATTCTACAAGTTTTGTGTAATGCTTGGCCTTTCAGAGTTTCCATTAAGGGGGAGTGTGCATGGCAATGTCACCTCCTAATGACTGGTTAGTTGATATCTCCTTCTCCTCTATACTTTTTCTCCATTGTAAAGCATTGTAAAAGTATCTTTATGATCTTTTATAAACTTATATCACTCTAAGTTTACGGTGTACAGTCCAGTGTGTTGCATCTATTTGTAAAGGAGGTCCTTGTGTTATAAAAGGCTCCTAGAGATGTTGTTTGAGATTTTTTCCATGAGAAACTATGAGATGTAGTCTCACAAATCATGCTTAGCCTAAATCATAACTTTTTATTTATGGAATCCAAATCCTTTTATTATACTAAAAGGTAATTTAAGCATGATGAAGGTTTTATAAATCCTTCAAAATTGATATTCTAGCCTAAACCTTCACTAATAGTTAATGGATTTATAAATCATGTTGTACAAATAAGTAATGTTGGCATATAGTTCCCCACTTAATATTAAGGGGGGGTGTGACTATTAGTGGGCCTAAAAGTGTCAAAAATACAAATAAAAACCTATAAAAAATATGACACTCTACACATGCTAAAGAAAATATCTCAAAATAAGGAGCATTACAATACAAGAGTAGAAGAAAGTGTAGCAAGAAGCTGAATGGTGGAGGATCCACACATGTAGATTCCTCTCAATGAAATATTACATCACTTCCATAAGTGATCATATATCCATCCCAAATAAACATGGATGGCTGAAGAAGATGTCTGCATGTGATTCGGTGCAAAGTGCACAGCTAGAACATATAAAGAAACATTAGAATGTGTGTTAGGATAATCGTGTACGATATATTAAATATCAGGTTTCTTAGTCCTAAATGAAGGTGCAACAGAACTCATGTGTAGCTCCAAATCCTCAGGAAGAGTTGAGCAAAGAAAAATAGGAGCTCCATAAAAAAATGATCACAGTGATTTACCTACTTTATAACCAATGTCATGGCGGGAATTCCACTTAACATGTTGATTAGGGGAAACCATACCCTGTAAATGTTTTTTAATACCTCTACTAGAAAAACCCATAGAATGGATCATGCGAGAAACAAATGTAGTATTTTGCTTCTCAAATAATCCATACATGTGAGTAGAAGGAGATGAAGTGGGATATATAGAGTGTGTAACTCTAATAGGCACAAGTGCGGAAGTAGAACATGCAATAACAATATTAATAGGCTTAGGATAATTAGAAGTAAGAGCAAACTCAAAAACTGACAAATCAAGGTTAGTGGGTGTAGGAGTAGTAGCTGCAAGTGGACTAGGAGCAGGGGTATGAGAGTCTATAATATGAGGATGACGTTACATGCTAGCAAGTTTCTATTATAGAGAGTGTATTATTTCATCCTTGTTGTGAATGAGGGAATGTAGAAGATGATTTTGCTTCTTGATTTATCTAGTTTCTTCCACAAATTTAATTGTGTCCTTCTAAATGGAAAAAAATTCAAATAACATCTCATCCTCATACTAAAAATCAAATATGTCCATGATAGATGCAAGAATACACTTAAAAAATGATGCAACACCTAAAAGTTTAGGATGTCGGTCTCATCCAAAAAAGTGTTTGCATGTGATAACAACACCCCCTAAAAACTATATTAGGTAGCCCCCCATATTTAGAACTTTATAAATGAGTATGTTTAATTATTATAAGGCCTAAAAGTACCTTTTATCAATTAAATATGTGTATAAAAAATCCATCAATGCAGAGATATCAAAAAAATACACAATTTCAAAAAAAAATCACCTTAATACAACTTATGGATCAAAAATTATGAGCTCTAGAAGGTTATGCTATTAAAAAACAATATTTTAATTTTAACCTTTTAAATAAAAGGTTACACATGATGCAAAAATGTTAAGAGATTAAAAAATTGTATCTATATGGTACAAATGTGTGTCCAAAGGATAAAATACTACACCCAAAAGGTATACATCTAGACGGTAAAGAATTACATCCAAAGGGTACATTTTTGCAACCAAAGGATAAAATATTACACCTAAAAGGTACATATCTACGTCCAGAGGATAAAAGAAAACATCTAAAAGGTACACGTCCAGAGGGTAAATAACTACATCCACAAAGTATAGGCTTCTAACCAAAGGATAAAATACTACACCAGAAGATAGGCATCCAAAGAGTAAATAACTACATCTAAAGGGTACATAATTGTAACCAAAGGATAAAAGACGACACCAAAAAGGTACATATCTCATCTAGAGGATAAAATACTACATCCAAAAGGTACATATATGTGTCCAAAGGATAAAAGTGTGTATCCAAAATTACAATTAACTATACAAATTTAGATTGCAAATATCTCTTTTTGTGGTACCTCTATCAAAAATAGAGAGAAACACAGAAAGTTTCTCAACCTCAAAAAATTAGTTTGTATGGAATTGTACGGATTTTTTGAAAAATGTGTCAAAACCCCTTGAAAATGCCCATATTTGACTGTCTCAAAAAAAGGTCAAGTTTATAGTCAATTCTAGGGTTTTGGCATCTTTTTAACATAATGGCGTAGTCCATTTTCCTTAAAATTACATTGGTTGATATATAGAATGCAAAATCACTTATAAAATGACTTATTTCCCTAAACTTTTCTGACTTATTTCCCTAATCTTTTCTAATTCTCAAGATCATCCAAGGATACAAGAGAAGAGAATACTCAAGGAATAGAGGATCTAGAACATTAAGCTAAAAATTCAAGATTTAAATTCTAACATAAAATGAAATACCAAAAAAATGAATATCATTGTAGCTCTGATACCATATTAGATAATGTCATGGATCACTAGATCAATTTTCTACACTAGTCCATCGAAGACAAGAAAACACATAAGGTCTCTGGAAGTAAATAAAATTACAATAAGAGAGTTATTGCACAAGCTTGGAATCAATCCATCCAACACACTGCCGTGAATTAGCTCAATGATTAGGATGTACATATAGGAGGAGGGAAGTGTGACTACAACCTATAATAGTGGTCGGAACTCCCACTAATGTATACTTACAGTTAAGTTGAATCCATAAGACTAGCACACCTAAGTAAGCTAACTCAACAACTCTAGGGATAATCCATGTGTAGGAATAATCCACAATAAAAAATAAAGGATAAATAATATCCTACACTAGCAGAGGAAACCCTATAGGGCACTCAAAGCCTCTCCCTCTACTGAACCTATTCATGTCTCCAACTCATATATGTACACACTAGTTGTAAGTTTCCTCGTCATAACCACTAGAGTATGAACTAACCTAGTTGACTAATCAACTAACAAGGAATTCTATAAACTCAGTAAATATTACAATATATCATCCCTACTACCACCTATGATCATGGCTGAAAATTAAAAGGATTTTCCTCTTCTTTGCACCTTTATAATTCCTTAGCCACCTCTCTAATGAGTCTATGATCAGGCATTGATGTTGCATTTTTACGAACGAGAATTTTTTCCTAAAATATTATGATGGGTAACCTTTATAAATAAATTCCACTCATTAAAAGGAATATCTATAAACACCAACATATTTTACCATGCATTAGATATTAAAAACAAAACTTAAGATCCCTACTTCTTAACATATATCTCTAATCTAGGAAAATAAATAACTTAATCACTTAATATCTTTTCTCACTTGGATTCACTGGAAATTCCTCAAAAATCACCCCATCTAGAGAGCCATCTAGTACAATATCATCATCATAATGTCTCTCCCTCATAGATATCAAGTGTTACTATCTCTCCCTCTAGATTAGTAAATTTGAAGGCATCCATTATGCATGTTTCACTACTCTATGTGTATCCCAAGGCAATATCCGTATAATTTGGATGAATAAGGGCCCCAATTATCCATCACTATGTCATCCCAAATGCCACTCCTAGTCCCAGTGACTAATTATTTATCCCACATGTTTTACAACATCTAGGGAAACATCTTATGTTGTGGCATCATGGACCAAACTATTTAATAAAAGTGGTGATGTATGTATATCATGATCCTCCACCTTTATTTGGGATCTTTATCTTATTCCATCACATTGAGGTATCCTCCACTATCTTCATGGTCTCAAAGGTAGAACTACCACCTTAGGGAACCTCGCCCACTCTCCTCATCATCTCTTTATCATGTCTCAACATGTACATAGGTAGGGGAAATGGAGCTTCAGGATGTAGAAGAAATAAGTGACTAATAAATATATTAATAACATGTGGCTTAGTCTAGAATATATAATTCCAAGTAATATTTCTAACACCATGTGTTTTTATAATAGATGGAAAATATAACCATCTGTATATTATGCCCACACATAGGGTCTATACTATATGATCTCAACTCACATTTTTCATTCTTAGAAAAATAACCTAATACCACATTATAAGACCTCTCTCCCACTATCATAACCATGTAGCATCTACTACAATATTTAAAGGATCCCTAACTACGTGTTACATGGGGAATCCCTCATATATCCATGTCACTAAAAAAATAACTATTCTTGTTTCAAGTTTTCATCTAATCCAAATATGGTTTAAGTCATGGGATAGCTACACCCATATTTTAGTACCCTAAATATACAGTGTGTTTTTCTTCAATGCGTATTTGTGTTATATTAATGCATACAAATATATTCCACTACATGACTTGTAACAAAATATGTGTTATGTGACTAATCATATAATCGTATTTTGCATAGATGAAATATGTGTATTATATATTGTGATAATTATGATAATAAGTAACGACCACTCATGATAATTCACTAATATGACCCACTAATATATGATTTAGGTGGATATTCTACACAATAATTACAAATATGAATCCTTTTCTTGGCCCTTACTTATAATTTATTAATTAATTATTGTTGTGAGCATGTTATCTGATCTATAAACCGGATAAAAAAATTGACCTATGGATCCTTATAGGAAATTTATTCTTTTACCGAATTTAACCCGAAATAATAAACTTTAAACACATGCAATGCAAGAATAAGAACCACACTGCATAAGGGTTGATAACAGAATTCAACATAAGGGTTTGTAAAATAGTTGAACCAATCCATTATAATAATTTGATTATAAGTACAACTAAACTTATAATACTACAATGAATGTTTAACCGAACCTAGTATGTCAATCAACCCAATAGACCCATACTGGTCTTGGAATCTCAGTGTTCTGGCACATCTCCCTAGTTTAACAACTCTTATTGACTTCCACTCCACTGCACAAAAAATAACCTCTACATAGTGCTAAGTCTCCAGATGTCTGATGTTGACAACGATCATCTTCCACTCTATTCTGTGACCTTCAGCCTCTACGCATAGCTAAGATCAGACCCAGTTTTGTCAACAAGCTCAATAATGATTATGACTCTCAGTGATACACCTAGCGTTAAAGAATCAGAGCTTCAGTATGAGTGTATGTTTCTCCAATGTATTTGATCACCTCCCTTGGCTTCAAAATGGCGTCTCCAATCTCCCACATGAGAATACTCAGGCTTCAAATCGGCCTTTACAAATGATCAGTGAGTTAAAATAATAACTCTCAAATTTTTATAATTTCCTATATAATAATATGACTTATTATCATTATCATACCTATTCACTAATAATAGGAATTTTCTTCAAATATTTCCTATTAAAAATAATAATATGTCTTCTCCACAATATTTCCTTATGCTCCTAAGGCTTTCTCTACATTCTCTTTCACATTTGATTGTGAGGAGCTTGTGTGTTTTTAAATGGAGGGGGGGGGGGGATTTTATAGGCCAAAGTGTCTCAAACTTGGTGCTTCAATGGCTTACCTTCAATATCCATGCCAACCAACTCATCCAATTGGCCAAGTTGGTTAGGTCGTCGAGCTCAGGGGAGGCAGGTCTGGGGTTCAAAACTCCTAGCCAGCTATTTACGTAAATCATTTCATTGTTTCCTCCATTTTCACTGACTCTTGTGCCATGTTGACCTTGCACCTATCCATGTATGTTGCATTGCATCCACGTGGGCTGCTTGTGTGGCATGTGATTTGTTTCACTGTGGGTTGTTAGATTTTCGGTTGATGCAGAGTACTTGGTGACTTGCCCAATGTGATGACTCACTAAGTTGCTTGTATAGCTTGACTCTTAACTCAATTGAGCTTGGTGAAAAATAGAGAATATTTGTTAGGCCACATGGTGGCACGAGGATCCACCATGTAGTGAATCCTCCATTGTGATGAAATTATGAATAATAATATCAGTAGCAAAGGCACCCCTTCAATAAAAGAGTGTGTCAACCTCGGCTAAGGGCCTCCAGCCAAAAAATAGTGGGGCCAGCTCATCTGAAAATGAGCATTGAAGAGTGGAGTCATAAAACCATTTTTGTGCTTTTTCCTAATTTCATTTTACCATGTGTTTCAACGTAATTCTCCAGTTTCCCCTACTGTGCTCTTTCAACTGAAATCTTCTGTGAATGGCATATTGCTCCAACAGAATCCATTTTTTACATTCTTACAGACCACAGAAATCTCCCGAGGTTCACTACTGTACTATGATGATACCAAGAGGCTTTAGGAAACTCCATCCACTGAATTTACCTTTGGATCATAGCCCCCCACTAAGGAGACGTTTTGTCTCAAAATGCTTCATTTTCTCCACTCTTGATCCAGAACCTTGTGTTATGGAGAAGAGATATCTGCAGTTGACTTGAGATTCTGTACACCGGTACTCCACCAATTAGACATTCACTTTGTAACTCGATCATGGGACCTATGGCACTTAGGCTCACCACCTTCTACTGCACCATATTGTCATTTTCATCTTGACTTTTACACCTCCTATTGACCTCCACTTTGTTGCATGGCTTCTTGCCTCTACACAAAGCTAAGTCAGAGTGTACATGGTATCGACGAGTTTCATCCTCTTATTGACTTCCATTCTATTGTATGACTTTCCACCTCTACGTAGAACTAATTCAAATTTTAGTGTCATTAACAAGCTCAGCTACACCTAGATAGGACTAGTTATACCTTAGCTATTCACATCAAGGCCTTTTCCTTCATATCCCATTTTAATAAGTAATTTTGATGCTATACCTTTAGTGTACTTTTCAAATTCACCAAAACTAGGATTTACATTTTCATGGGAAGGAAAATTCATTGAATCACTGACAGGGTTTTTATCAGTGGGCATACCCTTCTTTTCCCACACTTCACCATTCTGAAAAGTCAATATAAGAACTTCCTTAGCTTGTAGTTCATGTTGTAACTCTGTGATTACTCTATATGCCTAAGAATCAACATGTGACCCAAGGTGCACATGACCTCCCAAGGTCATACTTAGATAGTTGTAGTGAAATGGATAGATGGCTATATAACAGATAAATGGGAATGTAGATGGAATGGGTGGAAGAAATCAAGGCAATCTAATGTTCTCAACTGGAACAATGGGTATCTTCTCATTGAGAGAAATGAAATCATATCTTACCTATTATGGGGTAATGGTAAGGTCAAGTATGATTACTGTGTGCAAGTTGGTGTCAATGTCGTTTAAACCAAACAAGAAACAAATTGGTTATGAAACTCGTGGAAACTCTCTTTTTTCCTCTATGAATTCCTCTCCAAAGAGGGTCATGAATGTATGACGGATGATAAGGTGAGAAAAAATCTAGTATCTACCAGGCTGATTATGCTAGAACTCATTAGCATTATCCTCTTTGTCATTCAAGGCTATCAACTGTGAAATAATGTTGGGTGGAACTGGGGTGGTTTTGAATATGAGTTTTATAAGGCCCTAATCAATTTTTTTCAACTATGTAATGGTATTCGGTTGTGGTACACTTGGATCATACACTCTTTTTTTAGGTTTTCTAGCGCCCTGGATGGTCATATGGACATGCAAACAAATAATCGAAGGAAACAAACAAATCACGTAAAGAAACCAGAGGAAACTAAGGTCAAGTTTAGTTAACCTAAGATTTTAAGGTAACGTGGGGAGCTTGTGTTAATTCCCATCTAATTAAATCTATGTTCCTAAATTAACCAAAGAATGCAAAAATATTTAAATCAAACAAATTCGATTAATGTCCTTTAATTAAGTTAAATGTATGTGCAACTAATTAATTTAAGGAATGAAACTAATTGATTAAAACAATGAAACCAAATCAAATCTAATTTTTTTTGTATTTTCAAATATTCTAGATGAAAGGGAATTAAAAAAATAAACAAATTTATTTAATCTAATCTATGTTTTTGAGGATTTTCTTGGTTTTCTTGAACTAAATTAATGAAAGATACACATAAAATAAAATTTCTTCTAATTAAATAGGAACTATTTTTATTCTAAATAAAATAAACTAAACAATGAAATAGACAAATGCAGTTATTTCCCAGTTGCAAAATGAATTAAAACTAATCTAATTAAAACAGAGGATTTTCCTAATTTGTAATTGTGGATCTAATTTCTTCTAGTTCTACCTCAGAATCATGGGAATATTGGAAAGCTTCTCAGAAGCAATTTCTTTCATGAGACTTCCCATGTAGAAGCTTTTTAAATGTGAAGAAAATCAAACAAATGCACAGATAAAAAGATTCTTCAAATTCACTTCACTTGCAAATCCACAGGGATATGTAGGGAGGGAGTTGTCAATAGAAGCATTTCTCATATGTAGGCACAATCTAACTAAATGAATAAAAGAAAGATACATGTGTTTTGATTATGAAGAAATGAAATACTTTTTGCATAATAACTTCCTCTGAATCCTTCCCAAAAAAATCCACAGGGATGATCTGAGAATAAATCCTCAATGGATCTTACTTATAGGAAATGTAGCTGATTATAAATTCTACTTCCTTAAATAAAGATTCTATGTAAATAGGAAATGAAATCTAATTAATTAAAACAAAGCCTATACGAATTAAAATACACCTCAAACTTGGAAATGTAGAGCTGAGACAATTTCCAATGTTAGTTGTGCTTTTGTAGATCCCCTTAGCTTCTTTTCCAATGTTGTCCAAGGATTTTTGGTGGTTGATATGCAAGAAGAAGATGTAGAAGTGATGGAGCTAGCTGGTTTATAGGTAGTCTAGTAGCAATACAGGCAAGAAAGTAAAAAGGAAAAATATTTGTATTTACTTATGTGCTTCTTGGCAAGATTCTGGCAGCATAACAGTGTAATTCCAAATCAAAAGACTCTAATCAATGATTTGGGAAAAATCTTGGTTTTTATAGAAATTTGGCAGGGAAATGGTGCAGCACACTTAGTAACCAAGAAGTGCCAAATCACCATGGGAAGGGGTAGTTAACTTACTAATAATAGTAAGTGAAGGAGAAGAATTATATACCCATCTAGCAAGCTCAAAGGTAGTTGATTTAGTCAAGAAAAGTGCAATATATCAACTTGTGAAAGAGCAACACCCATTTAGAACATGCTAGAAAAGTCTTGGATCAAAGTACATAGAACCATCGGTCTATGTAAACCAGTGGTTACACAACTGTCAAGTCAGTCGCATAACTACTGCTCAAGGAAGATCGGAAGTTATGCAACCATCGGTGTGGTTTCATGACTTAAGGACAAAAAGATAAGGAAAAGGGCTCAAAAGCACCTAGGAAAGTGAGAAAAGCTAGAAAATAGACAAGCAAGGTAAACTAAGCTACAATAACATGATGCAAATGAGAAAATTATACTTGGATACATCATTTAATCTGGAAACAAAATTATCATCATTGGTCATTTTCATTATTCCAACAATATAACATTGTGCAAATTTTGGTACATACACACTCCTCCAAGGAATTTTGCTTGAGTCTCAAACCTTTATTACAACTCTTTCTTCTCTGCTTCCACGATTTGTAGAAATTTCCTCAATTGATATTCCTTCTTTGGGCTACATTGTGTTTTCTAAGTTGTAGCTATAATAGGTTAATTTTTATTGGTCTTTTTCAGTGCCTTTCTATGTTCCACCATTCAATGTTGGAACCACCTTGGTGCTCAGTCTAGGAACGAATACCAAAATTGTCCCTTCTCATCTCTGGTCATAGAGAAATGTGCACATACTTGAGGACCATCCCATTCTAATTAGGTCCCTTGGTGATGATGTTCTTCTTACAACACAAACTGTAGTAGTTCCATACTCCATCTCATCTCAACAATTTGACATGCCTTATCTTGTTGATGTAGATTCACCATGTGCAGCATCGTACCAAGTATAATGAGTAAAAAAGGCCATAGTATGAATTGGTACATGTCCATCTCACTACTACCGTAGGTGATAACCTAGTTCTCCATATCAAATTTTCTCCGGAGATGGAATTTCTACAGACGACACTCATGCTCTGATACTAAACTTGTTCTTTAAACCGGCAAAAAATGATTTCGTGACCTATGGATCCTTATAATTAATTTATTATTTTACCAAATTTACCTTGAAATAATTAAATTTAAACACATGTAATACAAGAATAAGAACCACACTACACATAAAGGAGTTAGGCAGAATGCCTATGTCTCCATGTTCACAAAATAGCTTAACCAATCCATTATAACAATCCGATTATAAGTACAAATAAAATTATAATACTACAATGAATGTTCAACAAAACCTGGTATGTCAATCAATCCAATAGACCTAGACTAGTCTTGGAAGCTCAGATTTCTAGCACACCTCCTTAGTGTGACACCTCTTGTTGACTTTCACTCCACTACATAGAAAAAATACCTCTACACGGTGCTAAGTCTCCAGATGTTAATGTTGAAAATGATATTCCATTCTGTTGCATGGCCTCCAGCCTATACGTAGAGCTAAGATCATATCCAATGTCTAGTGACGACAACGATCATCTTCCACTTTGTTGCACAGCCTCCAGCCTCTACGCAGAGCTAATATTAGACCCAGTCTTGTCATCGAGCTCAATAATGATTACAAATATCCTCTGCAACCTCTAACCAACTAACTTTGTAATATGCCCAATGTCAAATAATCAAAGCTTCAATATGATTGTATGCTTCTCTATTGCAATTAATCACGTACCTCGGATTCATAATGGCATCTCCAGATTCCCACATGAGAATACTCAGGATTCAAATCAGCATTTAATAAATGATCGGTGAGTTAAAATAATAACTCCCTAATTTTTACAATTGTCTACATAATAATAGGACTTATTATCATCTTCATGCCTATTCACTAATAATAGGACTTTTCTTCAAATATTGCCTATTAAAAATAATAATAGGTCTTCTCCATAATATTGCCTTATACTCCTAAGGCTTTCCCTACATTCTCCTTCATATTTGATTGTGAGGAGCTTGTGTGTTTTCGAATGGAGGGGGGATTTTATAGGCCTAAGTGGCCCAAACTTGGTGCTTAAATGGATTATCTACCATATCCATGCCAACCAACTCGGTTGGTCGAATTCGTTAGGAAGTCAAGCTCAGGGGAGGTAGGTCTGGGGTTCAAAACTCCTGTCTTGTTATTTTTATCAATTGTTTATTTATTTCCTCCGCATTCATTGACCATTATGCCACATTGACCTCACACCCATCTACATCCATTTCCAGGTGTCCACATGGGCCGCTTATGTGGCATGTGGTTTTTTTCACCATGGGTTATTGGCTCGTCGGTCAATGCGGAGTAGTTGGTGACTCGCCCAATGTGATGACTCACTAAGTTTCTTGTATAGCTCAACTCTTGACTCCATTGAGCTTCGTGTAAATTATAGAAATGGTGGCAGGCCATGTGGTGGCCTGAGGACCCACCACATGGCAAATACTCCATTGTGGTGAAATCATGAATAATAATATCGGTGGCAAAGGTACCCCTCCAATAAAAGAGTGTGTTGGCCTTGGCTGAGGACCCCCAGCTAGTAAATAGCAAGGCCCACTCATCCGAAAATGAGCATTGAAGACCGAAGTCACAAAACCAATTTTTGTGATTTTTTCTTATTTCATTTTGTCATGTGTCACAATATGATTCGCTAGTTGCCCCTATTAGTGCTCTTTCAACTAACATCTTCTATGGACGGTATCTTGCTCCAATTGAGCCCATTTTTCAAGTTCTTATAGGTGACAGAAATCTCTCAAATTTCACTACCATACTTTGATAATCTCATGAGGTTTTGGGAAACTTTATCCACTAAATTGACCTTTGAATCATTTTTTATTAAAACAGAGATATAATACATTGGAATTCAAGTATAAATTGTTGTAATAAATATGGAAGCATAAGATAACTCAAAACATAAAGGAACACAAGAATTTTACCAAAAGAAACATAGTTTCGTAAAAATCTAGTGGATGATTCATTTGAAATCCCCAACCCACTATGTAATTCTCAAATGTAAAGATTCATTGTCAACAAGTGCCTTTTTTGGATAAAGTTCAATACAATCTATCTAAACACATACACAAATTATTTTTTCTCTTAAAAAATTTATAAAATAATTAAAAACACTATAGCAATCTCTCATAGCTCAAAGAATGATGAGAAATTTGAACATGGACTCAAACTTATAACTATTCAACTCCAACCAACCCTCACTAACTTCTTATGCCTTCTGAAAATGCCCATACTTATAGCCATTACTTGAGAGACTATATGAACCCCATTTTACGTAGTGCCAAAATTAAAATGTCCAATGATGATGAAAAGGATCTCCAAAAACATGAGGATAAGTTTTCAAGAGCTCAAAATCATTCCCTAAATCCCTCTCAACACTTCATCTCCTGTTAATCCTCTTTATAACTCTTTTAAGCCCTTACGAACTTCTTTTTGTCTTTTCTTTCCTTCTTTGTAGCCCTTTTTTATATTCTGGGATGTAACCACCACTGAATTTTTAGCCCCACTATAATGGTTTCACAACCACTATGTCATCTTTATCCTCCACCTTGGCGATTATGTAACCACCATTGCATTTTTGTTAAAATGGCTAGAAATTACGTAAACTACCAAGGTGATTTCATAACCAACACCTATAGGAACCGGTAGTTCTATCATGAGTGGGACATAATTAAACCTCTCAGTTCCCATACATGATTTATATCCTTTATTTGATTGATCCACATGTTTTCCTTATTTTAAATCCCAGTTCACTCCACCTACCCTATAGCTTACTCCTTAATTGATTAAATCTAATCCTTAAATTGATTTTGGATTGGGAAACACTTAGATGTTGGCTATTAGTAAAATTTTCATGTCATTTACTACGCCCCCCCCAATTTTGAAACTTGTCCAGAGAGCATTTCTGTTGTGCCATTTTTGATCCAAATAGAGAGAAACTAAGCTCCAAAGGACATTTTTTTCCAATACAAAGCACCCTAAGGACTGTGGATTATTGTTTCTGTAAAAGAGAGAACAAAAGGGCCACATGACTATACTTTTTCCTTCCCTTGAGCCAATCTCATATCAATTACATATTCTTCCTCCCAAAAGCACCAAGTTCCCTTTTTTCCTACTAAACACATCAACCACTAACCAGTATCAATGAGCTCATATGGAGTAGTTGGTTGAGGATAAAAACACATAGTTCAAACCAACCTCATATAAATCATTGGATAAAAGGTTAGATTTAAGAAAAATTGTTTGTTTTTATGGTTAGATTATATTTAAATTCCTTGCTTCATTAGTAATTAGAAAATCAAAAAGAAAAAGATTAGAATAGATTTGCTTTGTGTAATGTTCATGTTAATATATTAAAGTTTCCAAACCATCTTTCTCTATACTTTTCTCATCTATGAGATTAGGATTTAGGTGTTAGAATATGGATGTAATTTTTTTTTAAGATCTATATAAATTTAGTTTTAGAAAGTACAAGAAAATTTTTAAAAAATAAAAAAACATATTTTCACTTGTTTAGATTGTAGGATCACATTTATTCATAGATCAAAGGAGATTTCATTTGTAAATTAGATTAAAGTTGAATTGATATCATATATCTTATTCTACATAACTTTCATTTTCCAAATCAACTCATAGATTAAAGAATTCCAATCAAACAATGTAGAGAGTTTTAAATCTAAGAACACTACACTCCTCAAGGATACCGTCATTTCCATTTCCTTTCTTTGTAAAACATTTAATTTTAGTAAAGACATCTTTCATTCATTTTAATACTTTTTTCCCTTTCATGTGTTTGTTACAACTCATAAAAATTATAAAAACACCAACAATGATGTTTTTTCAAATTCTCATTAACTCAAGTGAAATAAATTGGTGAAGTGGTTGTTAAAACACTTGTGAAACAAACTAATTTTGACTTCTAAAAGCCCCATTTCCAGTGAGCCCTTGACTTATTGATATTGCATGCAAATTTGTCTCAAAAAATATTAATAAAATCTCAGCCAATAAAACATGAATAATGACCTATAATATGATTTTGAATACATAAATAAGACAATTTTTTTATCCCAAACAAGCTTATAAACACTCACACTCAAACTTGAAATGAGTACAATATACAAATGTGCCATTTCAAGTGTAAGGAACATTATATTTCAAACAAGGATGAAACTTGTTGATCCGTACATGACATGAGCTAATACTTTGGTTCAAACAACCTCACAAGACATCCCCAAGGCTTACAGTTCTAGCCCGAATATTTCTCTAAAGTCAGCCTCTCATTACAATGATCCCTATTTATGCTTTTCTCCCAAACCATAACAAGCACCACATGCAATGATCATTTCCTCTCAACCATGGATGACTATGGAAATTCAAGATATTCTAAAGAATAGTTGGAACACTTTCCCTACATTCCCTACTTTACTCAGACACCGAGAACTACACAGATGACATATTATCCTGAGATCATATAAGAGGTGTTCCAGTCCTTTTACCTTCCCCATACAAATCATCCCACAATTATTTTTTATTAACGGTGAATCCCCATAAGAGAACAACCATATTCTCCACCTTATCAAACACTTATTATCAATATACATTTGAATTCTCTTGGCTCATTCACTATCCATTACTTTTCTCCCTATGACCCTACCTAATCAACCGGACCCACCTCCAATGAATGTTTCACTCAAGTAGCACAAACCAACATCCCTCCATTCACTAACTAATACATATATTTGGGGATCCATATCACCATTATCCTTAACTATACCATACACCGCAATCAAGTCTATAGGAGTAATGTTTCCCTCAACAAGAATTTTTTTATTTCCCTAGATTAGACGTAGAGATGCCTCCTTTATAGCTTGTTTTCATTCCTATCCTCCCACTATTTCCACTCTCATACCATCTACAACCCTATCCTAACATCATAGCAACATCCGCTATGTTGACTACCTTGGCCCGTTCTCATGAGGATTTGAGTGTGCACAAAAATCCCTTATAATTTTTTCACATGTACAAAGACCCACAAAGGAATTGAAATGAAAATTCAATTGGGAGAATAATAATTTGTAACTATCCTCTACCTCCATACTCATCAACATGAATCCTTACTTAACAATGTGTTTTCCTTGTATTTTATGCCATAAAACAACCCCTAAAATATAAATAGGAGGAATACCTGTTTGTGATGTTGGTTGAAGGTTGTGTGCACATGATCCAATGTTGATTGTGAGAGCTCCCTTTTGGCTAGGAGGAACTACCTGTAAAATGCAAAACAATACCACCAGATAGAGTTAAATAAAACAATGAGTGGACTACCTAGCAGAAGCTAGATCTAGGAAGCGTGATGCTTCCTGAACAGGTTGTCAATCCACTTTTATATAACAATATTAATGTTATCCAAAATAAACATGAAATAACAATCTTATTGGAATTGAAATGATTTAGGTATCTCATAAAAAAAAATAAGAAAGGTCAGATAAAAGGTGATTGAGGTCAAAATGGGTCAGGTGATGGGCTGGTATTGGGTTGCAGGTCTGGTACAGGCTCTGGGTAAGATCTGGTAAAGATTAGGAGTGATTCTGGGTTGTTAGGGAATGGGTATGAGCTCGCTGGTCTGAGGTATGTTGCCAGACACAGTAACCGATGTCGGGTTGTGTGACCGATGCTGGTTTTCCAGGATGACCGATGTCGGTTGGCTAACCGGTGTCGGTAGGGGAAGTTAGTAAAAGTCTCTTAGAAACTGGTTTCCAAGACTCTCTGTGATTGCAGAGAGGATGGAAATGGTGAAGGTGAGGTCGTAAAATGGCCTTAGTGACTCAGGGATGACTAGGAGAGGGTGAAGATAGGTGAAAGGGATAGATATGGTAAGGTGATAGGTTGGTGGGAGGAAGGAGGTGTACGGATGTACAAAAAAATAAATTACTGAGAGGAATGATGATCTTACTGAAAGAAAATAGAGATAACTGAAGAGATGTTAGGTACTTACTGAAGAATGGGTCTGGAGAGTGCAGGTGATGAAAACAATGATGGCAGAGATCCAGAGAGAAGGGATGTCATGTACATGTGCCATGGTAGTTTGAGCCTCCATGCTTCTCTGTGTGAATCCATGATCGTGAAGAAGGTGATGGATGTCGATGGTTGTTGGTAGTGCTCCCGGGTGCTTTCCTTTTCCTGAGTGCTTCAGAAATTTGAGTGCTCCAAGTCTCTATTCGTGTGAGATCCTGAATCGAATGACCAACCTCAGCAAAGGCTTTTGGAAATGTATTTAACCTAACTGGTGATGGTTAGGGGACCGATGTCGGTTGAGGTATAACCGGTGTTGGTTAAGGTGGGAATATCTAGGTTGGCCAAAAATAGCCTGATTGTTGCTATTTTTGGCATGGTCTTCAATCTTCATCTGAGTCTCCAGTGATAGATCACGAGAGGATGAGTAAGATTCCTCTTAGGTTTGTTAATAGGTTTAAGTCTAGGTTTAGACTAAGTCCTAGTTTGTTAGGATAGGCTTAGACTTGGTCTTAGGTCATTAATGAGGTTTGAGTGGGTCATGGAGTGAGGTGGCTAGGTGAGTTGGCTGGGTGAGGTGGTCAAGTGAGGATGTTAATTAAATTAATTAAGGTAATTAATTCAATTAATCATGTGCACTATGGGATATGAATAGGTAAGGTATGGTTAATTTAATTAACGGGGTTATAAGGGTAGTATGACCTAATTTTGGTGTCTACATTTTGCCCCTTTTTGTCACGTAGCTTGTATTGATAAGCGACGCTGAAAAAAATAGGAAGTGATTGCCCCATGTATGGGTGAGAGTGGGGTTTCCCCAAGTGTGGGTGAAGGTGATCCCCCTCAAACCAGGAACTGATGAGGTGTTATACAGAGTCGGTGAGTGGTTTGATAAATGTGTAGTTGGTGTAAGTTAAGGTAGGTAGTGGGTAAGGGTATGGGTACTTTGGGTAAAGGGTAATGGTCAAATCAGGTAATAGGTAATGGGAAAGGGTCGAATTGGGTAATGGGTAATGGAGATCAAACACATGCACGTGTATAGATTACAACACGGTACTAGGTTGAAGAGCTTGTAAAATCTACATCGTTTAAGGTTGATAGGTTTATCCTATCAAGATTGAAGTGATTCAGGTATCCAGGGTATAGGATATGGTCTGGAAAACACAATATAGGTTAGGTGCAGGAACGTTTAGGTATGATCTGGTACACCAGAGGTTTGGTCAGGATAAATGGACACGGTAATAGGCAAGGTATGATTGTTAGGCTAAAACAACATAGGTAACAACATCGCAAGGTATAACGAGTACACAAGTTCAATGGTTACAAAAAGTAGGTTAGGTCTAAGTAAATAGGTTGTGGCATGCGTAAGGCCAATGTATAGGTAAAATAACAAATCCCTAAATGCAATTAAGGAATTATATGGGTAGTTTAGGCTTGTGGGTAGGGTACAATGGGTGTTGGTACTGCCAAAAGGTATGTGGCAGTAATGAGGTTAGGTCAAAATAGGAAAAACATGGAGGAAATGGTAATGGCAGGATGACCGATGTCGGTTATAAGGTAACTGATGTCAGTTTGGTATGACGATGTCGGTCATGTTGGGTTAGGGTTATAAAGTTAAAATTCCATATTTTACGGAATCATTGTTGTTGTTGACTTTGAGAAAATGACAGAGCTGAGTGACTTGTGCATTTTTGGGGAGGAAAAGTACAAGGTATTGTACCAGCTGAGGTGGAGGTGACTAAGTGGTGAGAGGAGCTAGGTAGATGGGTCCACTAGTCAGTAGTTGGAGATGTGTGATTGGTGGAGAGGTTTTGAGGTAGATTTTGGTATGGCAGAGGTGGGAGAGGGTTCGGGTGGACCACCGGTGCAGTGGCCAAATGTGCCACCATGTAGGTGACATCGTGATGAGGTAGGGGGAATTTTCTTAACTTATTATTTACTCCAATTGTGTTTTACAATGAAGAAATTTTGGGTGGGAATGTTAATTTTGAAATGTGGGTGAAAAATAGATGAAATCTGAGGGGATGAGGTCAAATATAGGCTAAGTAGGGGGAGAAATAAATGTGGGGTGTAAGTGTTGGGATTAAGTAGGGTTGTAGGTTGTTTTTGTCAATTTTTAAGAAATAGAGGAGGGGGTTTCGGTTTTGGGGGTCGTACAGAGACCGACGTCGGTCAAGTTTTGGCCGACATCAGTCAGCTGTAGCTGACATCGGTCAAGACTAAGGTGACTGACACCGGTTAATCAGAACCGATGTTAGTCAAGGAGAATAGGTGATGGTCCAGGAGACTGGCACTAGTTAGGGTGAAAGAGGGACAGGGGTAAGAAGGGTTATGTATGAAATGAAAAGAGGTCAAGAAGGGGCAAGTAATGACTGGTTGTAGAGGGGTAAGGGTAAAATATGATCTTTGGCTAGATGGGATAGGTGAGTAGGTGAAATAATGTGAAGGTAATGAGTCATGAGTGTAAAGGGTAGGAGGTTGGTATGTGAATTAGGTAAATGGGGTAAGCAGGATTGGTGTGATTGGGTATGGTGTTGGGGTTAAGATGTAATTGGAGGTAGTGAGGTCTTAACAATGTTGTGTTTTGTTGGATGTAGGCTAGGGACCAGCTACGTATGCGAGACAGAGTACCACCATTGTTGGTAGATATGTGGTCGAGTGTGACTGCAGAGGAGTGGGAGCATATGACTGATGTTGGATTGATTGGGATCTGATGCTATAGGTGTGTAGCTGAGATCCTAGTTTGATGGTTGCACTCATCGATAGATGGGATTCAATGACCAACACTTTTCATTTACCGACGGGTGAGATTACTGTCACCCTGGAGGATGTATACAGGATCCTGCGGCTACCGATTGTGGGTGAGTGAGTGTATTCTATTTCTTCAGAGGCCTCTGTGGAGCCTATAGTGGTTGTGTTTGGGGAGGTGATGGGTGAGCTGAGGTACCATAGTGTGAGCCTTAGCTACAGAGAGATGTATGCAGCCCATCCTCAGGAGACGAGGTTGGTTGTTTTGATGATGGAGGTGGTATGTTGTTTCACCTTACCAGATGCTGAGGGTGGTAGATTCCCATGAGCATTGATGGGAGTGCTCTAGGATATGGTGGAGGAGTGGATCTATTTTGCATGGGCACCGACATTCCTGGTGCAGTTGTATAGGGAGTTGTGGGCCTATGGGAGATTGTGGTGGTTTAGTTTGTGTTGCACTTTTCTTCTGCATTGTTGGGCATATGAGCACATCGTATGTGTATGTCCAGTTGGTTTTCCCTGACTTGATTGGTTTGGGGGTGGCTTGGTCAGAGTTGGATATAGATGGTGGGTACCAGTTGGTGGGCAAGCATAGGGTGGCTAGGGCCACACATGATGTTTCATATTATAGGTGGTTGCTGGAGGGATTGTCTGGTGTGGATATTGTTTGGAGGCCATATGTTGGCTATCCCTCATACAGGGACATGGTGGAGGAGTTAGAGGAGTTACAACTTGCTCAGGTGGATACAGGGGCATCATGTCCAGTGAGCATGAGATGATACTTGTTGACAGGGTCAGATGATAGTTTGTTTTGTCGCAGGATGTGCCTCCACATGTCCCACAATATAGGAGAGATGACGTGGAGAGACCTATGTCTCCACCATGACCAAGTGTGCCGACAGGGTAAGAGGAGCAGGCGGTGGATAGGTGGATGATGATGTTGGGGTCACTGATAGATATAGGTAGTGGTGGGCGGCACAGATATGGGCGGCACCACCGAGGCAAGGGAAGCCAGACTTAGCCACCATCACAGTACAGAGGGATACCTTGCAGGGTCAGGTGGCTGCCCTTCAGGCACAAATTACAACTTTACAGGGGCAGCTTACTAGGGTCAGAGGCACAGGTTGTCATTTTATAGGCTCAGGTGTGGCACTACAGGCCCCTAGGTTACATAAGGATAGGCACCCGCACAGGGTGGAGATGGAGATGGGGGATAGGTTGGCCACCTTATAGGCATAGGTAATAGGTTTACAGGGCTAGTTGGCCACTACACAGGCTCAGGTTGTGGCCCTATAGGCCCAGGTTATAGTGCAGGCACCACCATAGGCTCAGGGATAGGGTCCCATACTACAGGAAGCTGTGATAGGATAGGGTCCCCAGGTACAGGGAGGAGGACAAGGAGCACAGGTACAGGGTCTGAGGCTAGCGTTAGTAGGACAGAGCTCACAGGTTGTCGTGAGACCTATGGCACCACCTCAGATGGTGTCGATGGTGAGGTTCAGGGATGCCCTGAATGAGGCATGGTATTACCAGGATCATCTGATGACCACAGGGATAGATGTCCCCTCCTATGCTGAGTACAAAGCACAACAGGAAGTGAGTGAGAGGACTAGATCCCACACTCATAGTTTAGAGAGCACAGGGGGCTGGTGAGCCCAGAGACAGGGTCAGGGTGAGGTGATGAGTTCACAGAGGCCAGACCCAGCTGAGGGCCAGGAAGAGATTAGACCGAGACCCATGCTAGGTGGGGAGGTGCAAGCAGGTTCAGGCTAGGGGTGAGGAGGAGGAGACAGATGAGACATGCATGGATATCAGATGGAGTGATGACTAGTCACCTTATATGATTGGTGTATCAATTTTTGGTATATACCAGCCTGCGTGCTGATGATAGTGAGGATGTACATGAGAGTTTTGTGATTTTGATCTTATACCGGCCTGCATGCCAAAGATGGTAAGATGTATTTGAGCATTTTAGATACTTGTATGTATTTTTATTGGTGTACATTTGTATTGATACACAAACTTTTCATTGTTATAGATGATGATGATATTGATATGTATGGATGATGTATTGTGTTTTAATTTCCATTGTTATTGTGTATGTGATGGAAAATAGGTGAATTAGGCATGTTTGATTCAAGGTCATGTATGCATGGTTGAGTTAGGTCAGTTAGGCATGGTGTAGTTTGAGGTTTGTTAGGCATGGTGGAGTTTAGGTTGTTAGGCATGGTTGAGTTAGGTCAGTTAGGCATGCATGGTTAGGCATGGTTGAGTTTAGGTCATTTAGGCATGGTTGAGTTCAGGTATTTAGGCATGCATGGTTGAGTCTAGGTGAGTTAGGCATGGTGGAGTTAAGGTTTGTTGGTTTTGATTTAATTTCCAAGTTATTGGTAACATGGGAAATAAATGATGATGTATATGTATGTTATGGTGTAGATTTCCAAAATATTTGATATCATGGAAATGTGAAATGATGGATGTATGATATGATGTTGTTAAGAAAATGGTAGGTATTTACGTTTGTTAATTGTTTAATTTCCAAGTGTTTGTGAAAAATGGAAACTAAGTAAGGTGAAATGTTAATTGAAAACATGGGGGGGGGGGAATTGGTTAGGGTAAAGAGTGGCTGAGCTAACCTCCAAGGGCCCCATGCCCTCAGAGTGTTGCCTACATAGCCTTGGTGAAAAGGGGCCTCAGGCCGATGTAGTTCTCCCATAAGCTAGGGAAAAATAAGATGAGGTAGAGGAATGGGTGGGTAGGTTTTAGGCATGATATAATCTAGGTCATTTAGGTCTGGTTGGGTTTAGGTCATTTTAGGTATGGTTGGGTTTAGGTCATTTAGGCATGATTGATTTTGGTGAAAGGGGAATCCTTAAAATGTAGGTATCGATGGTCTAGTCCTGTATAGGATAATCAATAAGTAATGAAGAAGGTGAATGGTAGGAGGAGACAAAAGAGCCACCTAATTGATAAGAACCATAACGAGTTCACCATACCTTAGATTGGCTTATGAACAAAAGACCCTAAAGGTGTTGCATGATTGACTATGCTAAGGGTGAAGAAAGTCACATGATCATGAAATGTCATGTTTTTGCAAGTCCCTTGAGAAGGTAGGAAATTAGGGTGAAAAGGAAATGAGGTGAAAATGGTTGGTTTTTAGCGTAACCTGGTGTAAGACAACATGCCTACTTGGCAAGAGACCTAAGATCAAAATAGGCAAGTCCATGATGAAAAAGTTATCATTTTCTTCTTTTTGTTGTTGTTTTGATAGACTGATCGATGTGGGAAGTCTATGTGGGATGAGTATATTATCTCCTTGAGGTCTTCGTGAAGCTGATCGATGTGGGAAGCTTCTGAATATTTTATTTTATTTTGCAAGAATAGTCCTCTTTTGATGAGAGACTAAGTACAATATGGCTAGCTTTGTATAGTTGTCCTTCGAGGGAGCAGTCTATTTATAGCAGCGAGATAGAGAGAATAGATGTCCTTTTTGAGGGAATCATATTTTTGCTAGAAGTTTGACTCAAGGAGTTGAATCCCATTTTAATTTTGATATTATTTTTTTGTTAGACTGTTAAGTCATGGACAAGACTATAGAGAAAAATAGGCTCTTGGTTTGAAGGAAAAACCATAGCACACAGAGGCTAACTATGCAAGAGAGAGTTTACGTGATGAATGACCATGGGATTCCATCTTGAAAAAGATGAAAAAGTATCCATGAGAATCATGCCATGAGTAGGGCCATGGTACTCATATTGAAGATAGGGCTGAAAAAGTGATGGGTAATCACATGATTCTTGTTGAGTCGTGGATCCTTAAAATAGTTAAAATGGAAGGTGAATGGTGCTCAAGGGATGAGTGTTAAATAGACAGAAGGTGATATAGGACTTGATTCAACAATAGAATGGTCTAAGATGCAAGGCATTGAGGGGCTCAGGTTTGGGTTTACCTTCGAGTGAAGACAAATGATAAGCACCTGATCCATAGGTATGAGTAACGATATAAGGTCCAAGCCAATTAGGAGAAAATTTTCCCCGTTTACTTTTCTCCTCTTTGGTTACATGTTGATTTTCCTTCAGGATGAGGTCACTGACCTGAAAGGTTCATTCATGGACACATTTTTCATAGGCACGTTTGATACATTTTTGGTAGATTTGGAGATGATCAAGAGCATTAAGATGACGTTCGTCTAATAACTCAAGTTGTGCCAAATGGTCCTGGTGAAAGTCATCATCGTTAAGCATCTCTTTGAGTGAGATACGAAGAGATGGAATCTGGACTTCAAGAGGTAGGACAACCTCTATACCATAGACCAGAGAAAAAGGTGTGGCCATAGTTGAGGTATGAATACTAGTACGGTAAGCCCATAAAGCAAAAGGAATGTGCGTGTGCCAATCCTTTCCCGTATCATCAACCACTTTCATAAGAATTTTGTTCAAGGTTTTGTTGGTTGATTCAGCTTGGCCATTTGTTTGTGGGTAGTAAGGTGAAGAAAAACTAAGTTGAATGCCGAAGGCATCACAAAGTTTTCGTAGGGTTTTGTTTTTGAATTGTTTTCCATTATCAGTGATGAGGCGGTGAGGGACACCAAAGTGACAAATAATGTGATGGTTGATGAATTCACAAATTTTCTCAGCTTTTGTAGAGATGAGGGGGATGGCTTCTACCCATTTAGTGTAGTATTTAGTTGTGGTAATAATCCATTGATGGCATTGTGAAGAATGAGGATTGATCTCTCTGACAAGATCCAAACCCCATTGAGAGAAAGGCCAAAGATCTCGTGTGACCTGTAAGGCGTGACTAGGTGTGTGATGAAGATTAGCATGTTGCTGGAATTTCACACAATGTTTGACATAGTCACAACAATCATGGTTGAGGGTGGGCCAATAATAGCCCAGGTGAAGGATGTGTTTGGTGACAAGCTAAGCCACTGAAATGACCTCAAATTCCATCGTGAACTTCCTTGATGGTGTAAGGAATTTCAGAACTTGTAAGGCATCGTAAGAGGATACTATCAAAGCCACATTTATAAAGAAGGCCACCCATGATGACATAGCAAGAGACACTTTTGAGAAAGGAGTGTTGTCCATTACGAGTAAGGTCGGGAGGTAGAATGAAAGGGAAAGGTAGTCAACAAACTACTTATACCAAAGGTCATGTGGGTCAGGTGTAATGGTTCTGATGAGGTTGACGTCTTGAAATAGATAGGAAGGTGATTGTAGCCTTTGTACTGTGACAAATATTTTTGAGTCGGAGGGTGAGGTGGGTATCTGAGAAGCAAGGCAGGCCATGGTATCCACAAATTTGTTAGTGGAACGTGGAGTGGTTTGAAGTTCATAATGGTCAAAGGTAGTCAAAAGTATGTCTACATGATGCTTATACTTTTGAAGTATTTCGTTACGACACTGGTATATACCATTGACTTTGATTTACAACCAGTTGAGAGTCACCAAAAATATTAATTGATTTAACATCTAAGGCCATAGAGGCTTGAAGACCTAGTATGAGTGCTTCATATTTGGCAATATTGTTAGTACATTCAAAATCTAGTTTGAAAGGATAATGGCATAGGTTTACCATCAAGAGGAATGAGGATAACACCTGCACCACCCCCATGCTGACATTTGGAACCATCAAAGAATAAGGTCATTTGGTAAATGGTATCATCCAAAGAGAGGGTAGCAATGGATTCGTCTGGGAAATCAAAGTTAGAAGATTGATTTCTGGAGAGGGGTGCATCTGCAAGTTGGTCAGTGATGGTTTGGACCTTTGATAGATTTTTGATGAATGAATTCAAGGTCGAGGTCTGCAAGAAGCATTAGGCAATGTGCAGCACATTGATGTTGGTAGGGCTTGGCATACATGTAATGTAAGGGGTTAGTATTGGTGACGACAAATGTTTTGTGATTGAGTAGGTAATGACGAAGTTTAGTGGCAACAAAAACTAAGGCTAAGAAGAGTTTTTTGGCATGGGTGTATCTGGTTTCATAGTCCAAAAGGGTATGACTTATATAATAAACCACTTGCTCCCTGTGTTTCTCATCATGATGAGCAAGCATGGCACCCAAGGAATGATCCGTAGCAGAAATGTAAAGGTAAAATGGTTGGTCATCCTTAGGAGGAATGAGTACAGGTGGTTGGAGGAGGTATTGTTTTAAGGCCTCAAAGGCTTTGTGGCATTCATCATCCCATTTGAAGGAGACATCCTTTTTGAGGAGATGATGAAATGGGTGACAATGGTCAGAAAGCTATGAAATAAAATGATGAATAGATTGCAACTTACCTTGCAAACTATGAAGTTGGCGAAGGTTAGTAGGTGGAGGAATTTCAAGAATAGCCTTGATTTTAGTGGGATCGACTTCTATGCCACACAAAGAAATGATAAAACCAAGGAGCTTTCCTAAGAGCACAACGAAGACACACTTCTTAGGTTGAAGGTGAACACAATACTTGATGAGATGGTCAAAAATGACCTTAAGGACTGTAAGGTGTTTGGCTCGATGTTTGGATTTGGCAAGAAGGTCATCTACATAATCTTCCAATATACGATGCATGATGTCATGAAAGATATAAGTCATAGCCCGTTGATATGTAGCACCAACATTTTTAAGGCCAAAGGGCATGACTCGATAGCAAAAGTTCCCCCAAGGAGTGATGAAGGTGGTTTTGTGTTGATCTTCTCGGGGTGAGTAATATTTGGTTATAACCTGAGAAACCATCCATGAGTGATAACATCTCATGGCCAGTGGTAAGATCAACTAGTTGGTCAATAATAGGTAGAGGAAAGTCGTCTTTGGGGAAAGCTAAATTAAGGTCATGTAAATCCATGAATATGAAAATTCCTCCTATTGCTTTTGTGATAGGAATGATGTTAGAGATCCATTGGGGATAATCAATGGGTAGGATGAAGGAAACAAGAGAAGGTGTTGAAGTTCTTCTTTGACAAGAAGGGAAATGCGAGGATGCATTTTTCACAGCTTCTGTTTTATGGGTTTGGCTTCAGGAACAGTTACGATATTGTGGACCACAATGTTTGGGTCAATACCGGGCATATCAGCATAGGACCAAGAAAAAGTGTTGCTATAATCCCAGAGGAAAGAAGTGAAAGCTTTATATTTAGCAACATCTAAAGATTGACCTATCTTTAGAATGTGTGGGTCATCCTGAGTGTTAATATTGATTTTGATGGTCGATTCATTTAACATGGTTTGCATCTCAGAAGGAAATGACCGGTGAATATAAGAATCTTCCGCACCAAGGTAGGTGAGGATAGACTCATCATCCTGACATTGAATGACATTAATGGATGGTGTATCATCATCGATCATGTCAGGATACAGGAAGGGAAGAGAAGAGGGAGCCTCGCCACTACATGTTGATAAGTCAGAGGTCCTAGGGAAATGGTGTTCATGAAAAAAAGTTAGGAGGAATAGATTTGGGATCTATAGACTCCGTGGGTGAAGGTGGTGATGTTGGTGAACGGGTTGGAGAAGGCTTATCGTCCTCGATGAGGTCGATGTGGGCCTTCTTGGAAGATGGTTTGGAAAATCCAATACCACTGTGGTCTTTGTGTTTACGTGTAGTACATGGGATGACAGTATGATGACCCTGTTCATAGAACCCAAAGCCAAAGCCTTTCCATGCACAATGGTGAAGGAAAGTGTGGGAAAAGTGGTGGTTGGTGAGAGATTGGAGGTCAGATGAAAATGGTCACGTTTGGGAAGGTGGCTCGGGTGAATAGGTGGAAGTATCAAGTCCCCCATATGTTAAGTTGGTGTGAAGGTGGGGAGGACCATAAGGGAAGACCTCGCCTATGTGATGGTCATAACGAGGATGTTGGTGTAGGTTACCATACTCTTGTGGAGTAAGGAATGTGTTTATGTTGTACAAGTGGTATTCCCCCAGAGTGAGGCATTGAAAAACACCTTCTAAGGGATCGGTAGTGGATATGTGTGTAGCCAGAATAGATGAATTACTAGGTGATTGGGAAGAAGAAGGATGAGTTGGTTGGGAACTAGATGGGTTAGCGGATGGGTCAGCTGCAGAGGCTGCGGTAGCAGTGGGAATAGAAGAGGTAGGCATGGGTGAGGTAGTGGAAACATCAGTGGATGGGGCTGTGGGTGAAGGAGAAGTGGTGGTAGTGGTAGATGCCTTAACTGGTATGAGGACATCATTAGGTTGGTACAACATGTTGCAAGTTTTAAATGGTGAAGGGTCAGCTGGGATGGTATAGTTATGTCCTTCATGTTCAAATTTTACACAATGATGTAAAGTTGAAGGAACACAACCCATGACATGGATCCAAGGTCAGCCAAGCAACAGGTTATACTGGAATTCCCCTTCTAAAATGTAGAATAATTATGGTACAGTATGGGGGCCCACATGAATGTGAAGAATAATGGTGCCAAGGGTGGAAGTGATGGTGTCATTGAAGGAGCACAACATAACTGGGTTATTATGCATGTAATTTGAAGGGATGCACATTTGATTGTATGCATGGGAGGAGATGATGTTGATGTTGGCACCACCATCGATCATAACACGTTGAACATGAATATTATTGATATAGATGGAGATGAAAAGAGTGGGATCAAGGTCATCTGATTGGAGAGGTATGATCTCCTCATCAGAGAAGATGAGGGTGGCCACTTGATGAGTGGGAGTGGGGGTAGAAGAAGGAGATGATTTGGTAAGAGAGGCCACATGGTGAGGGGTGATAATGGAGGCTACTGGTGTGGGGTTGTTAGGTAAAACCTTGATGGATTGCAAAACCTCCATGAGGGCTTGTCGATGAGATTCAGAGGTTTGGATGAGATCATACAAAGACATTTTTAGAGGGGATTGGTGTAATTGTTTTATCATTGTATGATGGGTGACCCCATCAGAAATAGGGTATGTGGGTCTTCGAATGGTGATTTTGGGTGTGGGTGCAGATGGTATGTTAGGCACATGATTAGTGGATGGGCTGGTTGCTTTTTCTTTTCCTTTTTCTTTTTGGGTGTGAGTGGCAACTTGGATCATGTTAATCTGAGGAAGAGAGGTGGATGGAGAAGGTATGTCATGAGTAGTATAATGACATGATGGACAAAAACCTAATGTGGGGTAAGAACCTTACGAAATGAGTAGGGTGCACTGGCATTTTGGTGGGGTTTTGGTGAGCTCTCTTATGTGGACCATGTTGATCTCAAATTTTGGAGGTGGATAAAAGGGTTGTGGAGGTGGTGATGTAGGTCATTGAATAGGTAGTGGGTGAGGATGTATGGTGATAGGTGAAGATGGAACAGGGTCCTCATCAAGAAGATCATCGTCATCAAAATTTTCTTCAGGAGGACATAATTGGAGGAGAATGGTTTTTAGAGCCTTACAACCTTCTACATCATGTCCTGGCACACGATGGTAGGCACAAATTTTAGTTTCGTCAAACCCCTTTGGTTTGGGTTTGAGTGGGTCATAAGGTCTAAGTGGCAGTAATGTGATGACTGAGGTCTCTAAAAGGTTGGCTAAAATGTTGGCATAAAGACCCTGCCAATGGATCACAGTGTGAAGTGAGTGTGGGTTTGGGTGAAGGTGCAGATGATTGTGGTGGAAGAGGTGTTATAGGAGGTGGAATAGGTTTGACCACCGGTTTGGTAGGTGGTATTGTCTTAGGTTTTGATGGTACCTGCTTGGGTAAAGGTGTGGTAGATGAACTAGCAATAGAAGGTGTTGTGGGTTTAACTACCTTTTTGGAGGGTAGTGGGTTCTTGTCCTTGGATTGCACCTTCTTGGGTAAAGGTGAGGTAGGAGTACGTGATGTAGAAGGGAGAGTGGATGATGGCAGAGGATGGGTTAGCCATGGTGATAACAGAGGTGTGGTAAAGGTTGCTGGTAGAGGCCAGGTGGAAGGTATGGGTTGAAGAGAAGTAAGTCTCATAGGTAGTGATGGGGTTATGGTAGTTGGTGGGGGTATAGGTGGTAAGAAAGATTTGGGTGATGAAAAATTTTGCGCAGGTTGATTGGATGTAATAAAGGATTGTGATGAAGAGGGTTGTTGCACTTTTGATTTGCTTTGGGTAGGAGGTTCTTGACTAGGGTAGATGGGTGAGGTTTGAGGATAAATGGAAGGGGTGAAGGTGAAAGAGGCATGGTGGGTGAAACTGGTGTGTGTGGCCTAAAATGTTGGGTCCTCTTTTTAGGTGGAGGATTGGTTTTTATGCAAACTTGAGAGGACATGGCTAAGTCCAATTTGATGGGTGGATGGACAAGGCTTGATGTCGGCATGACACCCAGGGTAGTGATAGGTCTAGATATGGGAGAATATTTAGGTGCAGGTAGGTTCTTAGGCATAGGAATGGGTTTGGTTATGGTTAAAGGTTCAGATGTAGGTAAGGGTGATGAAGAAGAATTCATTTCAACAGGCATGGTCATGGTTGATTTGGTCACTTGAAATACCTTCGGATAGATCGTGGAGGTATCAGTAAGTGACATTTGCATTTGGGTTGAAAAGGGTAACCGAAGGGTCCCCAAAGCATGGAATTATCAACGTAATGCAAGTGGTCGGCCAGGTGTGAAAAAGTCATTATAAGAGGAGAGTTTAGGCATAAGAGGAGATGGCATTGGTTTAGTGGAAATCCCTGTAAAATATGTCTGTGAGATAGGGAATTGGTTAGCCTCAAACTCTGTAGGTAAAAGAGTCAAGAGAATATCAATGGGATCCTAGAATGCTAATGGGGAATTGTCACCAATAGGAAATGACATGTCTAAAGGATCCCCCATGGGTAGGAGAGATGGAAGGTGGGGTGAGGTAGATTATTCTTTCAGTGGAGAAGAAAGAGAGGATGATTCTCCCATGAGTTAGAGAATTAATATTGTTGATCTTTTGTTAGGTTGCGAGGTAGATGGTGAAATAAGCATCGGCATAAATTATGGACTCCTCCATGGGTGAAGGGGGAGATGAAGGGGACTCCTCTGTGGGTGAAGGAGTAGATGAGGTTGGCTCCTCTGTGGGTAGAGGATCTTGTGATAGAATCTCCTCGATAGAGGGGATAGGAGGAAATTGAGGAATGGTTGGTATGATTTCAAAAACAGCGTGAACTTCATGGACATTGTTTTTGTTGGTTGAAGGTTCACCATTGTGATTAGATGATGGTGTATGGTTAGGGAACGGCTTCTTAAAGATATGCAAGTTTTGATTTTTTGGTAAATTTAGGTTGTCCAAGATGAGATCTCCATTATCTAACATTTCTTGGACAATTTTCTTGAAGGTTATGCAATTACCATCGCTATAGCCTTTAACGCAATGATAGTTACAATAATCATGTTCCTTATACCATGCAGGCATAAGACGAGTAGGGTCAAAACTAATATGAGTTAAATAAAACAATACCATGACATATAGCTAAATAAAACAATGATTAGACTACCTAGCAGAAGCTAGATCTGGGAAGCGTGATGCTTCTTGAAGAGGTTGTCAATCCGCTTTTATATAACAGTATTTATATTATCCAAAATAAACATGAAATAACAATCTTATTGGAATTGAAACGATTTAGGTATCTCGTGCAAAAAAAAAATAAGAAAGGTCAAATAAGAGGTGATTAAGGTCAAAATAGGTAAGGTGATGGGTTTTTATTGGGTTACAGGTCTGGTACAAGCTCTGGGTAGTATCTGGTAAGTATTAGGAGTGATTCTAGGTTGTTGGGGAATGGATATGAGCTTGTTGGTCTGAGGTATGTTGCCAGACACAGTAACCAATGTTGGTTGTGTGACCAATGCCAATTTGGTAGGATGACCGACGTCGGTTGGCTAACCGGCATTGATAGGGGAAGTTAGTGAAAGGCTCTTAGAAAATGGTTTCCAAGCTCTTTGTGATTGCTCATAGGATAGAAATGGTGAAGGTGAGGTCGTAAAATGGCCTTAGTGACTTAGGGATGACTAGGAGAGGGTGAAGATAGGTGAAAGGGATAAATATGGTAAGGTGATAGGTTTGTCACAGGAAGGAGGTGTGTGGATGTACAAAAAAATATTACTGAGAGGAATGATGATCTTAAATAAAATAGATAAAACTGAAGAGATGTAAGGTACTTACTGAATAATGGGTCTGGAGAGTGCAGGTGATGAAAATAATGATGGCAGAGATCCGGAGACAAGGGATGTCGTGTACATGTCATGGAAGTTTGAGCCTGAATGCTTCTCTGTGTGAATCTGTGATCTTGAAGAAGGTGATGGATGTTGATGGTTGTTGGTAGTGGTCCCGGGTTCTTTCCTCTACCTGAGTGCTTTAGAAATTCGAGTGCTCCAAGTATCTGTTCATGTGAGATCCTAAATCAAATGACTAACCTCAACAAAGGATTTTGGAAATTTATTTAACCTAACTGATGACGGTTAGGGGACTGATGTCACTTGAAGTATAACCGACGTCGGTTGAGGTGGAAATAACTAGGTTATCCAAAAATAGCCTGATTGTTGTTATTTTTGGCGTGGTCTTCAATCTTCATCCGAGTCTCCAGTGATAGATCATGGGAGGATGATTAAGATTCCTCTTAGGTTTTTTAATAGGATTTTAAGTCCAGGTTTAGACTAAGTCCTAGTTGGTTAGGATAGGCTTAGACTTGGTCTTAGGTCATTAATGGGGTTTGAGTGGGTCATGGAGTGAGTTGGCTAAGTGAGTTGGCTGGGTGAGGTGGTCAAGTGAGGATGTTAATTAAATTAATTAAGGTAATTAATTCAATTAATCATGTGCACTATGGGATATGAATAGATAAGGTATGGTTAATATAATTAAAAAAATTTATAAGGGTAGTATGACCTAATTTTGATGTCTACAGTTCTATAGTTTACAATAGTATTTCCTTCTAGGCTTAAAATGACACCAATCCTTCAATGGATCCAATACTCATAATGATATTTTTAATTTTTAGTTGATATGTTGCATCTTCAATGATATATATTGTGAAACTTAACCATCGTGGTTGTTTGATAACCAACTCAATTTTTCTATGTGTTTAATTACCTTCTCTATACTTCAGGAAGTTATCATACACTTTATTATTTTTCCTATATTTTCAATAGGACATATTTGATTAATTATTCTTGAATCCTCTCAATAAAAAATTGAATCTGCTTAGATTCTCAAGGAAAATGAATGTTAATGAATCAATGATTCAATCAATAAATCAATCCCTATGAAATCTATGTCCATGTGAACATTAACAATACCTCAGGCTCAAAAATCAAATCTCAGGATTCAAATTTGAAGATAAAATATCTCCCTTATCCCTTCAAATTCTTTTAATTAAATAGAGTAGCGGAAACACATTTTATCTAACATATTTCAGTAATGCAAGGGTTTTTTCTCAAACAGTTGCCATGGGTAGCCATACTAGGAAGCATGTAACTTTTGAAGGCCATAAATTTTGCGTACAAACTCAAAATTAGGTATCATTTTTTTGCAAGTCGATATTTTTCTAGGGGGAACCCAAATATGAAATAAAAACATATTTTTAATGAATTTCATATTTTTTAGAATCCTTTTAACTAGAATTTATTTGTTTTATCAAGACTTTGGGAACACATAGCTATTGATTATTTTCCACATGATATCTAAATTTCCCTGGAACTAATATACAACTTTTTGGTACTTACAAATTTACATGATTTATCTTACATAGGGTGGTTATTTTATTATAATCCTCTAATTTACACCATCATCTACACCCACCATATCTACCTCAAGCATCACCTCACATCCTTGCCAAGGTCTCATATTTTTTCAAAAAGGTTATCTCCAAGCTCTAAAATCTCAAAACCTCTAATAGTAAAGTGAAAAATTACTTGGATAAAATTATATTTATACAATTCAAACCAAATTTTGAACCTCTAAAAATAATCACCAATATTTCATAAAATCATTGTATCTTTGCAATCATAGCTCCTAGAGACAAACCAAAATATGTCATGACCTTGGAATTATTGTTTACACCCTAATTAAATTTATGTTATGGAAATTACACAATAGTGAGGATGTAAGGATTTGCAATAGGTATATTATTCAGATCTAATTGAATTCCAACATCAATTATAAATGACCAAAATAAAGCATTCAAACTTGAAACAGTTGATAAAGGATAAGTAACTAGTACAAATACATAAGAGGAAGGAATGAATTTTTTTTTCATGGTAGGACATGGAAAATATAAATTTTCAAAATAGTGAAGTAATAGGATTTAGAACCATAGATTATGTAATGGAGATTCCATGACTAAAAAATAAGAAGAAGTAGGACCGTACAACTTTTGTATGGTCTAGGGTGGAGCTATACGGTTTTGACCTACAGTTTTATCATTGTATACCCTTTGATATTTTAGATCTACAACTTCCTTTATGCTTTGCTTGTCTATAAATGATGGTTATTGTATTTTTATCTTGATCACATAGCTTTTATATGACCTATAATAACCTACCACAAATTAGAAACCCTAGCAACTCATAGAACCATTCATCAAAGCCTTAGCAAACCAAAGGATAAAATATGTGTGTGCATTTGAGGTTGGACTACCCTTTGTGTTCAAAATCTCAATCGTTGAAGTAATACAAGTGTTTCAGTACATGCCCTCAATATGGTATCATGCCTTATGTAGCTCTCCTAGGTGTTTGTGCAAGTGAGTATTGGAAAAAAAAAAAACCTAAAGGTACCCTCTTGTCTCTCAACATAAATATAGTGGGCTAACTGCATAGTATATAATGTACCTAGTATGGTAGTAGTGAGATTCTATGTTCCTTAGTTATGTGACCTAACCCTTTTTTACTAAAACCCTTGTGTAACGCTTAGAGTGCATTTTCTCTTTCTTCTAAACATGACTCTATGATATATTCATGCTTGGAGTGGATAAATATAAACTCCTTGACCTTAGTGAGTGCTTCATATTTTTAGTAGGGACTTCTTTAGAAGACGTGTAGCTACTTTAGGAAGATTTAGGAACCCTTTGAATGCTTTTAGAATGATCTTACAATAGTAGCTTTTGAAAATGTCAGGTGAGTTATAAAGTGATGATTTTTTATTATATAGGGTAAAAAGCAGGGATAGGCTCCCAGAGGCCAATACAAAAAGATAACATCATGAATGCACAAGAGAGAGTAAAAAAGAGGAATAAGACCCCAATGAGTTAAACAAACTTAACTTCAATACAAGAGCAGGTCCAAAAAAACAACTAACAGAAGAAACCTGAACCAAAACAAAAATAAAGTTCCCCAAAATTCCGCTAAAAGTTTAGGAACATCTCCATTAGTTTTCCTTGCAATTTTTGGGGGGTTTGACCTCCTTGGTCTCAACCTTCTTGTTAGTCTCCATCTTCATCTTCTTCTAGATAAGCTCCTCATCTTCTTCATCTACAGAATCCGCCTCTGTCTCGTCCTCCTCCTCCTCTAAACTAGAAAACCTTTTTTTCCACTGCTTCCAACCGAGCACCCAAATCCCGAACCAGTTATAAAGTGATGATGACTTGCTTATATTGTTGGAACATAATATTAATTGGGTGATTAACCCCTCATATAATTCCCAATGTTATATTTAAATATTTATATTAAATATAACTATAAATGATAGAACATAGGTAATAAATAAGAAATATAAGTATATTTCAATTTATTAAATATATCTTATATGTTTATATAAAGATTATTCAACCCATTATGGTTGAAAAGTTGTTTTTAGGGGATGCACTCGACCACCCATTTAAATAAGGCACTTAGTGCCATGAAAATATCAAGAGATAAAATGATATACATATACATTAGTATACATATAATTTAATATGGTCTAGAGGTGAATTGGATTCACCATGAGAGAGGAGAAGTGAGGGAAAAGAAGTTACTTGACAAATTATTGTATGTAATCACTATGTTTCTCAAACAATTGATAGCTATTATTTTTTGTGGGTTTTTTACCTCTTGGAGGTTTTCCCATGGTAAAACATGTGTTGTATTATTTACTTTTATGTATCTAATTTATAGTTTTATCTACGTAATATTTAATGGCTGAATTAACCTACTATTTAATTTAATCCATTCCTCCTAATATGGTATAGATCTGGGTAAAGTTTTCAAGTATATTTAATGAAATTATTTATTTTGAGTAAAATTGAGTTTGCTAAAGTTAAAATTAAATAATTTAATTTATTAAATTTTTTGTGGTGAATTCAGTTAGGGTAGTTTGTAACTTACCCCAGGTTTTAAAAGTGGGTCCCCTCCTTCCATTTTCATGGATCTATCTCTCTCTCTCCACCTTCCTTCGACCTGATCAAGAAATTGGTAAATTAAATTCTATATAGCTAAAACTATACCCTAAAATCTAATTTGTTTTCATAATCTAGATCTTCAAAAAAATGGTTAAACCAAATTTTGGTTTAAAAAAAATAGACTCCAACCATTTCAAGAAAATAGACATCCATCTGTAGACTATTCAAATAAAACCATAGCAGAGCCTCTACTATGTGTTTCAAGGGCTTCATTTTAAAAGTGTACTACCAAGTAGATTTTAGGCATCTTTCTACCTTGATTAGAATTAAATTAAATAAAATGGAGATTCAAGAAGGGGAGACGAAATCCACATATGACTTTATTTTTAGAAGGATTAGAGTTTTGATTCCTGTAACTTCATCCAAAGATAAATTTTGCGTTGAGTCTCTCCATTACAGGAACTTGTTATATCCAATCAATTGGGCCTCTCCTTTTTCACTCATATTATAGGATTATATGTCGTTAAGACTGTAAAGCTTCTACGTGTGGTGGTGTATTTGAAATATAATCCATAGAAAGCATTGAAAATTTAGGGTGTGATCATGGTGGACTTGGTGCTGGTGGTGTTTCCATTTTGACACTGTCAAGTGATGGCTTAACCCATCTTGCCTATGTTGAGGGAACAGTTTAGTTTTTAGCATTCCTGACTTAGTAGACAAGGTTGACTTCAAGCCATTTTTTTCTATAATGGTTTATGAATCTCATTATATAAGGGAGTTTATTTGGTGCATAGCTAAAGAAAACACTTATTTAGCACTTTCTTGTGAAAGCACTCTAACTTTGTGGAAATCAATTATTGTTATAGTGGAATATTAGATGTAAAAAGGTGTCATTTAATTGTAGTTTGGAAGACTCATGGTCTTGATGACTTCACTTGCAATCATGACATTATGATTGAGTTGATGATAGTTATAGTGTACTGAATGTATACTAGATTGGATTCATTTTGAGATCATGAAGATTCATCTCCAAAAAAATTATACCTTTGTATTTTACTTGAACTTCAAATGCTTAATACACATTTTACCTTTGACTAATATGTTTATAAGACTATTTTTTATGTTATTACATTAAAAACTAGAGTTAATATTTTCTCTTGTGCTTAAGAATGAAGGTACTAAATTATTTGGGTTGGGAAGAAGAAAGACCCCAAAAATTTGCATGTAACCCTAGATTGACACTCAATGATAAGGAGGGAAAAAAATTAATAAACTAAATTTAACATTTCCTTTTTAATTGATTTTTTACGAAAAACAATTTGTTAATTTATTTTCGACATAACATTTTTTTGTTGAAAGTGCAAAAAGGGTCTGAGTATTTATTCAAAATAGTGAAAATCTAGATTTAGACTTGAATTTGGTCGTAAAAGAATTGAAAACAATTGAGTCATAATACAAAATGAGTTCTAATCACTTTAGCATGGATAAGTAACAAATGTTAAATGGATCTAACTATAGCATCTAGAAGATTTGTTTGAAAGAAGAATTTATGGCATGAAAACTATGGGCAATTGTGAATGTTATAGAAAAGGAACCTACATGTAGATAAGCGACGATAAAAAATGTCACTGTATTTCAAAAAAAATTGGAAGAGGCAATGCCAATCATGTTCTTGAGCATGCAGGATGAATTTTTATTGTACATCAGAAACCAAGAAATCCCTAGTGAAGCCTGGAAACTAGTAGAATCTATGAATGAAGGTACGATACTTTCTAAAATCATAAAACTTATTATTGAATTAATGACAATTCCCATGAAGGAGGATGAAAAAGTGGTCAATTTTCTTTCTAAGATTAAGAATATTAAATCTCAACTAGATGGATGCAATTGTAATTTAATTCAATATAAATTATTATGTTTTATCTTTCAAATGAACATTCATGAAAATTTTAGGAACTTTATCAACCCTAAACTCTAAGTATCAAACTAGGAAAGACATTCCTAATTTATCTACCCTTATTTTTCTCCTGACTTAGGAAGAGAAAGTTATGAAAAAATTTTATTTCAAAGAGAATTCCACTCAAGCACTTCTTTCTCAAAAACCTAATAATATCTTTTTTAAGTTTAATAAGAATCAAAAGTTCAAACCAAACTTTAAACCCCCTAATAAAGATAGGAAATGAGTGAATGATCACCTAAAATTTAGTTTTGATGGAAAATGTCATTATTGTGGAAATTTTGGTCATAAAAAGCAAGATTGTAGGAAAAATAAAATCAAACCAAATTTCAACAATCAGAAATAAAATAAATCTAATCAAAATCAATGCAAGAATCAAATGAGTAATCAAAAACCTAATGTTATTGATACATATGTTTCTTAGGTTACTGAAAATGAAAATGAATGGATCTTAGATAGTGATGCTTCTAGGAACATGACCTATATGTCAAATATTCTCTCTGATATCAAATAACGCCACGATCAGACTTATCTGAGTGATCATTCTATTCTAGATGTATAAATTCAAGGTAAAGCTAAACTTTTCAATGGTTACATTAATGATGTTTTTATGTTCCTAAATTGAAGATGAATTTATTATCATGATCTCAGTTAACTAAAAATAATTATAGCGTCATTTTTTAGTTTATTTTTATTAGAGGTGAAAAAGGGTTGAGGGGACCCTACCCTGAACACAGTCATAGCTCCTTGAGGGAACATAAATACATTAAAAAACCATCAAAAAAGTGATAGTATAAAAGTCCATAATAATAAGGGCTCCCCAAAGAGCAATATTAGCTGAAACAACAATAATACAAAAAACACAAAGGAAATAATAACAGCGTAGAAACTAACAACCAAAAAGCTACAGAGAGTAAAAAAGTACACCCCTCCCCAGATCATGTATAGGCTTTTTCAAGCCCCTCCAACACCTTTTTCCATTCCTTAGTGAGAGCATCTATGTTACTAGTAAAAGACACCAAGTCAAGACCTTCGAGAGTCGTCTTTCTTTTCCTACCCTGACTATCCACAACACTATAAGCATTAACAAGCTGACCCAGAGTCTGGAGATGTTGCAGAGTATATTTCATCATGACTACACTCCACTTTATGTATCTGTGGAGAATAGTACGAAAATTGTCCAACTCATTGGTTATGAAACCATAGTTGGCTTTTAAAACATTGATCTCTCTGCCATGCCCATTGTTGATCGCTTCCTCAACCTATGCTTTCATCTTATGCAAATCATTGAACAAAAAATGCACTGAGCTCTTAGTGAGTCTCATATCTCCCTTAAGTTACTCAATATCGGCTGCCATATTATCTAGATGGCTCTCCCCTTTCACAGGTCCAACATGCCCCATAGCCTCAAATTGTTGTTCTAATTACACATTGATAGGAGCTCAATAATCCTATTTACTAGGCTCCCCTTTGGTGTTTAAAGGAACACTATGAGCCTGCTTGGATTTCATCTCCCTAAGATTCTGGGCCACTACAATTTCAAACTCATCTTTATCCTCTTGCAAGTCACCTTCCTGAGAATTAGATAATCTTCACTCGAGTCTTCTTCCTCTAAGTCCAAGTTGACTCCATCCGCATAACTTCCAGAGCTTCACTTAGTCTAGTTAACTCAGGTATCTAGAATCTTTTAGAAAGGGCAGGGGCAATTAAAGCCTTGCATGGACACATCAACCTTTCTAGTTTTGAAACTTCTACCAGATTAATTATTTTACTACCTCTCAATGATAATTTATCTTCCTGGATCAGCTTTAAGCCCCCCTCAACTGCTATGATTTAGCATAGCATTCAACCATTTTTCAACCAACTAAATACCATTTCTGGTAGCCTTATAGAAACAAATGCTGGATCCTAGTGAGATTGACTCTCAAATGGATTTCCCGTAAACACTTACAAAGATAACCAAAAAATTTTTTTGTCCAGATTTTCATTACTATTTTGGAACAAATAATACAAGCTCTTCGGAATCTTCTTTTGTAGGTTTATAGACCTCACATTCCCATTACAGGAAGATCATCACTTTGAGAGCACCCAAAATCTACAGTAATCTCCAAGGTAATACACTTCAGTTTAAAGGCTTCATCACTACCTTAATATGAGTAGTCTTGAAACAAATAAGCTACATGAAGGTATACAATTGTGCTTTTATTTCTCAAAATGACCATTTGAGTTATTTTTTAGGGAATTGTATAAAACCATTGTTATCACATAGAGCCCGGTGGGAGCACACCCATTTTCATTTATATTTTTTTTTTACATCTCATTAATCTCTTAGTGTAAATGTTCAATATTTACTAACTCTTGTGTATGTGGTTTTATGGGTTTAATATTTTTGTTTTGTTTGTTTTTGTTTGTTTTGTTTCTTTGTTGTGTTTGTGCAGGAGTTGGGAGCATCCAAAACATAAATTAAAGGCTTCCAAATCATAGAAAATTTATGTTTTTGTGTAGGTATTCTAAGAACATATGAAAATAGAAAACTTAAGATCTATAATTTTTTTGTGCACATATAGGTGTTTCTCCTCTAAATATAGAGGTATTTTTAGTTTTAGTCATATTTAGAAGTACCTCTGCATTAAATGGTTTTAGGTCTGTTAAAATCCCTGCAAAATCCTATATTCTATATGATTTGGTCATTTATAATTAAAATAATTGATGTTTTATTTAAATAAGATTCACAAAAAAAATGGTAGAACCCCTAACTAGATCCCTATGATAAAATTAAAAGGCCTAGATCACCCCTTACTCAATGGAGGTGAATAGGTCTACTAAACAACTCCCCTAAACTTACCCCCAACTCCCCCTACCTCTTTAACCTGAGATACCTAGAGAGAACTTACCACCCTATTGCTCGCCATTACAATCACTATCCCAAACCAGAAACAATGACTCATTGAGTTGAGCCCTATATATCCTAACATACCTGAGTTCCCTAACCTCCCTTTCTAGCGAGATCCCCCTCTCAGCATCCCTACCAAGCTGCATCCAATCCCTATTGAGTACTGCATTTCACATTCTTTTCAGAGTCCCTCCCCTTACTCCTATCCTTATTCCCCTACACCTTTACGAGCTAATCTGGACCACACAATGACACAACTCTTTACATGAGATACCAACCCACCCTGAGTTCCTATATGTTTAGCCTCACTTCCTAAAAATAATCTCCCCTTCTCACCCCAAACTGTACAACCTAAATCACCTGGTTAGGTTGACCCCCATCCCCATACACCACGTCCACATCCACCTTTCCTTCATGTAAACATGAACGGACTCTTCTCCCCTGAACTAAGGCTCAATCTACCTCTATGCCATTCAGTGCTAAACGACAACCATTGAAAACAAAAATACAAACCAAGCCTTCGCAATAACACACCTTATTTTAGTAGGTTTTCGTTGTTTTGTCTATTTAAAACTTAGGGTTTTTTTTACCAAAGTGATCACCATAGGATTGTAATTTTATTTCATTTTAATTTAGTTTAATTTAGGTTAAACTTTGTATCGAGTTTAGTTTTTTTAACTAATTTGACCTATTATGAGCTAACAATTTATTTTCCTTTGATTATTGTAATTAAATAATCTACATTAGTTGATTTTTTTACTAATTAACTTATTTTACTTAAATGAATTTGTGTATTTAACTTAGTTATCCCATATTTTAATATTAATTATCTTGTTTTAATTAATTATGGATAGAATTAATTAAATTACGAGTACAATTTTAACTTAAATTAGGTCAAACTTTTAATTAACTTTTTCCATCAATTTATTCAATTAGATTATCTTGTGAAAGTTGCAAAATCAAGTATAGGATGTTGATTGGACGTTTTTGTCCAATTTTTGTCACTTTTTAGCCATTTCTCGTCAATGTTTACTTAAAAATCTGGTATTTGCAATGTAAACTAACCATTTTGTAAAAATGAGTTTTTTATTCTCATTTTTTGTTCGATATATTGAGGAAATTTTTGTGAAGCCATGTCACAACACATTTCTACACAGTGATTCTGAAAGAGGAAATCTAGCATTTGAACCTACCAAGAGATATTGAGAATAGAAGAGAATTTCATTGTGTTATTTTTAATTGTTTTCTATTTTTTCTACCTCGGGAAAAATAATAACACTTGTTTATCTTTAAAGACCATTTCTTACCACTGGCTTAAAATAAGCTCCTTGTTTATTGGTATGTGAAAATGAAATAGTTTTTTCAAAGATATTAATTTTAATAATTACTCGATTTTATAATAATCTGCTTTGTTAAAAGTTAAAAATAATCTATATTATATTTATTAAAGAAATATGTCACATAATGTATTTATTAGGTAGTAGTTGACAATAGCTTAATTCTCGAAACTAAAACTATAACTGTGGGAAGTAGGGATTATTTTGAAAGGACCCTCCCTAAAAAAACTTTGATCAAATCATGGCGATATTTATCCCTATAATCAGTTTCGTAGTTTTGGCGATATGATCACAATATAACCATTTTTTGTTATTATGGAGAAAATGGTAAAAATATAAAAAATAGTTGGAAATCCCATTGAAGTTGGTTGTAAATAGATCCTAAAACTATGCATGTGAGGAAGCAATAATACTCTTCTATCAAATTATGTAGTCTAATCCATCTGGCTAGTCACTGAGGTCTGAATCAACCGAATTATGTCACTAATGGTGGTTGGTAATCTTGAGCCTCCCATAGGATTATTTTTTTTCCCTCTCCCCAACAACTTCAATTATTAGCATTAAATACATATATGGAATAGCTGTTAAATGGTTGGTAATCTTGAGCCTCCCATAGGATTTCAAATTTTTTTCCCTCTCCCCAACAACCAATTATTAGCATAATCATATATGGAATTTAGTTAAATCCACCACCAAAATCTAGCCATGTGGCAACATTCCATTGTGCTCCCTAAAAAATTCCCTAACTGAATGTAAACCACGCGAAATATGTTGCAATGTATTGTGTTTTGATTCCAGCCCCCTCATTATAGGAATTCAATGGCATATTGACCATCCATGCAGTAAATAAAGCACAATTCTGACACATTCTATAGCGATGGGATTGAGAGGAATTCACGCCTCAGATTTAATAAAAATAAGATAAGATTTTGGGTCCAGATTTTGGTCGAAGTAAGGTCAAAGGACGATATATGCAACAAAGAATATAGAAAAAAGGGGGAATATTCAGAGCAAGATATTTGTAGAGTAATATAGTGGTAAACAACATAAAATATCATAGTTGAAGAATAATGGAGAAGATACATGTAACAACACAAGCATCATAAAAACAAGGGAGAACAAAATATATAGTCCTTGATTCATTCCAGAGCAATAACTTGAGAAAGAGATAAATCAGAACTTATATTAAAACAGAACAAATTTGTATAAGCTTTTCTCATGCTTTAAAATTGACAAGGGAAATTTTATAGGTAACCCTACCAATTTTTGTTTCGGTCCCGTGACGGGACCGAAAGTGTTCGGAATGATCTTAAGATCCCTTCCGGGAAATCCAGTTTTCCGAACTTAGTCATTTTTGTCCTTTTTTGGCTGGGCGCACCTTTTGTCTGTGCAACACAGAATTTATCTGTGCCCTCTTCATTTTCTTTGGCGCACCCTTTGAGGTGTTGACACAACAATTGTTGTGCCTCCCCATGATGCGCCTTTCCTTGCCTGCGCCAAGGCGCATGCGCCTTCATGTCAACAACACAAAAGTTGCGCCGTGTTTTGGTGCGCCTCGGCGCTCGAAATCTAGTGTTGACAGTCCTTTAAATGTGCCAAAGGCGCACATAATTTCATGTTGACATGCGTTTATCTGCGCCAAAGGGCGCAAAGTTTTACGTGTCGACACGTGTTTTGATGTGCCACTTTGTAAAAGTGGTTGGCGCATTTATTATACCCTTGCCTATATATAGGCGCATCCGCCCTGTCACTTTCACAATTGAAAACACGTGATAATTTTATTCCTCTGCACCTGTCAGCACGCCTGTCGTCCTCGTGTCATGTTCGTGGACCCCGCTTCGTCTCTCACGTTCTATATATTCCGGGTGAGTGGTCCTTGTTTCTCTTGTGTTTTCTTTTTGTTGGTTGTTTGTGGTAGGATACAATGGATCTATGGAGCCATGAAACCCTCCCCCTTCTTACTGTTCTTGCAATCTCTCTCCCCAAGCTGTTTCCATCCCTCTTTCCAGATCTGCTGTTAAAGAGGGCTCCGCCTCAAAAATCTGACCTAGATCTCTTCACTGCGCCCCTTCACCGTCTGAATCCCTGAAGGAAATGGCCTAAAAACACACTCAAACCCATCAGGGAGAGAAGAAAACTTAACAGTCCATTTTGGACTGCTTTTTCCTCTTGGCGCATTCGCCACGCCTGTTACATAAAATACAGTCGCGCCAAGAAGGCGCACTGATCCTGCTTGCAACATGAAAATTACCCGTGCCATGTGAAACTGAGTAAAACCTAACAATGGCGCAGGCGCATCCCCTCTTACAGCAGCACAATGTCATGCAAGCCTTCCCTGCGCCACGCCAAGTTCCCCTTTTGCGCACATAAAGCCTATGTTACACACATCAACCCTGCGCCCTTCGGCGCACCAAAGTTCCATGTAACATGAAAAATATATGCGCCATTGGCGCATCCTGTCCCCGTGCAACATGAAAATTATCTGCGCCCAGTATAAAACACATATGAATGGCGCAGGCGCACTTCTGCTTACAATAACAAAAATGTCATGTGCAGCATCCTTGCGCCCTGCGCCCTTTGGCGCTAATTTGTTCCTTGTAACACCCTTCTTCTGTGCGCCATACTATTAACCCTGCAGCCTGCAGTGTCCTTGCGCCCTGCACCCGGAGGCCTTAAAATTACTAACTCTTCATTCTGTCAATGCTTTAATGGAAGATCTGACGGCTAACATGGCTCTTTTGCGTTGGACTTCGCTCCTCCTTCTTGCAGATCAGCAACTGAACTCAGATCCACATATGTCTACATCAAGCAAGAGGCTGACCAAATCAAAGGGCAAAGCTAAACTTACAGAGGAAGAGATGAAGTACAAGTATCAGAGGGTCAGAATGCCCGAGTCCCAGGCAGAATGTGACCTGGATATAAGAGACTCTGAGCTCGGTCACATTGACATGGAAGATTTCTGGGCCAGAACCAGAAGAGTCACAGGAAGTCCTTGGATGGACAAACTGGTGGGCAGTGGTCTGCATTTTGCCGGAGGGATCCCCGTCAGTACAATAAACAATGAATTCATGATGGTAGTGGCCCGCTGCTACAATAAAGACACAAGATGTGTCGAAAATGAAAAGGGCGAGGTTATAATCAACCTTACTGCCCGACATTTCGAAATCATGCTTGGCATCCCTCACCACCGGCATTTCGTGGCCGTGAGCCAAGAAGACTGCATTAAGGCATGGGAGGATAATGAAGACCAGTGCATGCAGCTCATGAATGAGGTCTACCTAAAGAACAAGAAGGTGATAACCAGATGGCCACAGGTTATTCGCAGTAGCGACTTCTCTGAGGAACTGAGTGACACTATCATGTTCTTGAGTAGAGTATTTGGGATTTCTAACGTCCATTACTTTCACAAATGGATGCTCAGGTACTTTGAAACTATGAACAAGAACGTACCAGATCAATGCTTCGAGTGGGCGGAGATCATAAGCAGTACCATATCCGAGCAGCTCCAACAACTCACCACAACGGGGAGGTTCTACATGAACTCCTACGTAGTTTATGCTGCAGCCTCGGAGAGGGATTATCCAGCATTGAGCCGATGCGGGGTTTGGCCCCAGGTGAGAATATATGAGTACTACCCAGAGCTGAAGCTGGAGAATAGCATCCCGCAGTTTACCAAGATTAACGACGCTTTCTTCTACAATGTCGTCTGCCTTTTGAGGCCAAACATGACTCACGGTCGAACGACCAAGAGCATTGTCACAGCAACTGAGAAGTGGGGAGCACTGTTTACCCAATTCCCCACCTTCACCTATCTCAGAGCGGCCAACTTCTTGGGGGAGCCCACCAAATTGCCGAGATATGCTGGCCCCAAGTTGATCCTGTTAGAGCTGTCCAGACAGCTCATAACCTATCATGAGAAATGTTTGAAGAGGAAGAAGGGTGGAACTCCTTTCCCCCTCACAGTAGGCAGATACACCTGCGTTTCTCATCACAAAGCCCAGGAAATGTTTGCAGAGCTAGAACTGCTAAATCTAAAGCACAACTTCCTGGCCAGGCCCACTTTTGATCCAAGGAATTGCCTTCCCAAGGAAAAACTCGATCCAATCCACATTCCACAGATCGAGGATATCTACATCGACCTGTACCATGAGGTCGAACTCAGAAGAAAGGATCACTCTCGCCTGGCCCTGGCAGAGATCATTCAGTATGGCGTGGCCATTGTCCCAAAAGGTTATCAAACTACCGATCAAGAAGTTGATCAGGTGTATCTTGACACGGATGGGGACAACTAGCCATTTGCTATAATCGACAGAACAAAAGCACCCCAGACTATTGAAGAAAGGGTCAAGGAGACATTGCGGCAGGACAGAGCACTGGTGCAGGATGAATGGCCTTATCTACCTCGGGGTAGATTTCACCACGTCCCCTTTGGGCAACGCACCTGTCAGGCCAAAACATTTGCCAAAGGGCAAAGGTAAGGACAAAGAGGGAGAACCAAGCTCTGCTCAAGAAGGAGCTCCTGAGAGTCCCCCTTCCGCCGCACAAGAACAGGTTGTGAGCCTGTTATCTCCAGAGAAAGAAGTGGCCGAAGATGTTCGATGGGCACATCCACTCAGGGTGTTGCCACTGCTACAACTACTGAGGTTCCTTCTCTCCCTTCTCTTCCTCCTCTTCCCCCTCCTCTCGTGGCTCAAACGACCATCCCTTTGGTCGTATCTTCTTCCCCATCTTCCACTGTTCCCCTTTCCTCTTACTCCATCTTCTCTTCCCTTGCGGAGCTGTCCCCCACCATTTCTTCTCTCATTTCTCAGCTCCCTTCCATCCCCACATCTACTTCCCCTGCAGTGTCTCCTCCTTCCGTGAGCACTTCGCTGGCCTCTCTGTCAATGCCGCCACCAAGTGTCTCTACGCACTTCCCTTCCACTACTGCAGCTGCCCCCTCTTCCACTTCTGGTCCCACTCCCATAAGTCCAGCTTGGATCTCTCAGCACCTGAGCCAACATAAGAGGAAAGTCCCTATCGCACCGATGGACTTCTCCGTCATCCCATCAAAGGGGGCTAAGAAGCAAAATCCCATAACCCGCTTCTCTCAGAGTGCATCAGGGGAGAGGGTAATGGAGGTCGCGTATCCCGATCCTTCCAAGAGTAAAGAAGATCTGTCTCCGACAGATTATACAGTGACCCAAGTCACAATGGGAACGTCTTCTGAAAGCCTTCAGGGAGAGGCCCTATCTGCAGTCGATGCCCTTTGCAAGAAGCTCCAGGAAGCAAAGGAAGAAAAGAGGCTATTAAAGGAGCAAAATAAACATCTTCTCCACGCCTTGCAGAAAATGGGCAGTGCACCTCCTACAACTGCCGCCGAAACTCCTGAGCCCCTGAGCCAGGATAAGATAAATGAATACGCCAAAATCGGTGAGCAGGGTATGGCAGTATCCGCCTGGAGAGACCAAATCCTCAAGGAAAGTGAGGGAGTAATCGTCAGGTTCACCGAATTGTATCAGAATATCGATCGGGGGAACAAGGCACTCCAGGCGATTGCGGGACCCATCTCCGAAGAGTTGGACCATGCTAGGCTGCAGCATGAGACCTTCCAGAAAATGCTCGACTGTTCAGTCGAAGATCTGGTCAAGTTCGGCGTCTTCGATCACCCCAGAGCCCCCAACAAAATCCTTTCTACTCTGGACTACCGGGTTGATTAGTTGGAGTTTGTCCTAGAAAAAATAGATAAAGTCAAGGAGGAGGCCTTAGAGGCTATGCACTAGATTGAGCAGATCATCCTGAGAATGTCCCCAGGCTTGCTCACTCCTTCTTTCACCTTGAGGAAGGCAGATGAAACTATTCGGATCTTCAAGGAGATCGTCTCGCAGGGGCTGGGGCCAGAAGTCACCTTTGACACCGAATCCATCAACAACCTTCTGGCCTGTCGTGACTTCATAGGGTACCTGATAGAGGCAGGAAACGAATATTCCAAGCTCCTGGAAAAGCTCACAGAGGAGCGGGAAACTTGTGAAGTTATCAGTGATCGTCACAAGGATCCTGCCCAGGATCAACTTCAGCCCATGATCAGCAAGTTCATGGAATATCGGGCCCAGTTCCATATCACCTCTCCTGAGCAACAGCAGAAGCAAGACACCCCTTTTCGGCCGCGAGACGACGATGAATAGTCTCCTTCCTCTCGATCTTCTTTTTGTAAATATCTAAGAGTATGTTGGCACAAACGATGACATCATCCATGTTGCACCATGGGATGATGTCATCCACCAAGTTGCCAAAAGTCAACAGTTGACTTTTAGATATTTTGTAGATACTTTGTAATTAAGTCGTTGGTTTCTTTTTGTCTTCTCTCTTCTCCTTCTTCTATATATACTTGAATGCTTGTTGTATTCAAGGGGTGGATATCTTTCAGATGAAAAATAGAAGTAGGAAGAAAAGACTTTGAGCTTTTGTAACAAAAAAGATATGAATACAAATATTAAGACTTTGTGCTGAATATGCATGTTATTAGCATTTTAATCTTTCTTACGTCAGGTTTATGTGCTTATTCTGTTAAATCTATCTCTACTTTTTTGTCATTTATCCATCAGTATTGCTCTGTTCATTTATGCAAGTAGGTTTGGCTCCACTTATTACCAATCCCAAAACATAATCCTTCTGATCCTTCTGCTTTGGAATTCATTTCTTTTCTCCCTTCGGATCTGATCTTTCTTCGCCCTTCCTTTCATTCCCTTCTCTTCGCAGTTGGAAATACCCCTACTGGGATGAGATCCCAAACCCCCGAAGGCAGAATATTGTGGGACTTGCACAGATTCCTGCCGGTAGAATAGCAATAAACCAGTTTCGCTTTGCTGTCTCAAAGAGGGGCTATGCCCTGCACACTGTTGGCTCGTCTATCCATAGATCTGCTCTCACGACAGATTTTCGGACCAACAGTTTTTGGCGACTCTACTGGGGATCGAACAGATCTAACTGGATCTATGATAGTGGTATGTTAGAAAATTAGGAAAAAGTCAAAAATCACTACCTATTTGCAAATTTTAACTTTTCACCAAAATCCAAATTTTTGTAAGAGTGATCCAAACTGAAAATTTTCTTCAGGGATTCATAGATCGGGGCTAGTTAGAGATCTTTAGTTCACTGAGTTTTTACAAAAATCTGTATTTCTTCGTAGATCTGAGTTTCTGACAGTTTACCAAAAATTTCAAACTCTTCAAAAAGTCAACTCTAGATCTGAAAATCAGCTTACTAAGTTTTACCATCGTTTTATCCTCGTTCATCTCTGTCATTAAAACCGCAATCGGTTTTCAAAAGAGGGATAAATTTTAAAAATTTGGAAAAGTACACGCAGCTGTTTTCTGTCGAAAAAATCAAAAAATCAGCAAGTACAATAAAAAAGAGTTTTAAATCTGCCCCGAAGTATTGCAGATCTGGAAGGAACACTGGCGGGTGAACCATTTACTCGTAGCAGGAGAGCTCGTGGAGAAGTTGATCCTACTTTTGATCTGCTCCAAAGGCACAACTTCAGTGTTACACCAGCACGCTTCTCGTCACTGAGCTCAGCTGACCGGGCATCCAGGAGTGTCTCACCTCCACGAAGGAAGCATCTCTCACAAGGAGTATCCACATCACTTTGCAGTGCTTTTTTGCTCAGTGGAACCATCCTCCCAGCACACGTCCTTTTTCCAGCTATTCAAATGGCAGTACCATGGGGAAATGCTATGGGCCCTCTGGCTTTGCCACATCCTGTTCACGCGCTCCCACATGGAAATCGAAAGAATTTTCCCAAATTTGATGGGAGCGGAAACCAAAGCACGGATTCTCACATATCCGCATTCATCATGTCTTGCAGTATCCTCGATGTGACCCATGAAGATGTGTCAGTTCGCCTTTTTCTGGAGACTTTGCAAGGACCTGCGGCAGAATGGTTTCAACATCTGCCGGCCAGATCTATTACTAGTTGGGCCACCTTACGAGCTGCATTTGAAGACAGGTATAAGCCTTCGAAGACGCGTTCACGTTACTATCAAAGATCACTCACCTAAAGAAGGAGGTCAATGAAACTATGCGCGACTTCATCACCCGTTTCAATTCACTAATCAACCGTGTTCCGCCTACCATGCTTCCCACACTAGAAAATCAGAAGTGTTTCTTCGTAAATGCCATGAGCTCAAAAGTAAGTTTCTTACTCCTGCAAGAACAAGTCACTACTTTGGTTCTCGCCCAAGCTGCTGCCATACGGATTGAAGACAACTTGCTAATATCTGGCGAATTAAAAAAGAGAACCGTCCAAGCCTAAAGCTTTGATCCCTTCTCCAACCACTTCATCTGATCCGGCATTTCAAAAGATGGCGAATGACTTGCTCGCATTAAAGAAGCAGTTAGCTCAAGCTTCCCCAGTTCCTCGTACCGGGATATTCCACGAAGAACTTTCACTTCCACCAGCGTCCCGCAAAGGCCGCGTTTTCCCGCAACTGCTCCGTGGTTGGCACTTGAGGCTCCTCCGGTCAATGCTTTAGCTGAGATCGAAGAAGAAGAGGAACAAAATTATGAAGAACCTTCATCGCCAGGTGAAGATGATCAAGATGTCGGTGAACCGACTGGCGACTCTACTATCGGGTATATGGAATTTGATGAGGGGGAATCTGATGAAGAAGAGGGTACCCAAGGGTATGCAAGCGGACAATCATATGTTGTTTTTACCCGCTCGCAAGGAAAAGAGGCAGAAATTGCTGCCAAGGTGCAGAAAGAGAAAGCCGTGTCAAACACTCCTCCAATCATCGTAAAAAGAGGTAATCCCCTTCCGGCTCAATCAGTCACTAGGTATTTTTCAAGAAAATATTTTTCCCCTGTGTCTCCTCCGAATCAGCCCTCTCATGTTCCTATTAAGGCCAATAATCCTACTCTACCACCCGTGAAATGAAGGACTCATTTCTTCATCAACGCAACCCTTGGCCGCGTTTGACATCATTGATCATGCTAAAAAGACCAAGATCCAAATGTCTGAAGCCGAGTATCTTCAGTCAAACCCTGAACAACTTGTTAGGTTGACCGAATACATCCAAAATCAAGCTGTCATAACTACTCAGGTTTCCCCGAAGGGAATCCTTTCTACTCCTCCTACATCTCGCATAAACGTTGCCTCGACCTCTGCATCAGGCAAGATAGAACCTTTCTATCTCTCCCTCCTAATCAATGGCCACAAACTAAGCAACTGCATAATTGATTCTGGGGCTTCTGATAATGTCATGCCGGAAAAATTCACCCATGCTTTGGGCCTCACCCTTACCAAGCCTTTTGGCAGATGTTATTCCTTGGAAACCAAGCAGGTTCCGCTGATCGGTCAAATCAAGGACGCGCAGTTCGCATTTGCGGCGTTCCCAGAGAAAAGAGTAAAGATGACCGTCCTTGTTGCCGACATTCCGGCAGCATATGGAATTCTATTAGGAAGGAGTTTTTGCAGTGAGGTTGGTGGGGAGATTCATATGGATTGATCTAAGGCCAGAATCCCTGTCAAAGGCATAATGCAAACGTTGGAGCCGGAATCACAAAAGAAGTATTTAGTTACTAACTCCGATGACCCCAAAGCCCAAATTCTCTTTGAATCATCAGGGATGGGAAACTATTTCTTGTCTACTGAGTCAGAAAAAATGGATGTCCTTGTCCAAGCAGAGGATCTTAACGAGATATGGACGTTGCAGTTTGATGGTAGCTGTACAACTAGCAGATGCAGTGCTGGGGTTGTGCTAATATCTCCTGAAGAGGAGATTATTCCTCTCTCTTTCAAGTTGCAGTTTTTCAACACGAATAATACTGCTAAGTATGAATCTTTGCTACTTGGCATGCAAGCCACAAAGGAAAGAGGAATCAAGAATCTAAAAGTACAAGGTGATGCTGAGCTAGTCATAAATCAAGTAAAAAGGATATACCAAGTGAAAAATGAAAGGCTCAGGCATTACCGCAATGCAGTATGGGATAACATCGAAGAATTTGATGCTTTCTCAATAGAAGCCATTCCAAGGGCTCATAATGACATGGCCGATTCATTAGCTGTTTCAGCATCCCTTATGCTACCTCACCCAGGGTTGAAAATAGACACGTATACCATTGAGGTAGTTTTCCGCCCAAGCGTGCCAGACAATTCTCAGCACTGGCAGGTATTCAATGATGACAATCAACTTATTGCCTTTTTGGAAAAGGTAGAAAATTTCAGAGAGCTTCATTTTGAAGGATCCACTTCTGCATGCCGGGAATCTGTTACTGATCAAGACGATGAATCAAAAAGGAGCGATGGCATATGTCAACTCAAAGGAAATAAAATTCCAAAAGGTTTGGTTTCTCTGGAACGTTTGTTCGACAGACATGATCATTTTGTCAGAAAGAAAAGGTGAGACAATCCTAACTCCTCCCCAGAGACCGAGCCGGTCAATCTAGGTACTATGGAACATCCGCAGTTTGTAAACATCGGAAAATGTTGCACACCTGAAGAAAAGTGGAAGTTTGTCAAATTGCTAAAAAATACATGGATGTATTGGCATGGTCTTATGCCGACCTTAAATCCTTCAAGCCGAAGGACGTCCAGCATGACATCCCATTGAAGAATGATGTCAAACCCTTTCATCAGAAACAAAGGCACTACAATCCCAAGGTCTCGGGTACCATTCAGGTGGAAATACAAAAAATCTTGGATGTGAGAATCATTTTTCCTATCCATCATAGTACCTGGGTTGCAAATATTGTGCCAGTACATAAGAAAAATGGTGAGATACGCATCTGCATAGACTTTCGCAACCTGAATCAGGCATCCTTAAAGGATAACTACCCCCTTCCCATAATGGATCAGGTTCTGCAAGCAGTAACTGGATCAAAAATGTTGTCTATGCTTGATGGTTTTTCTGGCTACAATCAAATTGACGTCTCACCTGAAGACCAATTCAAAACAGCATTCACTACCCCCTAGGGTACATTCGCCTACAGCAGGATGCCCTTTGGCTTGACTAACGCTGGCGCCACCTTCCAGCGGGCAATGGACTTCGCATTCAAAGGTATAATGGGGAAGGTCATCGTAGTTTATTTGGATGACTTAACTGTGTTCTCTAAACGGTGAAACGATCATTGTGATCATTTGGAGCAAGTATTGGCCAGATGCTGAGAGCATGGGATCTCCCTAAATCTGAAAAAGTTTTTTTTGGAGTCACAGAAGGAAAGTTACTGGGGCACGTAGTCAGCAAAGAAGGAACAAAGATAGATGCTAAAAGGGTTAGGGCTATCCAGAGCCTTACTTTACCAACAAGCAAGACCGGCGTTCACTCTTTCTTTGGAAAAGTAAACTTTCTCAGACGCTTCGTTCCTGATTTTGCTGAGAAGACTCGCCATATATCAAACATGATGAAAGGGTCACCAGATTTCCGGTGGAGCGAAGAAGGAAAGAAGTCATTCGAGGAGATAAAAGCCTCCGTCACCCATGCGCCAGTCCTGGTATGTCCTGATTTCTCCAAAAAAATTATCATGTATAGTTATGCATCTGAGCATACAGTGTCAGCTATCCTAATGCAAAAGAATTCTGAGGATGTTGAATCCCCGATTGTGTTTATGAGCTCCCCCCTCAAGCCTCATGAATTGAAGATGTCTCAGTTGGAAAAGCATGCCTTCACCATTGTCAAAGCAGTCAAGAACTTCAGGTACTACATTCTAAACTCTCATACGGTAGTTCTAGTTCCTGACACGGCAGTCAAGTCCATCTTAACTCAACAGGAGTTAGGGAGTTTGCGAGGGAATTGGATCGCAAAAGTCCAGGAGTATGATCTAGATATAAAACCAACCAAGCTAGTAAGAGGCAAGGGCCTTTGTCAGCTCATGGCTGAAAACTGAGGTTCAGAAGACCCTGACGGAAAAGATGATTGCACCGATGGAGCACAAAGCCAGCTGGAGAAAGCCGATTCACTACCCATGGTTCTATTTGTCGCGACCAGTGATGAATGGTATTCTGATATTGCTTTCTTTCTCACTTATGGTGAATGCCCAGCTCATCTAACTACAAAGGAGAAGTGTGCTATAAAGCTCAGAGCAGCCAGATATGTCATCTGGGATGACGGTTTATACAAACGCGGAATAGATGGCATCTTCTTGCGATGTGTTGACAAACCACAACAGACAAAGTTACTTCAAAGTTTTCATGATTCAGCCTGTGGTGGTCACTTCTCCTCTTCCGTGACAGCACACAAGATCATCCGGGCCAGGTACTATTGGCCAACGCTTTTCCAAGATACAGCCACCTGGGTAGCAAAGTGTGAGCCTTGCCAGCAATTTGTTGGTAAGCCAAAATTGGCTGCTTTTCCCCTCAGGCCGGTCGTCATTGATGAACCATTCAGGCAGTGGGGAATCAATTTTATCGGTGCACTCAATCCCCAATCGAGTGCCGGACATAGTTATGTCCTGACAGCAATAGATTACTTCACGAAATGGGTGGAAGCCATACCTGTCAAGCATGCCACTTCCGAGGTTGTTTGTAGTTTCATCAAAGAAAATATCATTGTCAGGTTTGGCGTTCCAAGCAAGATTGTTGCTGATAATGCTTCCAACTTCTCTTCATGGGAAGTTATTAGTTTTTTCTATGAATACGGGATAACCTTGGCTCACGCCTCAGATTATTACCCCCAAGGAAATGGTCAGGCAGAATCCAGTAATAAAAACTTAGTGACCATTATACGAAAGCTAGTCGATAAGAATCAGCGAACGTGGCACAAGTCATTGTATGATGCTTTGTGGGCAGACCGTATTACTCCAAAGAGGTCCCTCGGTATGTCACCTTTTCAAGTGTTATATGGAATCGGTGCTGAACTTCCCATTTCTGCGGAACTTCCTGCTCTGCGCTTGGCACGAGCGATTGAAGATGAGACTTTCCAAAATTCTCTTGAAAAGAGGATCATGTATCTAGCAGAGCTTGAAGAAAAGAGAGTAAGAGTGGTCGACAGGATCACCGAACATCAGAATCAGGTCAAGAGACTGTTTGATAAAAAAGCTAAGCAAAGAGAGTTCCAGGTGGGAGACCTCGTCCTTTTGTGGGACAAACGAAAAGAGCCAAAGGGCATGCACGGAAAATTTGATTCCCTGTGGAGAGGACCTTTCAAGATCAAACGGCTCAATGGAGAGAATAGCTTCTATCTCTCGTATCTAGACGGAACTGATCTCCCGCTTCCCTATAGCGGGCAGCATCTCAAAATATTCAGGAAGTAGAGCTTGCTCTCTTCTTTGTACAGTTTACTTTATGTCGTGTGTTTGCTTTCGTCGTGTGTTTGCTTTTGTCGTCGCCCTTGTTTTTGACTCTCTTGCCCAATGGATAGGCACATGAAAATCTGGGATTCTCTACCCTTAAGTTTCACTCAAAGATAGTCCCCAGAAAGAGCCAGTTGTTATCCCGTAAAATTGACAAGGGCAATTTTACAGGTAACCCTACCAAATTTTTGTTTCGGTCCCGTGACGGGACCGAAAGTGTTCGGAATGATCTTAAGATCCCTTTCAGGAAATCTAGTTTTCCGAACTTAGTCATTTTTGTCCTTTTTTGGCTGGGCGCACCTTTTGTCTGTGCAACACTGAATTTATCTGCGCCCTCTTCATTTTCTTTGGCGCACCCTTTGAGGTGTTGACACAACAATTGTTGTGCCTCCCCGTGATGCACCTCTCCTACCTGTGCCAAGGCACATGCGCCTTCATGTCAACAACACAAAAGTTGTGCCATGTTTTGGTGTGCCTCGACGCTCAAAATCTAGTGCTAACAGTCCTATAAACATGCCAAAGGCACACATAATTTCGTGTTGACATGCATTTATCTACGCCAAAGGGCGCAAAGTTTTACATGTCTACACGTGTTTTGGTGTGCCACTTGAAAAATTGGTTGGCACATTTATTACACCCTTGCCTATATATAGGCGCATCCACCCTGTCACTTTCACAATTGAAAACACGTGATAATTTTATTCCTCTGCACCTGTCAGCATGCCTGTCATCCTCGTGTCACATTCGTGGACCCCGCTTCATCTCTCACGTTCTATATATTCCGGGTGAGTGGTCCTTGTTTCTCTTGTGTTTTCTTTTTGTTGGTTGTTTGGGTGGTAGGATACAATGGATCTATGGAGCCATGAAACCCTCCCCCTTCCTGTTGTTCTTGCAATCTCTCTCCCCAAGCTGTTTCCATCCCTCTTTCCAGATCTGCTGTTAAAGAGGGCTCCGCCTCAAAAAGCCAACCTGGATCTCTTCACTGCGCCCCTTCACCATCTGAATCCCTGAAAGAAATTGGCCTAAAAACACACTCAAACCCATCAGGGAGAGAAGAAAACTTAACAGCCCATTTTGGACTGCTTTTTCCTCTTGGCGCATTCGCCACACCTGTTACATAAAATACAGTCATGCCAAGAAGGTGCACTGATCCTGCTTGCAACATGAAAATTACCCACGCCATGTGAAACTGAGTAAATCCTAACAATGGCGTAGGCGCATCCCCTCTTACAGCAGCACAATGTCATGCAAGCCTTCCCTGCGCCGCGCCAAGTTCCCCTTTTGCGCACATAAAACCTATGTTACACACATCAACCCTGCACCCTTCGGCGCACCAAAGTTCCATGTAACATGAAAAATATATGCGCCATTGGCGCATCCTATCCCCGTGCAACATGAAAATTATCTGTGCCCAGTATAAAACACATATGAATGGCGCAGGCGCACTTCTGCTTACAATAACAAAAATGTCATGTGCAGCATCCTTGCGCCCTGCGCCCTTTGGCGCTAATTTGTTCCTTGTAACACCCTTCTTCTGTGTGCCATACTATTAACCCTGCAGCCTGCAGTGTCCTTGCGCCCTGTGCCTGGAGGCCTTAAAATTACTAACTCTTCATTCTGTCAATGCTTTAATGGAAGATCTGATGGCTAACATGGCTCTTTTGCGTTGGACTTCGCTCCTCCTTCTTGCAGATCAGCAACTGAACTCAGATCCACATATGTCTACATCAAGCAAGAGACCGACCAAATCAAAGGGAAAAGCTAAACTTACAGAGGAAGAGATGAAGTACAAGTATCAGAGGGTCAGAATGCCCGAGTCCCAGGTAGAATGTGACCTGGATATAAGAGACTCTGAGCTCGGTCACATTGACATGGAAGATTTCTGGGCCAGAACCAGAAGAGTCACAGGAAGTCCTTGGATGGACAAACTGGTGGGCAGTGGTCTGCATTTTGCCGGAGGGATTCCCGTCAGTACAATAAACAATGAATTCATGATGGTAGTGGCCCGCTGCTACAATAAAGACACAAGATGTGTTGAAAATGAAAAGGGTGAGGTTATAATCAACCTTACTTCCTGACATTTTGAAATCATGCTTGGCATCCCTCACCACCGGCATTTCGTGGCCGTGAGCCAAGAAGACTGCGTTAAGGCATGGGAGGATAATGAAGACCAGTGCATGCAGCTCATGAATGAGGTCTACCTAAAGAACAAGAAGGTGATAACCAGATGGCCACAGGTTATTCACCGTAGCGACTTCTCCGAGGAACTGAGTGACACTATCACGTTCCTGAGTAGAGTATTTGGGCTTTCTGACGCCCATTACTTTCACAAATGGATGCTCAGGTACTTTGAAACTATGAACAAGAACGTACCAGATCAACGCTTCGAGTGGGCGGAGATCATAAGCAGTACCATATCCGAGCAGCTCCAACAACTCACCACAACGGGGAGGTTCTACATGAACTCCTACGTAGTTTATGTTGCAGCCTCGGAGAGGGATTATCCAGCATTGAGCCGATGCGGGGTTTGGCCCCAGGTGAGAATATATGAGTACTACCCAGAGCTGAAGCTGGAGAATAGCATCCCGCAGTTTACCAAGATTAACGACGCTTTCTTCTACAACGTCATCTACCTTTTGAGGCCAAACATGACTCACGGTTGAACGACCAAGAGCATTGTCACAGCAACTGAGAAGTGGGGAGCACTGTTTACCCAATTCCCCACCTTCACCTATCTTAGAGCGGCCAACTTCTTGGGGGAGCCCACCAAATTACTGAGATATGCCGGCCCCAAGTTGATCCTGTTAGAGCTGTATCCAGACATCTCATAACCTATCATGAGAAATGTTTGAAGAGGAAGAAGGGTGGAACTCCTTTCCCCCTCACAGTAGGCAAATACACCTGCGTTTCTCATCACAAAGCCTGGGAAATGTTTGTAGAGCTAGAACTGCTAAATCTAAAGCACAACTTCCTGGCCAGGCCCACTTTTGATCCAAGGAATTTCCTTCCCAAGGAAAAACTTGATCCAATCCACATTCCACAGATCGAGGATATCTACATTGACCTGTACCATGAGGTCGAACTCAGAAGAAAGGACCACTCTCGCCTGGCCCTGGCAGAGATCATTCAGTATGGCGTGGCCATTGTCCCAAAAGGTTATCAAACTACTGATCAAGAAGTTGATCAGGTGTATCTTGACACGGATGGGGACAACTGGCCGTTTGCTGCAATCGACAGAACAAAAGCACCCCAGACTATTGAAGAAAGGGTCAAGGAGACATTGCGGCAGACAGAGCACTGGTGCAGGATGAATGGCCTTATCTACCTTGGGGTGGATTTCACCATGTCCCCTTTGGGCAATGCACCTGTCAGGCCAAAACATTTTCCAAAGGGCAAAGGTAAGGACAAAGAGGGAGAACCAAGCTCTGCTCAAGGAGCTCTTGAGAGTCCCCCTTCTGCCACACAAGAACATTTTGTGAGCTTGTTATCTCCAGAGAAAGAAGTGGCCGAAGATGTTCCAATGGGCACATCCACTCAGGGTGTTGCCACTACTACAACTACTAAGGTTCCTTCTCTCCCTTCTCTTCCTCCTCTTCCCCCTCCTCTCATAGCTCAAATGACCATCCCTTTGGTCATATCTTCTTCCCCATCTTCCACTATTCCCCTTTCCTATTCCTCCATCTTCTCTTCCCTTGCGGAGCTGTCCCCCACCATTTCTTCTCTCATTTCTCAGCTCCCTTCCATCCCCACATCTACTTCCCCTACAGTGTCTCCTCCTTCCGTGAGCACTTCGTTGGCCTCTCTGTCAATGCCTCCACCAAGTGTCTCTACGCACTTCCCTTCCACTACTGCAGCTGCCCCCTCTTCCACTTCTGGTCCCACTCCCATAAGTCCAGCTTGGATCTCTCAGCACCTGAGCCAACATAAGAGGAAAGTCCCTATCACACCGATGGACTTCTCCATCATCCCATCAAAGGGGGCTAAGAAGCAAAAGCCCATAACCCGCTTCTCTCAGAGTGCATCAGGGGAGAGGGTAATGGAGGTCGCGTATCCCGATCCTTCCAAGAGTAAAGAAGATATGTCTCGACAGATTATACAGTGACCCAAGTCACAATGGGAACATCTTCTGAAAGCCTTCAGGGAGAGGCCCTATCTGCAGTCGATGCCCTTTGCAAGAAGCTCCAGGAAGCAAAGGAAGAAAAGAGGCTATTAAAGGAGAAAAATAAACATCTTCTCCACGCCTTGCAGAAAATGGGCAGTGCACCTCCTACAACTGCCGCCAAAACTCCTGAGCCCCTGAGCCAGGATAAGATAAATGAATACGCCAAAATCGGTGAGCAGGGTATGGCAGTATCTGCCTGGAGAGACCAAATCCTCAAGGAAAGTGAGGGAGTAATCGTCAGGTTCACCAAATTGTATCAGAATATCGATAAGGGGAACAAGGCACTCCAGGTGATTGCGGGACCCATCTCTGAAGAGTTGGACCATGCTAGGCTACAGCATGAGACCTTCCAGAAAATGCTCGACTGTTCAGTCAAAGATCTGGTCAAGTTCGGCGTCTTCGATCACCCCAGAGCCCCCAACAAAATCCTTTCTACTCTGGACTACCAGGTCGATCAGTTGGAGTTTGTCCTAGAAAAAATAGATAAAGTCAAGGAGGAGGCCTTGGAGGCTATGCACCAGATGGAGCAGATCATCCTGAGAATGTCCCCAGGCTTGCTCACTCCTTCTTTCACCTTGAGGAAGGTAGACGAAACTATTCGGATCTTCAAGGAGATCGTCTCGCAGGGGCTGGGGCCAGAAGTCACCTTTGACACCGAATCCATCAACAACCTTCTGGCCTGTCGTGACTTCATAGGGTACCTGATAGAGGTAGGAAATGAATATTCCAAGCTCCCGAAAAGCTCACAGAGGAGCGGGAAACTTGCGAAGTTATCAGTGATTGTCACAAGGATCCTGCCCAGGATCAACTTCAGCCCATGATCAGCAAGTTCATGGAATATTGGGCCCAGTTCCATATCACCTCTCCTGAGCAACAACAGAAGCAAGACACCCCTTTTCAGCCGCGAGACGACGATGAATAGTCTCCTTCCTCTCGATCTTCTTTTTGTAAATATCTAAGAGTATGTTAGCACAAATGATGACATCATCCATGTTGCACCATGGGATGATGTCATCCACCAAGTTGCCAAAAGTCAACAGTTGACTTTTAGATATTTTGTAGATACTTTGTAATTAAGTCGTTGGTTTCTTTTTGTCTTCTCTCTTCTCCTTCTTCTATATATACTTGAATGCTTGTTGTATTCAAGGAGGTGGATATCTTTCAGATGAAAAATAGAAGTAGGAAGAAAAGACTTTGAGCTTTTGTAACAGAAAAGATATTAATACAAATATTAAGACTTTGTGCTGAATATGCGTGTTATGAGCATTTTAATCTTTCTTACGTCAGGTTTATGTGCTTATTCTGTTAAATCTATCTCTACCTTTTTGTCATTTATCCATCAGTATTGCTCTGTTCGTTTATGCAAGTAGGTTTGGCTCCACTTATTACCAAACCCAAAACATAATCCTTCTGATCCTTCTGCTTTGGAATTCATTTCTTTTCTCCCTTCAGATCTGATCTTTCTTCGCCCTTCCTTTCATTCCCTTCTTTTCACAGTTGGAAATACCCCTACTGGGATGAGATCCCAAACCCCGAAGGCAGAATATTGTGAGACTTGCACAAGATTCCTGCCGGTAGAATAGCAATAAACCAGTTTCACTTTGTTGTCTCAAAGAGGGGCTATGCCCTGCACACTGTTGGCTCATCTATCCATAGATCTGCTCCCACGACAGATTTTTGGACCAATGGTAAGGCATGTGGTAATAGAATTTCTAAAGCATGCACCAGAATCATCCTCGTGAAGTGGCCTCAGGAAATCTGATGCCAAGTGTCTGAATGTGGTCCTCCATGTGAGCATGCTCCTCCAGGCTATGAGCTTTCCACTTTTTACCATGATGTGCTTCTAGAAGCTTCTACCGCATGCATGCTCCTTCCTGGGCCAACATGTCGCTAGGCTGGCACCTTATCCACTCCACATGCATAGTTGGGTCATGCTTTTCATGTGTCCTACCCAAAATGCCCAATATGGCTAAGTTTTAAACCCTTGGTTCTATCCCGTGTGCATGCCACGGGTTTCCTTAAACCCTTCCTTAAACCCTGCCCTGCGTGTTTATCCTTGTGCACCATCTTTTTCTTCAACTAGGCCTTGCGTGCCTATGCCTTTTTGTACTTAGCCAATATTTTAGGGGCCCAACATCACCCCACACTACGCATGTTCTCCGTCCATGGGAACACTTCTTCAATGAAAAGAAAGAACATAATATACTTACGCCTTGGAACAAGAATAAGGGGATGAAGAAATAGGGAAAGAAGAAAGAATGGGGAAGTGATGGTATCACTGCAATAAGCTAGGAAAATATTTTTGCAAGTCGGCCTCCAACTTGTTCCAGGCATTGACTTCATTCTGTGCTCTCTGACAGAGGTCACCAACCAGGGTGCTCACCTCCCCAAAACTTAGTCCATTTCCTTGTGCACTCATGGTGTTAGTAATTTTCTCTAACTCCTTGCCTACATCATCCAGTGCATCCATTCTTTGTGTAATCTATGGGTACAGTTCCTTCAACCAGTTTTTGATTGAACCCCTTAAGGTTTCAATGGCTTCAGATTTCTTTTTGACCTTGATAAGGATTTTGTCCCTTTCCACCCTATTTCCCTTATTCTTCTCTTGAAACTCCTTGAGTTATACTTCATTCGGTGCCTGCCACTTTGTCTCTATCCATGCAATTGTCATACGTGGCCTCAGCAGTCTGGGAAGCAACCTTTACATCAGCAAGAACCTTTTTGTACTCAGCTACGAGTTCCATGACCTTCAATTTATCCTCTTTTTCTAGGCATGTGGCCACTTCTTCTGTAGACTCCAAGGCTAGCAGTTGCCTCTCCATGGTGAGGATTCTTGTTAAGTCCTCCAGGCATCCCAGGGCAGATCCATACTTCTGTGCAAGAGACACTAGGTCTGGATGCTTCAACACTATAGCATCATTAATGGACTCCACCTTTTTGTATACTACGCATACCTTAGCCTTCTCATCTTTTAAATCATGCTACAACTGGGTGCTGATTAGTTTCTCTTGACTTAGCTCCTTTGTCCTTGTAGCTAGCTCTTCCTCTTTCTTCTTCAGTTCATCCTCCAGATATTTGATTCTATCATTCCACCCAAAGAGTCTAGCTTCAATCTCAATGGAGACCTTGTTGAGCATGTTGCATAGTTGTTCATCTGAGAGCTGCTGAGCATTCACCACTGGGTTGTCTTCTCTTGGTCCTGGCAATGTTATTATTGCCCCATGGCTTACTTCAAATTCTGGCTCATCAAGATGGGACTCAATTTCCCATGAGAGCATCTTCCTTTTCTCCATGGGTATGCAACCTCCTTATCAAAAGATGACATTTCCATGAGCTCCTCTATGTTTGCTGGAATCATGCTTTGGAACCGTGTGAAACACTTTGTTGGGGTCATCAATATAACCCATCCCTGGCCTCTTCCCTTCTTGCACTTTCCTCCCATGTGCGTGCCCTTAGGAATACTTACAGTTAAAGTTGGGGCCTCCAGTGCTGCCATGGTCCTTTTCTGCACTTTCCTCCTTATCCTTGTTCAACACCAGCTCAGCGATGCATTCCAACTTCTCCTCCACCAAGGTCTCAATGTTCTTTGTTTCTTCTCTTTCTGCCACCTTGTTCATCTATCTCTACGTAGGGTTTGGAGCCTTCTGCTTCTACGTGCCATCCTCCTCACTTCTTCCCATGTCCTAGGTGCCTTCCCCCTCCTGGCTATCCTTGCGCCACATGAAAAGGAACCCCTGTTCCTCTTCTCTGCCTTCTTCTTCTGAATCATGCACGTTGAAGATAGGTGGCTCTTGATCTTTTTCAGGATCTTCTTCTTCACTATCATCTTCTCCACTACCATCTTCTTCATTGTCATCATCCTTTTCACCTATGTATCTCTCCAAACTCCCAGTTTCTTCTGAGGTGGTCTCCTCTTCTATCCTCTACTTCTTCCTAACCAAGGATTCCAGTGTAGGTGACTTTGTCTCTTCTTCTCTGATGACTCCTTGTCTGATGGATTTTCTGGCTCCGGAGTCTTCTCTTTGACTATGGGCCTCTTCTTGTGTGAATACATACTTGTTCTGGTGCTTGTCCCAGGGGAACCTATTACCTGTGTATCCACCACACTTGGTATTTTCTTCTCTGGCTCTTTTTCCTCCTGTTTGGGTGCGGGTCTCTTCCTGCCAGTTGGGTCCTCAGGTATAGACACCTCATTCTCCAGATATGTGCCCTTCTCAGATTTGGGTCTTATGTGGATGTATACGCATGCCGCGGATCCTCCTGCAATGGGAAAAGTCATGGGCCTCATCATTTGAACTTCATGCGACATGTACCTCTCCATGTACGCATGCTTGCCAGGGTACACCAACCCTTTTTGCAATTCCCTGTGGTCCCGGTCTAGATTACCAAGGTACAACCTCAAATTTTTGGATTCTTTGAACCTGTTCACTCCTGCTTGGAAGTGTTGAGTTGTGAAGGTAAAAGGGAGCTTGCACCATGGGCTCCATGTCTCATTTATCAGTTTGAATCTACCCAGGTAGAAATGTTGGTACACGACAAACATGGCTTCTCCCTTGGTGGTCACTGGTAGTTGTTTAGGGATCCTCCATTCCACCCTGAACGCGTTCCTCAAGTGTGTATACCATTTCTCTAGGTGCGCCTTGTGCATGGTCATCATAGTGTCACAGGCATATTTTTCAAATCTCTTTGCAGGCAAAGGGTCCTCAGTAGGGTACTCCCACATGAATTTTTCTGATGCATCAGGTACTCCAATCTCTGAAAACACAATGGTTAGCAGGACATTACCGAAAAGGATTCTATCACCTTCCTTTGCGCAGCTGACAATCTCATTCACGATGAATGCAGAAAATTTGTAGATGGTGCCCTTTGAAATTTTCCTGCAAACATGCAACCATGGCTTATTGACCTGGGTCCATCTCTCCTAGCCATTTAACTTTGTCACCAAGTGTGTGGCCATCTTCATCACTGGGTCCTTGATGTCTGTGATATCATAGTACCTTGACCCCTTTTTGTATGCATAGGTGGTGACAGTCTCCTTAATTGCCTCTTTGTCACTTAGGTCATCCTCCAAACTATCTCCTTCACAGATGAGGCCTGTGAAATGTGAAATGAGTTGAGGGGTAATGCACATCTTGTGCCCTGTGAAGTGGAAGTAGTCTTCATGCACACGTGACATCAACCATTGATATAGGCACTCAGGCTTCCCGAAGTAGGGAAACTCAAAGAGTTGCAATAACCCTGACTTCTCCAACTTGACCTTCACATCATCGTTATAGATGGGAAAACCCTCTGGTGTCCTTTTATTTGTTGGGTGCACTAACTCCAGTGCCATCTCCTTCTCGATTGTGCTCGTATGATGATTGTAGTCATTTATAGACATGTTTCTTAGATGGGATTCCCATTCCTTCCCCAGCAACACTCCATCTGGGTACTACATTTCTGCATACCACTCTTCGTTTGTACATGCGTTAGTTTCTTGTTGCTTGCCCTTGCCTTTTCCCTTTCCCTTCTTAGGTGTGCTAACTGGTTTCTTGGGTGCCATTGTCTAGGTCCTCTTATCACTTCAATCACTTCTTGTTACTCTGTTCTTCTACTCTCTCCAACCTTAGATCTCGAATTTGTGAAGAAAACTCCTTAAACCCATGCCCTAGTTCTTCAAACCCTAGCTGGGATAATTCCTTCACAAGACGGTGCCTTCTCACAACTTCTCTTACGCCCGTGAAATCCCTTCCTTCTGGTTCGCAAATCCAAACTAGTTACTCACGCTCAATCTCTTCAAATTTTTCTTCACATGGATCAGTCCTGGAAGCCCTAGTTTGCCAAGATGCAAAAGTGCTTCTTTCTCCTTATACGCAAAGTGAATAATGAAATGCCTCGACCCTTTATTTATAGTTTTTCCATTTTTAAGCATTAAATGCTACTTCACCTACCACCATACTTTTCATGTTTAATTCAACTTTTTCAAGCAAAGTCTAACTTTAGCACTTTAACTCATGTGCCCAAACCTGCGCGGACAATCCTCCGACCTTCTGGCATGCAACCAATCCATCTTGACAGGAGACTCTTTTTCACGCGTCACTGGCGCCAAAGGCACTTCTTCTTTCCTGATTTTTTCTCTCTCGCCTACCTCATGTTGCTTATGCACTTTTTCCTCCTTTGTACGTGGGATCTGAAAGTAGCCTTATCTTGACACCAACCATCCTTTTCCATCTTTTCTTTCCATGCACCTCTTTCAACAGGGCCATTCAACTAGGGTTTTCAACACAAACTTCCTTGGCACTTTACCCATGCTCTCCTTCACATCACTCCACCCCACACTAAAATGATGTGTGGTCCTCTGCGCACTCAAAAATCCTCAAAAAGTAATAAGGTTACCAGTGCCCAAGGTGCAAAACAAAACAACAACATGAAAGGGAAACACAAGAAAGGAAAATGCATAAGGGAAAATTCTAAATTAACTGGCAAAACTACCTTATTTACAAACACCAAGAAGCCTTATTTATAGTAGGGCTTCAGCCTACTCCCATTGAAGTGTCCAGGAAATTTCATTCCATCCAGTGCTTGTAACTGGCACGCACCTGAATCAAGGATGTACGAGATTTTATATGGACCTAACCAATGGACCTTCAATTTCCCAGGATGGTGCAGAAACTTAGAATCATACAGTAAGACCATCTGCCCAACCTCAAACTTCTTGTTCCTAATGTGGCGATCATGCCATGCTTTTTGCTTTTCTTTTTCTATTGTTTGGCTCCACCTAGTGAGTGATCATCTTTCATCCAGCTTCATCAATTCATCAATTCTCTCTTCCAGTGCTTGCTCATCAGCCAGCCCTCCTGTGCACGCTATTCACAGAGAAGGTAACATGAACTCAACCAGCAGAACAACTTCCATGCCAAACACCAATTGAAATGGTGTGGCTTTGTTCAGCCTTTTATAAGTTGTCCTGTAAGCCCATAATATGGCTGATACCTTGTCATCCCAATCTTGTCTTCTGACATCACAAATTTTTGTCAGGGTATGACTCAGTATTTTGTTAAATGCTTCCGTGGTTCCATTTGCTTGTGGGTGATAAGGTGTAGTCTTGTGATGAGCCACCATGAACTCTGCTAATAGGATCCTCATGGTCTCATTCAAGAAATGTGTACCCCTATCACTGGTTAAACTTAAAGGACATCCATACCTTGTGATAATGTTCTCCCACAAAAATCTTGCCATTGTGGCTGTTGTTCAATCTTTAGTTGGGGCTGCCTCTGCCCACCTTGTCAAATAGTCTGTGCAAGTGATTACATAGCATGATCCAGTCCTATGCGCTGCTGGTGCAATAGGGCCTACAAAGTCTATTGCCCATTTCTCAAAAGGTTCAGTGCTAGGGATAGGGTGCAAAGGCATTTCATCTCTCTTTCCTGGCTTGCCAATGCATTGACAATGGTCACACGCTTTACAATAGTCCTTGCAATCCTTATACAGAGTTTCCCACCACAATCCTGCCATTAATATTTTACGTGTGGTGGCATCACCTGCATAATGTCCACCTGCACTTCCTCCATGTGCTTCCTCTATGATGGCGAGGTGCTCATGCTCTAGTACACACCTACGTAAAACTTCATCACGCCCTAATTTGTATAAGTCCCCACTGATCAACATGTAGGGCGTGACGCGTATGGCTAGTTGCTTTTTCTCTAATGTCTTCATCCCTTCTGGCACCACACCTTCCTTTAGAAATATTGCAATCTCCTCCAAATCTGAGGGTGCATGCCACAACTTAGACAGTTTTGCATCTAGCATAGTCTCTTCAATACTCTGCGTGTCCTCCCCTGAATCAATTCTTGACAAATGATCAGGTCCACAATTACTCTTTCCAGGCTTCACAACTACTGTGAACTCAAACTCTTGAAATAATAGCACCCACCGACATATGCGCCCTTGTAGAATGGGCTTGTTCACCAAGTACTTTAATGCCATGTGGTCGGTGTAAAATACAAAGGGAGTTGCCAGCAGATACTGTCTGAACTTGAAAAGTGTGTAGATCATTGACAATGCTTCGCACTCAGTCGTAGTGTAATTCTGCTCTGCTGGTGTCAACTTCCTACTTGCAAAACACAGAGGATGATCAACAATTCCTTCACCCAGCTGTGCAAGCACTTATCCAATGGTGGTTCCTAAGGCATCTACATGAACATGGAAGGGCTTATCCCAAGAGGGAAAACGTAATATAGGCGCGGTGACAAGCCTATCCTTCAATGTGTCAAAACACCTTCTACTGCACCTCTCCCCAGTAGAAGGCACTTTTATGTCTAAGCAATTATTTTAAAGGTGTGATTATTTTGGCATACCCCTTGATGAATTTCCTGTAATAAATTGTATGCCCAAGAAATCTGTGCACTGCGCTTTGGCTAGTAGGTTACCCCCAACCCCACAATAACTGCAACCTTGGCAGGATCTACTAGCAAGCCCTCCTTACATATGATATGCCCCAATAACGTCCCAAAGGGTGTAGCAAAGACACACTTCTTAATGTTGAGGGATATCCTCAACTACCGACACCTCTCAAACATCAACCTCAAATTATCACAATGGTCTTTTACTAGCCCATACACCATCCAAATAGACCTGAAGAAATTTATGGATGAAGTCCTGGAATGCCTGCACCACTATGCACGAGAAAATAGTAGGCGCATTCTTCAACCCAAAGGGCATGACCGTGTATGCAAAACTTCCCCACTCAGTGGCAAAATTTGTCTTCTCCTGGTCTTCCTTTGCAATCCAGACTTGGTGGTACCCCAAAAATCCATCCGTAAAGGAATAGATTTCGTGCCCAGCGACTCCCTCCAAGATTTCTTCAGTGAAGGGGGTTGGAAAAGGATCGATGACACAAACTGTGTTTAGCTCCCTATAATCCACACAGATCCTAATCCACCCATCCTTCTTGATGTTGATTACCATTGGACTTATCCATTCTGATTCTTCAACAGCTTCAATGATCCCAGATGCTATCATTTTGTCTATCTCTTCCTTTACCTTCACGTGTAAATTGGGATTCATCTGGTAGGGTCTCTTCCTGACCTGGGTGCACACCATCCTTCAGCTTTATCCTCATCTCCCCTAAGGAATGGTGGATGCCTTTGAGCTCATGGTACCCGCGTGGGAATAAATCCTCAAATTCACACAAAAGATCAATGATCTTAGAGACTTCCTTCTCTGACCAGTAATCTCCAATGATAGCTTCCTTAGGTTCTTCTCCTGAGCTGATGTTAACCTTCTTTATCTTTAAGGGCTCATGGTAGGTGCACGCATGAGTATCAGCACTGTCCACTACCTTGCGCGTCCCTACAGAATGGTTAACATCCAAGCTCTCTACTTCCTCCCCATCAATAACATATACCAACTTCCCTTTCTCCTTTTCCAAACATGCACGCTCAAGTTGTATCTCTTCTGTTTCTTCTGCCTCTTCTTCAAAGCACGCCTCTAAACCTGGTCCACCTAGCAACTCCAACAACCTATCTTCTGCCATGGCACTATCCCCCATGGTAAGGCACTTGACAACCTATAATGCCTTATCAACTGATGGCTTGGTACTTCGATACTCAAATGTTTGAATGAGGTCAGCCGCTAGCTCTTGCCAATTCCCTGTCTGGTGGTGTGTCTCTGAATGTATGTACCATGCATGCGCATAACCCTGCAGTGTAGAATACAGCTTGTGTACCCAGAGGGATGGTGGAAAAGCTTCCGCGCCTTCTCTCCAGACCTTCTCACAATCCTTGGATATGGAAAGAGTGGAATCCTTCCCATGGTAGTCCTTGATGGTGGTGGGCACGTTACTTCTAGAGAACCTGACAGAGAGATCAATTCTCACCTCACACCATTCCAAAAGGCTCCCCTGATGTGTAGCCCACCACCATGTCACTGTGTCGAGCAGGACATAACTTAGCATCCCTCTCCGTTCCTTCTCCTCCTTCCACTGAGCTTCCATCTCCTACAAAAAGATCTCAGGGAAGGCTCCTCCTGAATACTTAGGTAGCTCCTTTCCTCCTAGGCACTGGACTGTATGCACCTTTGTTACCTTTGTCACCGATCCTCTCAACTGTCATCTGATCAATTCATAAGTTCCATGCACCCAATTATCACATGCTAGACTGGTGGTGTCACTTACTGACTGAGCATCCTCAAACTGGATAACTCCATCGGTAGGATGGATTATCTCTGGATCCCTGATTGAGCGCACATATATCCTATCCAGGACCTCTTCCCCCAAAGGTTCAGTATAGGGTGTTGACTTCCCATCAGCCAGGGGTATAATGACCCGTTCCTCCTTATTTTCAAAGCTGATGTAACCCTTATTGAACGAAGGTCCGCATTGTTCTTGTAACACCATGGGCACCCAAGTAGTGCTGGGAAATTGTCTTCCTCGGCGAGCGCCAAGACTTGAAGTCCCCAGTAAACTTAGCTCCCTGGATAGTGATAGTTGCATCCTTTAAGACACCGATGGGCATTGCCTTTGTCTTATTTTCCATATACAACACATTTGAAGATGGTTGTAATGCAGGTCTCCCCATCTGATGCCATGCATCCAAAGTGAGAACATTGACCTCCATGCCTGTGTCAATGAGGATATTACTAAGGAGCCATCCATCTACGACTGCATCCAATGTGATCTCCTTGTCATAGTCAAGGCTGTGAGGGGGAAGGTTTGCATGCAAGACCTACCTCTTGCGCTCTCCTCGGTGCGTGGTACCTTCTGTCTCAACCATGATCCTAGAAAGGGAATAATATTCTCTTGCCTTAGCATTTTACATACTTCCTTGACCTCATCCAGGTCATCCTTTGGTGCCTCGACCTTCCTTCTTTGCTCCTCCCTCCTGGACTACTCCTTTAGACACTGGATTTCTCCTTGTAAACTCTGAATGACATCCATGGTATCTTGATATACCTCCTTTTGATGTGCAGGGTCTGGGTACTTCCCATGAATCACTTCTTCCCTCAAAACCAAGTTCTTCTACCTAGGTATTTCCTTTGCGCATGTGGCTTCTGCTCTTGTTGTTACCAAAACAGGTTCCAAGCCTACATCACGTGTCACCCGTGGCATCCATTGTGTGTCTACCTTCTTAATGTTGACCATTGCAGTGCCCTTGTCTTTCCAGTGCTGTTGATTCATGTGCTCAAACAACTCAGGCACTCCTCATACTTGTGCTTCTTTCCGCACCATGAGCACTGCAATAGGTCTGGACACTCTCGTTTGTAATGCTCTGTAGACCCACAATTAAAACAGGTTCCACATGGGAACTCACTTCTTCCTCCTCTATGGTTACCATGACCACATAATCCTCCATGAAATCCCCTTCCGTGTGCCTCCATCTACGCGCTCTTCATAACGGTGATCATCACCCTTAGAACTACTGGCAATGCTGGTCTGGCGCACCCCATGATCAATGGCCTCATGGATCTGGTCAATGAGCCTACAATCCTTAGTATCATGGGTTGTAGAGGTGTAGATCTTATAGTAGCAAGACACATTCTTCCAAATCGTGCACTGTAACAAGGGGCATCTACTTGCATCATGGTCCCCATGACAAATTTCACAGTCTACTGTCATAGATGCGTACTGTCCTTCGGGGGCAACTATCTTTGGCATGCCCTTCCACCTCACAATATGTACACCAAAAACCACTGTGAGTCTTATGGGATGAGTTCACAGACAACTTCTCCAGCTACTTAGCCATAGCAGCAATTTGAGCCTCCAAGAATGGGCTAACACCAGTATCAACACTTCCAATTGCCTCGGCACGTAGAGCAGCTTCTAACGCCTCACGTGGGTCTGTGAAAGTTTTATGAGATAAGGCCCTTCTAAAAGGTGTGATCAACCCTCCAACAAACCACTGAGCATGCTGTGAAGGGTGAATATCATATGATAACTTAGACAAGAGAGTTTTAAAGCATGCATCATACTCCCACACACTCTCTGCCATTCCTTGTTGAATCTCCTTCAGGGCGTTGATGCTCTTCTGTTCAAACTCAGGGATGTGGAATTCTTCCAAGAAGGCATTCTTTAAAGTAGTATAATCCACCACCATTTGATGAGGGTCATATTTCCTATACCAGCTATCTGCGCGCCCTTGCAACGTCGTTGCAAACTGACTAGCCTTCCACTCTGGGGTTGTGATACCCTTTGCGTGCCATAGCAGTTCACACTTGTGAACATGTTCTGTAGCATCTTCAATTCCTCTGTAATCTAGAAAATGTAAAGACATTTCAAAGAAGACTTGAGGGGGTGGCTGGGGCCCGTGTCCTCCTGAGCCAGAGCCTTGGTTTCCTCCTGGTGTTTCCTCCACCACCTGATCCACCAGATCCACCAGGTCTTGTGCCTCCAGGTCCAGATCCACTGATCCACCTAATCCACCAGGTCCTATTCCTCCTGATCCACCAGATCCTGTAGTGGTCGTGCCAAGGGTCCCCACAGTTCCACTGAACTACATGCCGATGGTCTGTGATAATGCCCCACTACCAATAGTATACCCCACGCCACTCCTAGATGTGAGACCAAAAGCTTGTGTGTCTATACCTTGCCCAAAAATTCCTCCTAACATTGGAATGATATTTAGAGCCATAGAAGTCCCAAACGAGAAATTATATCTCTTTGGTGTAGATCGATCACGTCCAAAGATACCAACTGGACTAACAATATTCTCTCCTTGATCTGGAAAACCAAGCGCCAGGGTTTGGTCACTAGGTGGGCTCAGATGCATGCCAACGGCTCTTCTCTCTCCACGTGACGAACTCTCATCAGAAGCCAAAGGGGTCTCTCTTACGCACTTGCCAAGATGGGGTCGCACAGACTGCTCAGGTTCCACATCCTCTGCGTGAACCTCAAATCCTTCCCACAACGTCTACCACCATATATCCATCACACCTGCAACCTCACATTGTCTAGCAATCTCCCTTTCATGTGCTTCACTATACTTGAGTCGTCTCTCCTCCCTTTCTTTCTCCATCGCAACATCTGCCATCTTCCTCCACCCTAGCTTCCTCACCCAGTGCTCAGAATGGTTTAGCCAGCCATTGGAAATGCCTCTAAACTCATGGTAACCATCAAGATCTTCATTGCCAGAGGGATAACATGTAGAAATGATCCTCTGGGCTCCCACAGAAACTCAAACTCAGTAACCTCTGGACAAGAATATGTGGAAATGGCATACTCCAGAGTGTAGCTAGCCAGTACTCCTTTCCACCAATGATCCACAACATGAGTCCACATCAGATCTACATCCTGCAGCCTCTGGTATTCTTCTTGGGTCCACACACGTGATCTATAATACCAGCTTGATCTAGATGCATAGGTTGAGAGCCACTCATACAGTTCTACTAGGAAGCAGCAGAAAAAAGTTTCATATAATTCATGGTAGAGGTTCTCTTCTACCCATCTACGTGCATCAAACTCAGGTCCAGTGTTGAATCTCTGAGCAAATTCATCCTCCGTGCTCTTGAACCATGATTCAACACTTTCCAAAGTTAACCGCTCTATCATTACTCACTACACAGATCATGATGTATGCCATTTCCCACTACAACTTCGAAAAGAGGTCCCGACAATGGAACCAAGATGTAGTCATTTTTACCCCCATCACAAAGGAAAGAAATCCCATGCGCACCGGCCTATCACCCAACGGGTGCTGGGAACTCACTTGAGGCATGTGCGGGTGCCGAGTCTCTCTTTTATGTGAGTTTAGTGGGAAACATCATCTATGATCCGTGTTTAAGAGATTTGAAAGGAAGTAAGACATACAAGCACCATAGAGCTCAGAACGGCTTCTAGATCCTTGCAGTCATTCCAGACAAAAAGTGCTTAACAGATTATAGAACTTATACTAAAACAGAAAGGAAGTTGTACAAGCATCCATACTTAGTCATAAACATAAATGAAAAAGAACTATGAGAAAGATGTATGCATCAAAATCATCAATGTTCATATTCATATAAACTGGTAACCTCATTACATTCATGGAGCCATTACAGAATGTCATAGATAAGCAGACCGCAGTCATGCATTATAACTAGACTTATGTGGCTAGGCTCTCAAAAGAAAGTTTATAACACCCCCATACCCTTGATACATCCTTTCCTAGCACAATTACCCAACTAACAGAGTTCTTGCAGTATTTCTGCAGAGCTCCACCCTCTCTCTATTTCTCTGTATCTTAACTTCTGCAGGGCTTTGTATATATAGCTTTGTGAATAGCCAACTCATCCTCCAGGCCTCAGATCTGATGCCAAGTGTCTGAATGTGGTCCTCCATGAGCATGCTCCTCTAGGCCTGAGCTTTCCACTTTTTACCATGAGCTTCTAGAAGCTTCTCATGCCTGGCACCTTATCCACTCCGCATGCATAGTCGAGTCATGCTTTTCACGCGTCCTACCCAAAATTCCTAATATGGAAAAGTCCTGAACCCTTGGTTATGTCTGCGCACACGGCATGGGTTTCCTTAAACCCTGCCCCGCACTTTATCCTTATGCGCATTTCTTCAACTAGGCCTTATGCACCTACGTGCCTTTTTGTACTCAGCTAATATTTTAGGGGCCCAACATTACTTAGAGTAGCAAGAAGCAACCAACTATCTCCATCTCTTCTACTGAGGTGGAATATAGAAGTGCAATTGATCAGCAAAAGAAACCATGTGGCTAAAGTGGTTATTTAAATAAATTCACATGGATGTTAAACTAAGTACTCCTCTCATGTGTGATAGATAGAGTTACATTTCTTTTGTAAACAATCTAGTTTAGCATCAACAATTGAAGCATATATAAATTCATACGCATTTCATTCGAGAGAAGGTTCTTTGTGGTGATATAGATATCTAGTTCTATCCTACTGAAGATCAAGTTCTATACATCTTCATGAATCCATTGTGTATTTTGAAGTTTTAAAAGTTTACAGAAATACTTTTCCTTTCATATTTTTCATTGGGGGTATGCATGAAAATTCCCCCTCCTAATGGTCAACCTTGTGTTTTATTTTTCACCTCTATACTTCTTATCCATAAAATCATTGTAAATATCCTTATGATCTAAGTAAACTTGTCTATGTTGGAAGCACAATGGACTGAGAGTGGGGGTGAAATGGTCCTTCAAAACTTATCTTTAATTACTTTAGCTTGTGTGAACCACTTACATTTAACCATACATTAATGTGAGCTTAATAACATGAATCAACCATTCATAATATAATAGACCAAGAGAGTACACAATAACAAAAAATTTAATGTGGGAAACCCTCAAGGGGAATAAAACCCACTGAAACTTTTGATTATATTACACAATCCAAAATATTTGCATGAATATGACACATCACACAATATTTGTTTAATGATGCATCAACCCCACAAGGAGCACCAACCCCTAGTTTAGTAGAGCACAAACTATACAAGGAGGATACAACCTCTAAGATGATAAAGTACCAATTCAACTACCTTTATATTAATACCATTGATGTATTTTTGTAGCTACAACTGATAGTGATCAGAAATTCATCTCACACATCACAAAACCCTCTTCAAACACTATATCTCCTACTTTGCTCAATATTTCTCTTTCAAGGGCATATAAGGAAAATTTCCCTTGCATAATAGATCTTAAACAATTAATACCTTATTTCAGATCTAACTTGATTCCCTCATACCTCTTTCACACTCACACCTAGCTCGCACTTTTTCCCTCTCACACCACTAGCTCAAAATGAGCACACATAATGTACTTTAAATACATGACATCACCTTAAAACCATAGGTCAGCCATGACCATTAAGTTAGGTAGTAAAAAAAATTTAAACACACCTACATACTCATATAAATCAACATGAAAGACACATATGGGTTGGAAATGCACCAAGACAACCAAAAAGCACAACTAGGCCTAAAAGGTTAGTTTCTCCTTCATCTATCACTCTAAGAACTCTAAGGGATTCATCCAATTTTTTCATGCCTAAAAATTCTCCACACATTTCAAAAACATCCTTCACAATCTCATATAACTTTCTTCATCCATTATTCTCATAACACCTTCAAGTAAGATTGTTTCCTACTCAAACCAGTCACCTCTAGGAACTAGTCTCCAATAATGAAGTCCAAGATCATACAAAAACAACTCAAATATGCCATGTAACCACTAATTGGAAATAAAATTAAATTAGGGACATCACCAAGAATTTTATATCTCATGAATCAACCTACAAATTTAATGTAACAACTTCTCCTCTCAAGCAACACAAACTGCCCAAAAACCAGTTTTACAACCTTGACCTTCTTACACCTTTTAAGACACATTAAAGTTCTATAAATGCATATAATATGATAAAATTTCATCCCTCTTCACTCTCAAATGGATATGAATCATGAACCAATCCAAAATATTGGTCTTCTAGACCAATCTTCAAACCAAAACATTGTTGTCCTGAACCAGTCAAACTAGGTCAACTTGTGACCTCAACCATGCCACATCACGTGACCTACAAAACTCAAAAAAAACCTGAAAAACATCACATTGGATGTAAACAACATATTTATAGAAATTATCATAACAACTTAGGCCATACATTCCCAAAATCATCCATTCTCCAAGGTTTCTCAAACTGCCTTTTAGCTCTAAAAACTAGTATTCCTAGATTGACCTGTACATGCCTCCAAATCACTCCACCAAGCTCTAAAATCACTCCAAAAATGTATCATTTCTCCCTAACAACTCAGAAAACCAATTTAGACATATGGTCTAATGGAAAACTTGAGAGAAAACTTCACTTTCCTATAAACTAGCATATTTGGATGGGATCCACTCATAGTCATGACTTCAAACCACCACCATATGAAATATGGAAGAGTCATATTCATCCTCAAATAATCACATTTGATGATTCAATGTATTTAGGGCACACACCAAGAATATTTCCTCCATCTATCAAGAACTAGGGTTTCAAACTCATAAAAATCAACTTACCTTCTTAACAATCATTCATGAATGTTAGGACCTCATTTGATCTCATTCCAACTATAATATATTCTTAAATCCATGCCTCAAAATCCTTGAAAGGATAAAGGTTCCATGAAAACCTTACATGTGCCAACCAAGAATATTTCTCTCACTTCAAGATAGAAAATGCACTCTCTTGAGCTCAATATGACCAAAAACACCATAACTTGAAAAATATTTTTCATATCAACTTGAAATTTTCCCATGAAACTAGGACAACCTCTAAAAACTTCTCCAATGCTCACCTTCTCATGAATAGATCTGCATCTCTTCAACCACTAGGATTTTCAAAACTAGGTCATAAGAAATAGGTCTAGTTCAGACCTACACAATGAAGAAACCACCATATATTTACTTCCAAACACTTAAAAAGGAAATAACACCATTAATAAAATTTTAGTGGTGAATTTTTGTAAACTCACGAAAATCGAGTATTATGGAAATTCGAATTGGCGAATATTATGTTATTTAGAGCTGACTTATTCACCAAAAAATTCAGCTGACATGTCCCTTATACTATTCATTTCACCTAGATTTTACACATATATAAGAGCTTATGAATGTAATTTGCCACCATTTTGAATCATATCATGTGCATATTCACCGAAGTAAACATAAGAAAATCCTCAGCCACCAACACTGAAGTTTGAAATCCGAGTCGTCCAACTCATAAACCGTAACCTCCAACTCTGAGCCATCCTACCTCTACCATAACCCTGTCCAACCCCTCATCCAACCCCTGGCCATCCAATCTGAATCCAACCCCTATTCATCCAACTCTACTTCCATCCAACCCTGAGCCATCCAACCCCTAGCCATCCAACCCCTAGGCGTCTAACCTATAGCCATCCAACCCTAAGTCGTCTAACCCCTATAATTGTCCAACCCTTAGCCATCCAACCCTTTACCATCCATTCTCAGAGCCTTGGAACATAAGAGCCACCCCTAAGGGCCTAAGCAGTAAGCAGTCATGGATACTAGAAATCAGGGCAAGAAGATTACAAATTCAACAAGTTCAAAAAAGGGTGCCAATACTTTGCTTGGCTATTTTGGAAAATCACAAAAAATGAAGTCAGTTTCTGCTTTAGCTGAAAATATTGGTATGTGGCAAGTGTTATTTACTGGTTATTTTATCTTACAGAATTTAATAATTATGTTTATGATACTGTTCTTGGAACTCTTTGACATTTGTACTCTGTAAAAATTTAACTATAGATAAGATTAATACTATATAAGTAACAATTTTATAAAACTATTTGCAGATGTTTCAGAAATTCCTTCACAGAATAATCAATTTATAGATATTGATGATCCATTATATGTTGAGGAAAATATTTTTTCCCTTGATGAAATAGAAGTACAAGAAAATTCATCGAACTCTCAGGATACACCAGCAGAGGAAGCTTCTACTCCAAGGTCTATTTCCAGAAAAAGGAGACATGAGATTCAAAATATTTCTGCTGACAGCCCAGATGCAGAAGTTGAATCCCAAGGAAAAAAAAGAAAATATGTTAGAAGAAAGATGGAAAACTAGACAATTGGAAGGAAATTCCAGTTTGAATGGGCTGCAAAATATCCTTTTATTGAACCTGTGTACACTGAAAATTGTAATGATGTTCCAACACAATGTCGATGCAAAATATGTGGTTGGAAATAGGGGAAGGATCACACGATGCAGCTCAAACTAGACACAATTGAAAAACATTGTGGGAAAATATACATTTCCCAAAAGCTTAAGGATGGTAGCATAGTCAGAACACATAAATGGAAAGATGCAAAAGATTGTCTACATGTCAAATACGCAGAAGAGTATGAAAAGGAACAAAAATGTATCAAATATGTAAATGAAAAAGGTGGGACCATAGTAGCAAAATTGAGCAAAGCTATGGAGGTAGAAATGCAAGCAAAGGGTATTCAATTTGCAACCGTATTTCATATAATGAAAAGGGGAAGACCGATGTCAGATTTCAGAGAAAATAAAATGTTGTATCAAGTTATTGGTTTAAAGAATGTTCCTCAATCTCATTGGTCAGATACCAGTGGCTGGGAGATTGCAAAATGTCTATCTCTGGTAGAGAAGGAGGATCTGAAACTGTGTGTTCAAAAGGCAAATTATATTTCCCTTTCTTTAGATGAGGTTACTGCAGTCGATAATACTTCATGGATATGTATTCATGTTTACACATTTGCTAATGAAATAAGGACTCCACACCTCTTGGAAATTCATAAAATGACAGAGAATTACAATTCTGAAAATATTTATAAATTGGTGGTGTCAAATCTGAAGGATATCGCCGGAATGGATGACTTTTCCATTGCAACAAAATTAGTTTGTGTCGGAACCGATGGTGCAGCTGTAATGCAGGGAGCCAGAAATGGTCTATTTGTTAGAATTCAGAGAACTATTTCTCTGTGTATGGTTGTTGTCCACTGCATGGCTCACAGAATGAATCTCACCTACAAAATTGTGAGCACATTTGAAAATGTAGCTAAAGTGGAGGAATTGATACGTGATCTCCATGCCTATTATTCTTGCAGTCCTAAGAGATTTTTAGAATTTCAAAAATTTTCTATTGGACTAACAGAGGGAAAAAAACTTCTCAAAGATGTAGATACCAGATGGATATCTATGTACGAACCTACCTGTAGAATATATGATGAATATCCTTCACTGACAGGATTTATGTTTAAATACCGCAGGGATGTAGATAAAGCTAAAGATCTATTGTGCCATCTAACTGACATAGAAACTTTACTCACACTCTGTGGTATTTTTCCCATGTTGAGGGAGCTTAATATTTTAATGAAGCATGCTCAAGATCGGTCTTTCTACATTACAGACTTTATAAGACTCAGAAGACGTGTTTGCTGGAGTCTAGAAAGTTTATATATTTCTGATGGGAGTTTTCAGGGTGCTGCTTTTGAAAACTGGAATGCATTGACAGATTTGAAAAATTCCAGGTGCTTCTTAAAGTACAATATAAATGATCATCTGTGTATAACAACACATGGAAGAGAGATTCCACTTCATACATACCAAAAAAGAATTGATATGGCTAACTCAGAAATAGAAGAAGTAAAAGTGACATGAAATTTATATGATGCAGTATTAATGGAAACTAGGAATAAGTTGAGAAAGATCTCTGAATCGTTAGCTAAAGAGATCTAGGAAAGATTCAAAAATGATAAAATACTTGAAGCAATGGGAGTTGTAAATCCGTAGTTTTGGAATTTTTCTGGCGGAAAACCTTATACATCTATCAGTCCTTTATTTGTCAAAAACATGGGTGATCTAACTGATCATTTCTGTAAGACTGAAGAGATAAATGGAGTTTCTGTAGAAGGAATTTTGGAAAGAAAACTACTTAGTTCACAGTCAATGGATTTTGCTAATACAATGATATGACAAGTTCAGCTTCTACAAAACCCACAGGATTACAGTGCCATGAAAAGGATTTGGAAGGATATCTATTCTAGTAGTATTCTAAGTGAAGATTTGAGTGAGTATATTAAGTTGTATGAGCTCTGTCAAACAATGATTCTGGGTTCTGTGGAAGATGAGAGGGTTTTCAGTGCACTATCCTTTTTAAAGTCAAAAGTTTGAAACAGATTGGATAGGAATCTATAAAGTTGTCTCAGATTGCATGTATCGAGTTACTCAGTGGATTATTTTCCTTATGATAGAGCACTGGCATTGTGGAATTCACTAGTAGAAAGAAGAGGAGTTAGTAATATTCTGCCTGACCCAGGGGATCGAGACACATCCACAAATCATGCTACAGTTGATTTCCAAGACACAAATGAAAGTGTTGCTCCAGGACTGTTTGAATTCACATAGATTTCATTTCTTCTATACATTATTGAGACTACTTATGTATTTCATTCAGAGATTACAACTTTCAATAAATGCAATATTATATTTGTCATTATTTGATCCTTTGCCATTGGAACAATGTCATTATATGTTTCAATTATGCCATTTGTTTTTTTATGTTTGGTTTTCAAATTCAGACTGAAATAAGGACACATTCATCTTTTATATCTGTTAATTTATTTATTTTACATCTGCAACAATTCAGAAAATGTAAAGAAACAAAATAGTGTAAATTTAAGCAACATTTACGTAAACAATAGAAAAGAAACATAGTTTGTATTACAACATATAGTAACATTGTACAATTCTAACTTCCAAAGTTCTTTTGAAATTGATCTCTCATGTGGCAGATTACTTTATGAAAAAAGTACAAATTCATAAAGCATTGTTGGCCAATACAATTCAAAAAAGGGGTTGTAATAACATATCAAAGCTTCCGGACAAGTTCTGTCATATAAGGACACATTACGAGGTCATCCTCTTTTCTGCCTATGATTCAAAATCATAGTTGTCCTTACGTCTGCCACATGGAATAAAAACTAAAAAAGGGTTGGCCACTATCTTTTAATTCCTACGCCAGTGTCGGAATTGTGACAACACACCTGTCACATGGTGAACTTTACTAACTTATCAAATTTTATGATGCAGGTGAAGGTTTTTCTTTTTCCTACGTAAGAGATGGAGGAATAGATACTGCATCTGTACAGAGCTAGCTGCTATAACTCCTGATGCTTAAGATCGTCTACTGCAGTGTTGATATTTTCTAGTATATTCAGCTTCTCCCTCGCTAGATCTCATGCACACAAAAGTGTTGCATCTGCATCTGTCTTTTCCTTCAGTAAGACTTCTGGTTCCATCTTATGCTCTTTTATCATCCTTCTCAATGTATTATTTTGTTTATTAATAACAATGAGTTTTTCCTTCAACTGTATAAAAGAATTCAGGATTTTGCGGGCATTCTTCAAATGTGCTTCAAAAACAGCTGCTTCTTTCTTTAAATTTTCATATTTTGCCTGCAAAATAGAAATATTAAATTTTTAGTCTATCAGATAATATGAAAAAATATATTGCAGTGCTTATAATATCAGATAATTTTTAGTTTTTCATGTAAAACTAAATGCCCACTCACAACAGCTTTCTCTTTTTATACATTTTCTATTAAAACATTAGTCTTGTCTTTAGACCATTTGTTGTAATAAGCTTGTGCTTCAGCATTGAGATTCTCCAACCTGTTTAGCATTATGTCTATAATTTCATCATTGTAATCATTACTATATGAAATTGTCCCTGATTGAGCTTTGTTTAGCAAAACATCCTGCCATGCTGGTTGGCTCTCTACGGTAGTGAACAATGAATGCCTTTGAGCATGATTATGGTATCTTGTATTTATTTCTTTTATCAAATTTTTTTCTCTCCTCTCCCAAGACCGCACCAAATCCACATCAGACATTACAACCTCTTGAATTGTTTCCCCCATACTATCTGATATCATATTTTCTAATATAAAATGTGTCTTTTCATCATCTGTTTGTGGAGCAGCACTTGGGGGAGGAGGAGAGTCACTGCCCTGTATTACATGCACATTTTGTTGTTGAGGTGGAGTAGATTGAATCATATCGTGGGTGTCAAAATAGTTACCCTTGTCTGCATCACCACTATCGAAGCCTAAATACTCCTCGTCAAGGGTGATGTTGTTGAAAAGTTGTGTGGCTGTTACACTTAAAACACCACCTAGTGACAGTCCAGGAAATTCGGTTGTAGCAGGATGAACTGTTCCTGCTGACTCTACAGGAATCCTAATATTCTTTCCTGAAGTCCTCCTTTGTGTTTTTACTTGACGTGTTGGAGGAATTGGTGGCCTCCTTGCAAGTGGAACATGCCCTGAAGCCATATTACCTGCATGAAGCAAACAACAAATTGTTAGAATATAACGGTTGGGCTTTGTAAATGCTAAAAAATTGTAAGGAAACAAAACATGCAAATCAAACTACCGTACAATATACCTTGCATAGATGGAGACACAATCGTGACATTTTGATCTCCACACCCGGAATGAGTTTGATCTTCATCATCAAACTCAGTAGTTTCTGAATACAATACATGTAGAAAAGATCAGTAGAAATATTAGAATACATAATCTATATTAATTGTTTGAATTTGTAATTTATATAAAAAGATAACTTCATTATTCATACATGTAGTTAAATGTGATGGTAAATGTGATGTGCATATCGACCCCCTAGGTCACTTTTGACGAGGTCTTACTGGTGTTGATTCTGCTGAATCCATGTCAGAATCAGCACAGACCTCTGGAGGGGCTTTACCTCTAGCAATTGCCTCCTTATGCGATGCTGCAACTATAATTTTTCTCTGTAAAATAAAATCATACAATTATTATTTTATTTAAAATATTGAAATTGAAATCGTTATAACAAGTAAACAGTAAAAGTAACTGTTACCTGTTGTTCTTCGAGACTAAGACCAATCATCTTATCATTGATTGCAGTAGGAATCTTATGCTGTGTCAATTCGTAGTACGCTTCATCATAGAAAGAAAGAATAAAATTGCAACAAGAGAATACAGTCCTGGATTTATCAGTTTGATTGGCTTTGCGGGCATGGGAGATATCTGATTTTATTCTATTGGACAAATAACTGCACCAATCGAATTGTTGACCTGCTAGTGTCCGTAATAAATACTGAACTGCCCAATATGGAATGTCTGTAGATCTACCCTGTAATACAATCCTGGCCTGAAAAAGTGAAGCAACTGCAATAAAGAATTTGTTTGTAATACCTTGTAGAAGAAGGCCTCTTGATGAACGATTAAGAGGAGCTGCAATTACAGAAAAGAAACGTTAGATCCTTTGTGTGGTCGAGTAATGTTAAGAAAAAAATCATTTGAAAATAATAAACTTACCATCAACCTGTACATTGTAATGAGACTCCAAAAACTTTTTGTCTTCATCTATAAGGACAACCTTTGTAGTAACATGTGGCTTATTTTTGAAAGGTAAACCTGTTAACCGATGCACATCCTCGGGTTCAATAGAAAAATAAATTTGATGACGTTTCAGATGCACGAGAAGAATGGAAAATTGTCCATCATTGTCATTGTAAGAGGCGAGAAGGTAATCAAGGACTGATGTATCAGTGTCGAATTGGGGCATGTTCACAAGCCCAAAAAATTCTGATTTTTTGAGCCAATCCTTTGGAGCGTCTTTTGCTTTTAGTAGAGCTAAAATCTGTGGGCACATGAGGTTTTTGTATTGAAATTTGGGTGTAGGAATAGATGTGGTACTGGCCATTGCTGAAATTTGGGAGAAGTGAAATTTGGGTGTAAAATTGGAGAGCTCAGAGCACTGGAAATTTACGTATAAAAGTGAAAAAATGAACCTTGAAAGGGTATTTATAGGGCCCAGGGGTATCATTAATGAACATTAAATTCATTGGTATCAATGCCCAACCCACGTCATGTAACTACTCCTTCATTCATCCAACCCCTGTTACCCAACCCCATCAGTCATCTCTAACAACTTGTCCAACTCACTGACCAACCAAGAGCCTCTAACCCCCCATCCAACCCTTAGCCATCCAACCCATCATCCCAACCCATCTAACCCCCGTCCAACCCCTTCCCGTCCAACCCCCACCCACCTAACCCACCCATCCAACCCACCCATCTAACTCACCCGTCCAACCCACCTGTCCAACCCACCCGTCCAACCATTACACCCCATCCAACCCTTCCCATCCAACCCACCCATCCAACCCACCCGTCTAACCCCCCGTCCAACCCACCCATCCAACCCATCCAACCATTACCCGTCCAACCCACCCGTCTAACCCACCCGTCCAACCCACCCGTCCAACTCACCTGTCCAACCATTGACCGTCCAACCTCCATCCAACCCACCCATCCAACTCACCCATCCAACCTGTCCATCCAACCTACCCAGCCAAAATTGTGAAAAATGAGGGAACAATGCTCTGTGAAATCACCTTTGCCACGAAACATTTTTTTAGAAATTTTCCAACGATTCAAAAGTCGATTTATGAGATTCGCCAACAATTCAAAAGTATCATATCATTATCTACTCAAGAAACCATGTCTTACCTGGTGATCTCAATCATGACATCATGAACTCATGCCACACCTTGTCTTCTCATGTCACAATCACTACAAAATTTCTCTTGTACTCCTTCATCCTCTATTTTCATTAATGTTCCTTTTACATCAATGATAACACAACAAGCACTCACATGCCAACAATCTCCCCCTTTGTCATTGATGGAAAACTACTTAGTTATTCTCCCCCTTTTACATTAATGAAAAAGTACATACTTACAACACATGGTCTTTAGCTTCATAAACTTATTGGGACCCCTTCTTGGTTGGAAACATCAACCAAACTCATCATTCAAGCTCAAAAACTTGTTTCTCTTCAAATACTTTGTTTTTGTCTTCATCCTAGCATTGAGAGCATTGTAGCTCCCCCTGGGCAGATGCATTCGTAGTACATACACATGTCAACTATTTGATTTTTGAGTGATAACATCCTATTGGCTCATAAATAGGTCTATCTCAACTGAAGATACTCAAAAATAGGCTTAGCTCTGCCATATATTGGTTGCAAGCAATATTTAGACTGAGATCCCTAAACCAAACTTTCAGAGCAAATTATCCCAACGACACCTTGCTACAAGAGCATATAGAGCACATTGAACAACCCCTTGTAGCTCCCCTTGAGGTTATACCATCTCTATCTAACTGTGTATGCAAGAATTAGACCACATACTTTGATCTCATGTTATATAGATGAGCCAACATCACCATCTTTGTCCTGAGTTACCTTTTCAGTGTTTATAACCTTCTTTGCATAATATAGTGACTTACTTGATCATAAAAATTTCTCCCCACGTTAGTGTACCTGAAAACATCACTAGCTCTACCTACCTAGCCTCATTGCCACCATATGCACCTGAATAAGATCAAATCTATCTCCCCATGCTCCAAGAAGTATTTTTAGACCTTTAGCTCGCATTACTCACCTTTCAGAGCTCCAACAACTTCATAGTACCCTGATACAATTAAATGCATTTACTCATACCAATCCTAAAACATTTCTAGCATCACCTCCTAGGTATAAAGAGCATTGTAGTTCCCTCTTAATATCATACATCAATACACATTATCATGACCATTCATGCTCAAGTTGAGAATAGTCATGTTTGACTTTACATACCCTACAACCATCACATGATAAAACTATTTAAGGAATGAACATAAGAAGATTTTTAAGATTCTACATAATCTTTATACACCTTCATCAAGATGAAAATATTCAATTCATATTTATCTTCCCATATCCCTGTTCACACCCTATTGGACACTCAATATGCACACAACCTATAGCTTGTTTGAGACAATACTACATACCCCAAGAAACCATACATACGTTTGTAACTCATTCCAGAGATCAACTGACATACTTACACCTCCCTTTGGCATCTTACAGGACTAATTTACTATGAACCTGCTTTTTTTTACTCCATACTGAAAATGCATCCAAGATCTGCATAAACATTCAAGAAACATATCAAAGATGGTTTAAGGACTAAGAACTCACAGCTCAGCATAGACCTGGTCAACTCACTCATATATTTGCAACACTGATTAACCACTGAGAAACTCACATTTTTATCTTCACAGACCTGATAGGACTTCACTCTTCTACACACTACCTCCATGAATCATAAGCAAACATGATATACATCATACAAGCAAACAAGGATGGTGACACCTAACATATAACATCATTCAATTCACTCAGCATGCCTAGATAGCACCTTTGAACTTTGTCATTGATGGTCTAACTGTCATATGAAATTGTTGACTTGTCTTCATGAATCTAGCATCCTTATCACTCAATCAAAACCTAAACAGACTCTTCCAAACTAATTGGAGATCTTTACGAGCATACTAAGCACACCTTGACACAACAACAACACTCTTATAGCATCATACTCTCAAAATATTCATGCCCCTCCTTCACACCATGCTTCATATGGATGGTTATGCCTCTAAGAATCCTAGTAGAGACATGCATCTTCATGAGGAGTCTAAAATAAAAAATTGAAGAGGTTCCATGACCTCTTTAATACCTGAGAGCTTCCTTTTCCTCCTTCCTTTTGATCTACATCCTGTGATTCTTCTTTCTTTGCTTCAACTATATACTTTAGGTGGAATGGCATTGTTCATTCTTGGCTTCCACAATCTACCTTACCTCTTCTCTTACATTCTAGGACCTTGAAAACCTCCTTGTTTGTCCTTAATGGACCATAAAAACCCCTAACAACATGTACAAACTTGTTGTAATTATAACACACTGCCAAATTCTTACCTCTAGGGCCTTTGTTTCTCCAAATATGTTAGATGGTTCATAGAGACAGTACCTATTAGTATGACCCTTCTCTTGATAGTTGTAGCACATAAAATTCCTTGATTACTCATCTTTGTTATCCCTCTATGGATTATCATCTTGGACAAGCTGCTTAGACTCCTTAGCTCTATGTCCATAACCATTACAATTATAACAATATCCATTAAAGGATCTCTCATACCTTGATGCATTAGGTTTCCTAACTAAATTTTTCTTCATAGTGTCTTTGAAGTTGATATACTTTTACTCTTCTTTGGTGCTTGAACATTCAATATTCTTTCCTAGAACATTGTCTTCCTGCATTACTTCTTTTCCTTCGTGATCATCCTTGAATCCCAAACCTGTTATGTCTCTTGTAGATCTCTGATTGTCTAAAATTTCATCAAGATTCTTGGTGCTCTTTTCAAATTTCTGTAATGATTTTTCCTTATTTTCTGCTTCAGACAAATCTTCCCTTAGGAACATCATATCTTCTTCAAGTTTAGTGCATTCATTCTCTTCATCTTATAGGATTGTAATCAAGAAACTTATATTTTCTTCTAACCTCTTGACTATCTTATCTAGCTTATCTGGTTTTGACAAATGATTCTCTTTAAGTTCATTCATCTTACCTTCATATTCTTTGACTAATTATTTCATCTTCTTGTTTCTCTTCTCAAAATGCTTCAGCTCTGTTTGAACACACATAAGCTCATTTTCTATGTCATATTATTCTTCTATCTTAGAATGCATGCATGAGTCACTAAACACTATGGAGTCTTATTTCCTAGAATTAATAGCATCCTTTTCCATGAACAAGACCTCATCACCAACATCATCATTCTCAAATTCATAATCTGAGTCAAAAGCACCATCACAACTACTTACTTTAGATGAACATCACTCTTTCTCATAACATAAGCTCTTTTTTGTATTTTTATTGTTCTCAAACCTCTTGAATTAATTTTTTCCTTTATCAAACTTTTTATCCTTCTTGTCATGGTATTCATCCTCATCCTTGTGCTTATGATGGAACTTGTTGGAAAAGTAGCCTACTTCTCCATAGTTGAAGCATTTGAAGGGCAGATTTCCTTTGTACTTCCCTAGTCCAACCTTCAGTCTTCTAGCAATCATTGCAAACAGATCATCATCATCAATCTCACGAAAAACATCATCATCATTTGTCTTCTTATCCTTTGTTTTCTTCTCATCCTTGGAATCAACCTCCTTGACAGGTTTAGAATCGGTAATCATCATTTCATATGTAATCAAGATGCCATGTAGTTCATCCATTAAAAATACCTTCAAATCCTTAGCTTTCTCAAAAGCAGACACCTTGGAATCAAACTTAGGATTAAACTTTCTTAGTACCTTTTGAACCACTACCTCTTCTTTTACTTATTCACATAAACCTCTCATGGAGTTGACAACTTGATCAACTCTAAGTAAATATGTAACAATTGATTCTTCTTCTCTCATCTTTAGGCCTTCAAACTAATTTTTGAAAGTTTGGAGCTTTGTCATCCTTACCTTGGAATCTCCTTCATAGATGACCTGATTTTTCTCCCACATAGCTTTAGTTAATGTACAATGTACAACCTTCACAAGTCTTGATTCAACTAAACCACACATGATAGCATTCATAGCCCTAGAAATATCACTAGTAAGCTTCTTTTCTGTAATGCGGGTTAGAGGAGTTTGAGGGACTGTATACCCATCTAAAATAGATTGATAAATTTCAAACCCTAATGACATGATGTGATTCCTCATCCCGATGCTTCAAAATGCATAGTTTGTTCCATCAAACAAGGGAACCTTGCTAGAAGATGTTCTGCATGGAAAATGACTAAGTCCTAAAGCAGAGGATGAGCGCGTGTGGAAGGAACTATGGAGAAAATCATGTGAGTGAACACGTGCAAGGAGAAACAAGTTTACACACAGGAGCATGAAATGGTTTAAGGACTTAGCTGCATTTCAGTTAAAGAAAGGTATCACATGCAAAACACGTGAAGTTGCAGGTAGGCGTAATGATGACAAGGTTGTTACATGGAGAATTGAAGCTCAAGAAAAGAATTTTCTAGGGAATCATTATGATTATGGGCTGTAAAGTGAAGGTTGTTATGGCTATCTAGCATCTTCATGGCTTGGAAACTCAAGTATAAAATAATATGATGACATTTGGCATGTGGACTTGCTTCTGGAATGATGATTACACAAGCTCCTATCCTATTTAAGGGGGTACTTAGATCTAGAAAAGGGGGTCGAGTGTGAGTGCATATGTAATGGTGTATGCATGGTGAAGAATATGTAATGGTTTTAGGAGGTAATAAAGGGTTTCTAGGTAGGAGCCATGGGAGGGGCAAGATGCTAATGGTATAATGATGTAATTGGTCTGTTGCTGAACCTTTTTGATGTAATGTGGTTACTGTAAACATTTTTTAATCAATATATAAAGGGTTATTCTGAATATCTATGTTTATGGGTTCAAACCCAGTGCTATTCATTTTTCTCATGGTTCAGATCTAATTCCTTCATATTGTTAATAATTTTTATGTTCTTTTCATGGTGCATCTATGTTTAGATCTAGTGTTATTACTTTGGTGCTAGAATAAATGCATGTATTCCTGCATCTGCATGTATTTCCTCCATTAATGGTGAACGTTCTTACAAGACTCACATAAACGAGGGGCTTGGTACCTCCACACACCTCAAGTGAGCACCCATCTAATGTTGGGTGATAGGTCAGTGCGCTTGGGGTTTAAAGGGAGTAGGGAAACGTGACTACATTTTGGTTCCGTTGTTAGGACCTCTTTTGAAGTTGTTGTAAGAATGTTGTGTGATGACAGAATGCTTGAGCTTGGACAACATCGAGACTTGGCTGAAGAACATGAAGGATGAGTTTACACAGTGATTCAGTACTGGATCTAAGTTTGATGCACGTAAATGAGTAGAGGAGCACTTGTATCATGAACTCTATGAAACATTCTTTTGTTTTTTCCCAGTAGATTTGTATGAATGGTTTTCAACATATGCATCAAGGAAGAGTTGGTATTATAGACCTCATGTTTGGACCTAAGAAGAGTATCAGAGGGTGCATGATGTTGATGTGACCTGGACTTGTGTTGTTGATCAGTGGTGGAGTGGAGTGTTAACTAGATATACATTAGAATACGTGGTTTCTATGTATTCTTCCCTAGAGATTGTTGAGTTTGAGTTCTTGAGGGAGCCAAGAGGATTGTTTTTGCATGTTATAGCACTAGCCATTAAGATCTTGATCATCACTCTAAGTATGGAGGTGTTTTTTATGGTTGGCTAACTTCCCCCTAAGCACGGGGCATAGAAGTTGGTGTGGTGAGAGATGGTGGACCTGGCGGTTAAAATGGAGAGAGAGGAGAGGTGGCTCAAGTATAATGAAGAGCATGAGAGGGAGTTGGTGAGATAGTGAGAAGTTGCAGGAATGATGAAATTAGGGAGGTAGACATTACAAGAATGATTTGAGGTTTGTACAGAGAACGTGGAACCTAAGCATTTTTTGTTACCTCATCTTGGCAAGCACGGGAGAGAAACCCCCTCGGCTTCTGGTGAGAGCTCATCATATGGAGAAAGGAGGAGAGTCATAGGTGCGTATCTTAGCCCACCTGGTGACAAAACCCTGGCACTTATTTTTCCAATTCCTAAGATAAGTAATGTTAATCTGGTTGATGTTTGTATTGGTAGTCGAGCAGCACCTAGTAAATATAATTTTTCATTCAGTACATCTATGACCATGCAGACATTTCCTGTGTTTGGAGGTATCCTGTCTAGTACAACATTTGGGTAAGGTTGGAGTACAAAAATTTTATGTGGTTGGCCAATCAAAATACCAACAAATCACATGCAATATATATCTTGAGTAGCAAAGTATATACCTAGAGCACGTATGGACATGCATTTATGTTTAATTTTGTGATTTATGGTGGTTACTCCCCATAATTTCACTAAGAGGGGAATGTTATGATTTCATTTTTTTAGTGCTCACATGTGTGAGAAAATATATTTTTTATAGATTATAACAATGTAAGTGTGAGTAGTTTATATGTAGAGATTTGTTTGAATAACTCTCGTGTATATGTATTGTTAAGATATTTAGGCGATTCTTATTGAGGTATATCTCCTTGTATGTAGAAGAATAAAAATGTTATTTATGTATTCTTGGGTGAACGTAAAATTGATCGAGTTTGTATTATTATTATGTGAATCTATGCGGTAAAATTTACAAGGAGTTTCCCCTTTTACGAGAAAACACTTGTGTGGTATGCCCAAAGTGTAGGATAAATTTTAATATGCCAAATGGTATGGGATTCTTTAATGGTTTTTTTGATGGATGATTTTTTTGGTAGATTTTTCATGTCCATTTCATTTCAAATGATATGGAGTTGAAAAATTGTTCTTTATTTTTAACTTAACACAAAATTGCTTCATTTCCTTACATTTGAAATTCCCATCTTTTTTAGAGATTATGGTTTGTGGAATTCCAAAGTGATAGATGATTTGATTAAGTATGAATTTAGCATTTTTTCTATCGGTCACATTGTAGGGGGCATGGACTCGACCCACTTTTTGAAGAACTTGGTAGTTGTAATGAAGAAAGTATGACTGTCTTGTGAATGGGGTGATTTTCCAATACAATCAAGTCCCCACATGGAAATGGTAACTATCTTGTACAATTTTGTAAGTAGGCAGTAATTATTGAAAATGGTGGCTACATACACAATAATGAGGAAAAGATATACAACATTTATTTTCTTGTTTTTTCATATGGTGTGACAATTGCAAACATGTGAATAGGAGAGAAGATGTCTATTGTGCATTATTTATTGCATACTTTCGCAGTGATTGGATGGTGAGAATCCCAGCACTCATTGGAATTGAAAGCGAGAACTATTGAGTTCTCATATATAATTGATCATTAGAATTATGTGGTTGGCCATTCAAAATACCAACATTCACTATAAGTGGAAGTGTGAGTATTTGATCTTATGTAGGTAGGTAATCACATGCAATAGATATCTTGAGTAGCAAAGTATATACCTAGAGCATGTATGGACATGCATTTATGTTTAATTTTGTGAGTTATGGTGGTTACTCCCCATATTTTCACTAAGAGGGGAATGTTAGGATTTCATTTTTTTAGCTCACATGTGTGAGAAAATATATTTTTATATATTATAATAATGTAAGTGTGAGTAGTTATTATATATGTAGAGAGTTGTTTGAATAACTTTCGTGTATATGTATTGTTAAGATATTTAGGGGATTCTTATTGAGGTATATATCCTTGTATGTAGGAGAATAAAAATATTATTTATGTATTCTTGGGTGAACATAAAATTGATCGAGCTTATATTATTATTGTGTGAATCTATGCACTAAATTTTATAAGGAGTTTCCCCTTTTACGAGAAAACACTTGTGTGGTATGCCCAAAGTGTAGGATAAATTTTAATATGCCAAATGGTATGGGATTCTTGAATGGTATTTTGGATGGAGGATTTTTTTGTTAGATTCTTCTTTTCCATTTCATTTCAGATGATATGGAGTTGAAAAATTGTTCTTGATTTTTAACTTAGCACAAAATTGCTTCATTTCCTTACATTTGAAATTGTCATCTTTTTTAGAGATGATGGTTTGTGGAATTCCAAAGTGATAGATGATTTGATTAAGTATGAATTTATGTAGTTATTTCCATCTGGTCACATTTGTGAGGGGCATGACCTTGGACCCACTTTGTGAAGTACTCAGGTTGGATATGATGATGAAAATTATGATCATCTTATGAACGAGGTAGTTTTCCAATACAATCAAGTCCCCACATGATGAAGGGCTAGGGATCTTCAAGATTCTTGAAATTTAGCCAAATAAGGAGTATGGATAATGATCATAATAGATTTGGACAAGTTTTGCATCATTTAGAAAATTTACTAGGGGAGTATGGAGTATTTGTGTGTCGTATCATGTCCACTAATGTGGTCTCCAAAAATTCCCATGTGTGCTTCTTCAATGAGATAAGGTACCTCATCCTCGGTAACACAATGAGTATGAGTTCCCTCAAAATATGATAGTATATAATGTTGTTCTTCAATGAGGATACTTTCAAGGATTTATTGTAGATTTTAACTCATTTCTCTCATAGTCACCATCCCAAGGAAAAGTTTGGTGTTCAAGAAGTTAGATGGATATTATTGTATTATTGGATTCTCACAATTTGGATTTGACATTCGATGTGACAGATGAGATCAATAGAAAGTGAAGGTAAGATAGATGGATTTTTATACCTTAAATCTAATATTGTTTTTTAAGGAGTAACTTTGTTAGGTAAGATGTTTACTGTGGTACAATATAAGGATTAACTACTGGGAGTCATCCTGTCCAGAGCCATGGATTCAATTGTGAAGGAGGAAAATAGCGTGGCTAACTCGAATAAGTTGTTTGATGATAGGTTTTTAAGGTTGTCACTTTCTACATTGGTATTCACCACTAACTCTTCATCATAAAATAATGGTGATTCACCCATTACATGTAAGTAGACAATGTTATTAATGATACCATCTCATATACCAATTATGAGTTCTTCAAACTTGACCATGTTTTTGGTGACCTCAAAGTTTAGGAAAAAATAAAAGGGGAAGATATTATCTTATCGGTCAGTATGAACACATCCTACCCTTGCACCTTTATGACTCTTAGCCCCATCAAATTGGAGAGTCCAATTATCCACGTGAATATCAACAATGGTTTATTTGATCTCTTCCATTTTTACTCCAAAAGGTTTAGTTGTGGGTTTTGTCTTACCTACTTTGAGGGTTAGGACCTCAATATGGGAAAAGAATGAGAGAAATTAGTTTTTTAGATTGATTTCTTGGTATATACCATTTATGGTTAAAACAAGTTTTTTAGGTAAGACATATGGGATGTGATGATCATTTTAGGGAAATATGAGAGAAGGAGAGTTGATTAGTAATGACTTTATCTTTAACCGCTTTCTAAGTGATGATACGTAAGTTAAATTCCATGAGAAGGCCATCCACATTTTGATGTAGTCCATAAGAATGATGGTATGGGAAAATAAATGATAGAGAGGATCAATATGGACAATTACATAAGTGGTTTGATATAGCATGTAATGGCGAAGTTTTTTGGCATAAATTATATGAATAAGCACAGACTCTCCATGGGATTATAATGCATCTCATAATCTAATAATTGTCCTAGCTAATATAGTAGATAGCAGTGTTCCTTTGCCCACCAAGATCCTCTTGTGCCAGACATTTACCCCTACAAAAATGGGGGGTATAAGAGGCATATAAAGGATCAAAGTGTAGATAGAATTTGGAGGTCTTAATGTTGGGGATGTTGAGTAAAGATTTATTCATCAGAATTGAAAGGCTTGTTGGCAGTCCTTATTCTACTGTAATTTGATCAACCTTCCTACCTAAATTTTTGATGGAATGAGTCTGATATGTGAGTTTTGGGAATGAATCAATTAGATTTCCACAAGATTTTCCTAAAAAGGTGCGTGGATATCAAGGATGGAAGTACAGATGAGGAATTTTAAGAATTACTTGGATTTTGGAAGGATCTACATAATACCTCATTTGGATATGAAGATCCCAATATCTTTCTTCGGTAACACAAAATAATAATTTCCCTATATTAAGGAAGACCTTTTATCTTTTAAGACATCCAAAGGCTTCGTTGAGGTCATGAGCATGATCTTTTGTATGTCAATATTTGACAAGAAGATCGTCTATGTAGAATTCAACAGTTTTTTGAATGAGATCATGTAAGATATTGGTAATTTCACATTTATAGGTTGCCCCTAAATTTTAAGGAAAAAATTCACCTTCATATAGCAATAGGTGCCCCATTCGATAGTAAAGGTATTCTTATGTTGATCTTCAGGTGTGATGTATGTGTATTTGATTATATCCTAAGAAATTTTATCATAAGGGATAACATCTCATATTTGGTCATAACATTGACTATGAAATCAATGGATGGTAGAGGGGGAAATTAACGTTAGGACAAGTGAAATTAAGATTATACAAATCAATACATATGGGAATAGCAAGGGTGACCTTATTCTTACAATAGCGTACAATGTTGGAGACCCCATTTAGAATAGTCAACATGGGTAAATGAATTTAGCATCTAAGAGTTTGAAATATCCTTGTGGTAGAGTTTAGAAAATTTACAGGTGGAAATTTATGAATATTTTGTCATACAAGAGTAGCATCAAAATAAGTGATGATTTTATGTAAAAAATGTAGGGATCAAATCTAGGCATGTCGACACATCCCCAAGAAAATATTTTCTTATTTCTTACAAATAACTTCATGATGTTTTGCATGAATATATGAGGGAAGCCAGTCACCTATCAAAACCATACATGAGAGTCATCGCTTTTCATTAACTTGGGGCATTAATGGTGTCCTTTTCATGAGCATAAAATTGTTAGATTGGAAATGATAAGAGGATCCTCAAGAATCTTATAGATCTTCATCAACTGATAGGATCAATAAATGTGATGTCATTGTTAAAAAGAGGAATATTTTGGTGAAGTTACCAATTTTTTTAATGTTAGTGAGGTAATTGGTCTTCTCGGCCATGCAATAGTTCAATAATTTTGTTAGGAGTCTGTAAAGGTTAAAAATATGACTTGAATATATTTGGGATATTTTTGTATATTTTCCAATTCCTAATGTATGTGCCTATGATAGAAGAGATAAAATATAGAATATGTAATTCTCTCTAAGCATAATTACAGAATGTGAAGATTCTCTTTTGTCAAATAATAGAAGAAGACAGGATTGGTAAACCAACAAAAGCATGTAACCACACTACGCAAAAGGTTTCTCTTGGATATTTAATATTGATCTTGAGTTTCACTCTAAATTCATGTCTAATTTCTTGAATCAATCATATTTTTTCAGTCAATTATTACATAATCTTATCTTTTGATTATATATATTTCCATAAGTTGTTTCTATTATATAGCTATTGCATTTCTACTTGTTTTCTTATGTTTTATCAATTGTGCACTATTTGATTTTTGTAGGTAGAAGATTTTGAGTTTATATTATATTACAACATGTTTCACCTCTTGATGAGTGATTCTAGGTACATATGTTAACAATAATTCCATTTCCTTGACCTAAAAATGTTAAGATAGCTACTAGGACAATAGGATGTAGAAATATGGCTACAAGAAAAGATGAAATGTTTTTCCAAAGATGAAGAGATCATCACAGGAATTTGTACATAAATAATTAGGTTAGAACACATATATGGAGACATGCATGATATATTTTTGTTTGATCTCTTAGAATAATTAGTCCCATGGTTATCTTGACTATAATATTACTATTTTAGCCTCAAATATAAAGACAAATATGAATGGATGGATGATAAGATAGAGAAATTGTGAAGATTAGACTCTAAATGGACTTGATCTGTAGACCACTAGATGTTAACTACCATTGATGAGTATGTAACTGATTAATTTTTCAAATTTTTTGCTCATTTGATTTTACGAAAATATGTTTTATTTTTAGATTGCAAGTGAATCCCTTTCTTGGTAAAAAAAATGTATCTATGGAAAATTCTATGGTATCATTCTCCATGAAATGGAGTAGTCGGGCAATATTAAAGGGTTGTAGTGCTATAAAAAGGGGGATGAAGGGGAAGAGGAAAAAATTAAGGTGGACCCTTGAGGGGTCCGAAAAGGATAAAAAATAAGAAAAGATAACAATAGAGAGACTGCAAATGGAAGAGAGATACTGTAATATATGGGGAAGTTCAGGTGTTATAGTGGGAAAGGTGAAACTAATTCCAAGTAGAAGTAGAGTAGGAAGAGTGATTGAGGAAGGAGGAAAGGAATCTCCTGAACATATAGATGAAAAGAGAGAAAGAGAAGACTGAATTGATTGAGAGGGTGCACAGGAAGGAAATAACCTTATGAGCAGTGATCGAGAGGGTGCGTAGAGAGGTGTTGACCCTGATTGTGGAACTGGAAAGAGGATAGAAGGAACCAAGGAAAAGGAAAAGGAAAAAAGTAGTGGATTAGAGATAACGAGGAGTAGAATTATGAGGTAGTTATAGCTTAATCTAGAGAATCCATCATGGAGACCATGGTCTTATGTAGTGTTGTTAGAATAAATGTTTGGAATGAAAAAAGTAATATATTGGCCATGAAAACCAAGCCCACCACTTGAAATCCCCTTTCCCGGTCATTGTGAACCCTTCCTCCATCCATCCTATCAACTCATACAACCCCTTTAAGTCTGTTTCATCCTCATTTGGGCTGATAGTAATGAGATAACATGGATTTAAAGTGTGTTTCATGTGCAGGAAGGTAGATCCAAGTGATATTTCATGAAACTATTAAGCTCTGAGGTAGAAAATTGTTCCCATTAAGCACTAATAATGGCTATTTCTAGCCATATTGCAGTAATAAAACCTCCTTCAGAATCTATTTACAAATATTTAACTCATTTGGAAGGTTGTGACATGAAAGAAATTAAGAGATCCATGGATAGTTTTAAGGAAATATGTGGAGGCATGTGGCGTTAGGATTCATCTGAGAAAGACCGAGGTCACTTAAGGGTGCATGGAATGTAAGCTTCAACAAAGAAAGTGATCTTATGATTAAAGTTCTGGGTGTTTTGGGAGGAGTTAGGAGCTAAAAAAGAGGAAATATAAATCTCTAAGAGTCCTCTACATGGTAAATATGTATAAATTTTAATCATAGGCCTCACTACTCTCTGTGGTAGTCTAGGTCACTGTTGTTGCTTCTTTGTGCCAAAAGGGTGACTTGGGCATTAAAACTCAAAATTGGTGTTCTGTAATCAAAATCCTAAAAATTTTTGGGGATGGATTCAATGGGTTTTTTAGAGTCAAAATCATATAAGGTGTGTTGACATCATGGAGTAGAGCTCCAATTTTTTCTGCCCCAGTGTAAGGGGACAAAGATGCAAAATTCCCATGTTTTAATGTCACATTGACATTGACATCAACACATCAGGCTCAAGTGAGTGGTAGGACTTGTTTTTGAATTTGGGGGCCTCTCATGTTGCTACCCTTTTCCCTTGGTGAAAGGGGACAATTGGGACACAAAAGTTGCATCCCCTTGGGGAAGAATTTCTTTTGTCACTTAAGTACCACTTGGGCTGCTATAATAACTTGTAAACTAGGAGTTTTATACCAATTTTGCCCCTCCTCATGACAAAGGCTACCCATGGTGCATTTTTCACCTCATATGTTTTCCATTATCCCTTAGTCCAATGGGACAGTTGGGACACAAAATTGTGTGCTCCCCTTCATCTAACTAGCCCTTAGTCACATGAGAGAACCCCATGTTAAGCTCCTTGGGATCCTATTTCTAGCCCCTGCATCTATCTCCCTTGCTCTCCACATGGTGACACTTGTCACAATCTCATCCAAAGCATACTTTAGTGTCCCCATTATCCCCTCACCTCAATTATCCCCTATTTTCATGTGTGCAACTCACCCTCTAACCCCCGACTGAACCCAGGTTAAGCTATGTTGGGTTAATGATGAGTTAAAGTGCTAAAGAGGAGAAAAGGTTAAAAATCCAAAACTTAGCCATTTTTGTCCATTTTGAATGTGATGTTTTTCCCTCATAAACACCAAATACATGTTTGTTATGCTGCTAAAATTTTCTAGAAACCTCCATGCTTGAAAATGAATATTTTCTCATAACTCAAAAACCACACATCAGAATCTCATGAAATTTTAACAACACCTTCCTTGCAAAAATCTCCTTTATTTTGGTACCAATATTGCCTCCATTAATGGTATGAATAATTTTTAATGTCCATAAAAAAAATGAATCCATAAAACTTACCGTTTTAGATCTATAAAAATATGGCTATTAAAAACCCTTAAAATTTAGAGCAAAGCATCCCGGAGTGAAAACAAAACTTTTGAGACCATTCCCATTCATTCCAACATCCAGAATATCACTTACTAAAAATAATAAGTTTTACCAAGATTCTATCACATACTAAAAATAGTAAGTTTTGAAAATAGGTCACTTTCTGAGTCACCATCACCCCTTTTCATGTCAAGACTACTCAAAAGTGCCAATTTGAGAAACTTACTCTAAAAATAGACATCTGGGGTGGGACTTGCTAAAAATAGAAAGTGTTGGAATTTTGATCAAATTGTTCATATCCATCCATCTCTCATCCATTTCACTAACTTTCATCACCATGAAGTTCAAATACTCAGGTTTAGAGATAATTTCCACATTAAACACTAAGTATCCCAATGTAGGTCACAATGATGTGACAAACATGGATTTGGAAGACCTAAAAATAAGGATGCTGAGAGAACCTGTGAATTTGTGGAGGAAAATATATTCTCAAGTGGGATATTCAGAGATAGTGGATATCCATTATATCCATTCAAAGCACATACATCTTGTCCTAACTTTTGAGCCGAACATTATGACCCAGATTTGAGGACAATTCAGGTAGATGATAATTCACTGACTGGTAATTCTCACTCCAAATGGTATCTCTCAATGCCTACAAATTGCCACTAGTAATAATATGGTGATCATCACTCAAGAATTTTACTCTCAATAATGGGCAAGAACATGGATTCATATTTGTAAGGTTTGGATAGTTAGATCATGGCTCAAATAGGGAAGGAAGATCTCATGGATTCCTAAAGTCTTGGTCTCGAGGTGAATTCCATGAGGTATCACTCATATGAAATAGTCTTGTTGAGAATGGATGATGGGAGAATAGACTACAAAAAAATTCCAAGACAGGATGGCTCAATTCATCCCTAATGGTCATAGAATGAGTTTTCAAATGATTGATTTGGGGAAAATTATAAGTAACAAAATTCATCAGCAACTATTGCAGTTTCCTACCTTTAAGAAATTCACAATGAATTAGGTTATCTAGTGTATGCTAGTCTTGTTAGAGGCCTGATTACGTGAAGAAAATCTCAAAATCTTCTACATCAAATGTGCCAGAAAAGTGGATCCAACTTCACTCAGTGAAAATTCATCAACTTACATATTGGGATATCCTATCTATCACTTCTCGAGAATTGATCCAAAAAGAGAGGATATCACATTGTATCCTTCAACAAGGATACATTAGAATCCCCCAAAAATATTAGAGGACCCATCTCTACAATATCCACATAAAGATCATGAAGTATGGGTCACACAGTGTAAATTCCTTGGTGGTATGCCTGATACTTAGATCAATGCTTTGGAGTTTGTTTGCATCCCACAAGAAAAGGAAGTTGCACTCGTAGCAGTTTGTTTTAACAAAGAGGTCAAAGGAAAGGATTTCATATGTGGATCATTTCCATAGACACCATCGAGAGTAATCTCTTCATCATCATAAGCTTCTTCATCTTCAGATTGATCACTCCTTTCTTCTTATTTTTTTTCTTCCTTCTCTCTCTACATTCTAATTCTTCGTTGGGAATGTACTTTTTGGCTATTTTGTCTTATTCACTTAAGTGACCTTTTAATTTTTCATTGTAAAATTTATTTTTCATAAATAAGAAAATAACTTATTTTTTATTCCTATGGGAATATGAAAGGCCACAAGTGGTAATAATATGAAAATTCACTTAGGCGAAATGAAGAGACACTTTGTAAGGCTATATATTGGGATGGCTCCTCCATTCAAAGAGTTATCTTTTGTTCTCCTACTACTACAAGAAAAAATATATTTTCTTCTATCTCCTTGTCTTTGTTCTTCTACTTATTACTTTCCAACTATGCAAGATTTTTAATCTTGGAAAACTAAGAAATAACTTTGTGTCTTTGAGGAATAAATCAAATAGAACTTTGCATCTTTGATTTGTTAATCTTGTTGTTGCTTACACAATTTTTTATCTTCCTATTGAATGTGTGACCTACTCTGGTTAATGTTTGTAAAATTTGCTAAGTTCCTACTCACAACCTTAACCCTCTCCCTATTTTCCTCTCCCCTTTACCTCTTTTCAAGAAAATTCCTCCCTTATATTCCACACAAACAATATGCCACATGTTTAGTGGAGTAATCCTGTGTGATCCCAGATTAACAACCACCCAAATATTTTTATTTTTCCTACATTTAATAAATAAGAGCCTCCTCCTTCCAAGAGGTAGGGTACATTTTAAGACCCCCCTTAGAAAACAACATAGATATTTCTTTGAAAATTTCTAAAAATGAATTTTGAATGTAAGGAAAATCTTAGGGAAAATTGTTTTTTGGGGATGTCGAATTTGTGGGAAAATTGAGTGATAGAGAATTGATAACTTGGGATTGTTTGAATGATTGGGAGCAAATTAGAATTTTGCAAGAACTACAGGAGCCATTGAGTCAACCATACGCAGTACAAGCAGTGTTACCTACAAGTTCTAGAGACTCAAGTGTGGAAGAAATCACGAGGGAAGTAGACCAGTCATTGAGTAGGCATCCTTTACACATACTCCCTTTTAATGGGAATAAGGAAAAGAGTGGGGAGTGTAGTAACAATAGTTTTGTGAGCCTGAAGTACAGAGTAAGTTATCTCGAATCCGCAAAGTCTAATAAAGATTCTTCATATTCTAAGAAGTAAAGCATGAATCCAACAGGGCAAGTGCAAGCAACAACTAGCCGATTGCGCAGCCAAATCCAAGCTCGAGTAATGGTTCAACGGATATTGGTGCACAAAATAATACAAGAAGACAAACTAGTACAAGAGGAATAAATGGCACATATTCCTAACCTTTACACAAGCCTTCAGCCTTATGACAAGTCCTCTGATCTAGAGCATTATTTACTAACTTGTGAAATGCAATGGGGAGTGAATGGAGTGACAAATGAGAATACAAATAAATGTGAACTCATAGAAGCATTGCATGGCGGGGCTTTGGAATTCATATACTCAATGAATTTGAGTGGGAAGACATTAAAAGAAGTGCACGATGCCCTTTCCTAGGAATTCAAAAGGAAGAAGTGCATAAGCCAAACTATTCAAGATTTGAAAGAAATTAAACAAAAGCCTCGAGAATCTGTAATGGAATATGACATGAGGTTTTCTGATGTAATGAACAAAACCAGTTTTAATTTTGATGAACCTAATAAAGTTGCTTCATTTGTGAAAGGATTGTGCAGTAAGATTTGTTTTGCAATTGCATAGACTAAATTTGCCACCAAGGCAAAGGCAATCGAAGCCACTATAAGGGTGCAAAAGATTGAAGACTATGGCAATAGTGTGGCAGTGAGTCAAAAGATAGAAGCCAAACTGGATGTTGTAATGTGCATATTAGAGGAGCTACAAGAAGGAAAGAAACCAAGATTGAGCATGTGCTGCGCAAAATGTGGAGAGGAAGGACACCATAAGAATGACTATACAAAAGCCTAGACAAGTAAGGCATTATTTCCATCAGATGGAAGGGGAGAATACTGCGAAATTTGTAGGGTATGGGGACACCTGCTCAGTAAATGTCATTTGGTATGGCATTACGTATTCCAGCCCTAAAACGTAGCAAGCAATTTTTGCGAATCAACTATATATGAGGCTAAGGAATGTAGGGCGTTAATGGACTTAAAAGAGGAAGTAACGAAGAATGTATTTGCAGTTCAAACACAATTAGCTGCAAAAACACAGCAAGTTGTCTTGGAGGTACAAATGGTTGCATCTCCTCAATTGAATGGGCAATGGGCTCCTCCATCACCTCAATCTAATACACAATGGTCTCCGCAATCTCCACAATAAAGTCTAAGTTGGGATCCGCCTTCTCCGCAAAACACGATGGGTTGGGCACATCCTTCGCCCCAACAATCACCAATGTGGAGCGCCCCTCAACCACAAGCTCCCTATGAAGGATACCAAAGCCAAAATCAAGGATGAAGTACTTCGTAGAGGTTGTATGGTGCACAACAAGGAGGATATCAAGATAGTTATCAGCAAAGGAATATGGGACCTCGACCCCAAAGAAAAGGAGTGATATGTGCCATCTTTGAGGAGAGCCAAATCATGTTGCACAGAATTGTGCTTCAAATCCAAAGTGGGAAGTATATTGCGCATATTGTAGAGTACAAGTGCAACATAACACCGAAGATTGTCTTGCATTAGAGAAGCAACAGAAAGAAGAACAACTGCTCAATGTAAAAATGATTAATGCAATGCCCAAAGAAATTGGAAGTCTCCAAGTCATCACCTGATCACATAGGAAAGAGCAAGGCTTGGAACATGTGGAGATGCCTAATGAGCCCCAGATACAGCACACATACAATGACGAGTATCCTAATCCAAGAAGAGAGATATTTATTGGAAGAAGCCAAGGGATTATTGAACTCTATTCAGAGAAAATATGGCAATAGACAAAACACGGGGGAAGCTGAAGCGCATATATATGGGCAAATAATGAGGAGTTTAAAGCAAGGAGTGGTTGTATTGTAGGATCTTCAGAAAATAGTAAATGTTCTACGCAATGAATATATCTCATAAAATATCTCCAATTTGTTGAAGACTTTACATGAAAATGCAACCAGTGGAGCTATTCAGTATAAGAAACCCATATGGTACGTAAAAACCAAGAAACCTGAGGATCTAGATACTAGGTTAAATATAATTCTAAGAGGATATGAAATAAGGGATATGATATTTTATTTTTCGAAGCATTGTGAATATGACATTGAGGTCTACATGGGTAGATAGCAGTGCTCCAGCATTAGCTTACAATCTCATGACTCCTAAGTCTTGCAGATTATGGAAGGGTGGATCTAATTGGATGATTGGAGGATGTAGAAATTATTGTAGGAGACTTAATCTTGAAGGGTCCTAGACTATAACTTATTACACATCCTGATGAGTGAATCCAATGCCCTGTGTTAACAAATGGTCATGTCATCATCAAATGTTGGTAATGGACCATTGTATTCAACATTGATTTCGAGATCCGTATATATTTTTCCATTAAGCTAAGTTTGGATCATTTTTTTTTAACATCTAAGATGCAAGCATCTAGAGCAATTTTTTCTGACTTAGAGGAAGATGTAGGCCTTTGTTTGATGACATGAGTCATGTTGGCGTCAAATTGGCTAATGCATTTGGTAAGGATAGAATGGTAAAGAATGGCACTGAGCCTTTTGGATGATTATTTGATGTTGTATGGTGAAGAAGGAATATTAGTGACAACATCGATATTATCTGTAAATTGGTCAATGCCATCATATAGAAGAGAATTTTAAGATTTTTTTTTGAATACGAAGCTTAATTCTTTTTAATGACGCAACTAGTGTTTTCTGGAGGGTGATTTTTTGGAGGATGGTAGGGTAAGGTTTCCTCTTCTTCATCATTTATAATGTCACATTTAAGAGGATTGAAATCATATTGGGTGTGTATTACATTGGCCCCATGGTTCAAAGCATGTATATGAGCCAGGGTCCTTTGATAATGAATTACATTCAACATGGATAGGAAATAATCATCATCATATGAGAGTGATATTGTGTAAGATTGGTTATCGTTGTGGTCTAAAGAATATTTGGATAGTTCATTGGTTACTACACCAAGGTTACTAAAATTAAGAGAGAGAGGTGAATGATCTTGGATCATCTTGGCTATTCCAAATTTATTAAATTTATAAAGATCATCCTCAATGATATGAGAGGTGTTATTAGTATTATACAAAGGGTCTTTCTCTATCTTAGATTCAATAATGGGTGGAAATTTATCTAGAGGTAAGAGATATGGTAAGAGATAATCTGTAATACATCAAGGTAATGTGTTCTTATTACATGTACTCGAGATTTCATTGGGAGCATCATCATCTGTATACATTAGGAAAACACTGAATTCTAATCTATAATAATAAATTTGGGTTGGAACACACTATACACGGTTAGTGTGGTAGGAATGTAGAAAATATTTAGTAGGATTGGGGATGGGAATGTCACATATGTTATAATCTACCCCATGCTTATATGTTTTATTATTGTGGATGAATTTAAGGTATTGGCTTGTAGATGAGGTAATCAATCTCATGTGATATATCCATGGTTGTCCCAGAAGAAGATTATACAATAAGAATCAATCAAGGACCATAAACTTGGTGCACATGGTTTTTGGTCCCACAGTGATGGGAATCCATAGGAAAATAATGGAATTTTCATGATTTTTAAATTTTTTTTTGACAAGCGAGACATGTTTTTTAAAGTTTTTATTTGGTAATTTCTAAGGTATTTATTAACCAAAAATGATGTAACATTTATTCTTGAACCTTCATCCACGAGAAATTTGAGGGCGTCGTCATGGAGAACACTCATAAGGAAAAGTGTGCCATCTTTTTGGAATAGGGTTTCATTATTGACCATGTCATCCTCAAGAAATTATAATGAGAGCTTCTTGTTAGGCCAAGGAGGATCCACAATGTCCATAGTGTTGTTTGAAATAATAGGTGATTAAAGAGACATATCTTCTTCAATAGTCAGTGAAGAATTTTCTATATCTTGGAGTTTTTTAGGAGTAATTTACGATGTTAAGGGGAAGTTCACTAATTTCCATTAAGGGGATCTTACGAGGTTCTAGAATTGAGTTCATAAAAAAAATCGTGATTGCATTTGAAAAGATCCAACCGGTACCTAGGTTGAGAAGAATCATAAGTTTTTGAGTGTTTGATAGTAGTATAAATTTAATTAGGATGAGGAACATTTTCCTAAGGTTGAGGAATAGGCACCATAGGTTAAGGCTCTAGTGGTGGAGTTGGCTCACTAGAGGTAGGCTAGTCTTTGAAAGTTTCCTTAAGAATCATTTTATCTTGAGAAGGCTTTTTAGGTTTTGGGACCAGATCCTTATGTAAGGGATTTCATCAATAATTGACTTTCATCAATAACTGATTAGTTTATGATCTTAATATCTCTCAAGTGTGTCAAAAAATTGTTCATAGAATCATTTTTCAGGATTATGGACCATTTTAATATTGTGTTGTTAATTATTGTCTATGAGCTTTAATGAGAGATTGATTTTTATGATAATGTTATTAAATTATATTGAAGTCCAAAGTAATGACTTAATAATAATTCAAATTTGGCTTCATGAAAGATTGTAAAAAAAATCATGAGAATGCCCCACATTGGCATGCCTACCACACATAATAGGTTGGGTTCATATGAAGGGAGTAACGATTTTAGAAGGATCGATGCGAGTAATCTTAGTTTATAGGCATGATTTTTTAAAATTCTTGATAGCTTAGAGGTGAATGATGAGGTTTCTATTGATTAAATAAAGTAGTTGGAGTAGAGAAAGAAGAGGCAAAAGAGATGGATTTACCCTTAGAAAAGGTTTTCCTTTGATAAGGATTGATTATATTAGAAGTAATTTGAAGAGGGTTTTTTTAGATGATTTGGGAGGCATCTTGAAGGCTCTCATAAGGTAGTCTTAGCTCTTGAATTGTTTAAAAGCATTCCCTAAGGTATTAAGGGAAAATGGTTTGAACCTTATATTGTAGAGACGGATTCAAGGCTCTTGGAGAAAGAGACATAAAATATGTTCTTCATTGAGAGTATGGTCATAATTTTTTCCCATGATTTTCCATCTCTTTATGAAATCCTAAACAGACTCATTAGGAAATTATTTCATGTTAACAAAATTTTATAGAAGATTTTTTAGGAAATTATAATTTTATAATTATTTCATCAAAATTTTTACTAAATATTATAATTTTGTGATTCTAGTGTTGAGGAAGTTTATTATAGCATTCTAAAGCATCACGTACATGAGGGTTTTAGCAAGTAGTTTAACAACTACATAAGTTTTAGTTTAAATCCACTCGTTATAGAGGTTTCCAAAAGCTTTAAGATGAAGAAGTGGGATCAAGTTGTCCCATCATAAGAGAGAGCATGAAAAAAATCCCCCTATATCCATCAAAATGATGTAAAGATCTAGGGGTTCATTATGTGAGGTTTGCATAACCTTGTTGTGAATGGGTGGTTGGTAGTAATGGGTTCCGCTATATGTCCCAAAAGAAACAAAGGTGCAAAAGAAGGTTTATTAGGTCCTAAAATGAGTTGAGAAGGTTGAGAAGTCATTTACAAGATTTGGTTTTGCAATTGGATCAGATTTTGATTTTTTCGTTGATTGCATTTGAGCCATTTTCCCTAATAATTGAACCATTACAAGATGGTGTTCAATTAGGGGAAGAGTGGCTAGAAAACATATTACTTGAAGTATGGATTTTAGGTGGAAGGCCCATAAGGGGATTAAGATTATGGGGACTTCCTTGACTATAATAGAAGGATCCCTTATGAAGTTATTTAATAGAGTATTATGATATTTCATTAAAGGGCCTAGATTGGTCCTATGGTTGGTTAGTTCTATGGGTACCTAAGTTTGGGGCATATGGATAAGGGAACTATCCTTTTTAGGAGTGATCATGGCCTAAGTATCCAAATTCCTAAGGAGGATCCCTAAGATCTAATTTTCCTATTTGGATACATTACATTCAATAGTTGGTGTTGGTTGAGATTGAGAGAAACTGCAATATGAATGATAAGAACTATTGTTGGATATATGTGGCAGAAAAGATCATACCATATAGAATCTAAATGGGTTTAGGCTCCCTAGAAAAATCTTAAGAGGTGGTGACATGGTCATAATATTATTTTAGGAATATTTTTAAAAGATTTAAGAATAATTTAGAGTGATTTAGAAAATTTGAATAAGACTCAATTGGAAAAGTGAGTAAGATTCATATAAGCGGTTCACTAGAGTGTATGCAAATAAAGAGTGGCCCAATAACAAATTCCTTTCATCGGTCTATATGGGGGCTATTCTAGACTAGGATAAAAAAGAGGGTCACACTAAATATGCACACCTTAGATTGTAAGTTGATGTAGACAAGGAACTAGGAAGTTGTTACGCTACACTCTATAGGAGGTATAGGGATCCAAAACCTAGACCTAGGATAGGGTAGTTATATCTAACTAGCTTTTGATTGTAAAATGATGATAAGAAGGTTACAAATAAGATTGTAATCATGGTAGTAATGGAGATAAAAGATCCAAAAACATTGTTAGGAAATAAGATTCGTAAGGATTACAATAGAGGTCTAAGAGATTGTAAAGTAAGATCAAGGTTTATGCAAGGTTATGCAAGGATTGTAAGGTAAGAAAAGATAGATAAATAATGCAATAGAAAATAGATAATATACCTTATCTTAATATATGCATGACCACATCCTAAAACATAAAATCTTAAATGAAAGTAAAGGAACAAGAGAGGTTAGAGATACTTACCTGTATGAAGGCAATCATTTGCGCATTAATTTCACCCTAAGGTCGACAACACCTTATGAGAGAGAGTTGATGTAGGGGACCACAAATGAATAAGAAGAAGACTTAGGAACACCCTTGATTGAAGACTAAATGAAAGGCTTAGTGACATGACCAAATCCTATGCTTGTGGATCCTATAAATGCTCCAAGGAAAAATAAGACCAACTTCAATACCTTCTATTTTTTTACGAGTAGATTGAACAACTTTATAAAATGGAATGTGTGATGGATGTGATGTGAGAAGGATTCTCAACAACCTACTATAAATAGCTTAGTAATAGTATTAATATTTTATGTTAGCTGATGGTATTGACCATGGTATGTTTCATTGATTGTGATAGAAAACTATGGTTGATGTCATCAGCAAGGGAAATCCACCCAACATACACCATCAACCATTTCCAATTCCATCTAGGATGGAAATGTGTGAATGGAAAATCCATGAAATCATTCCAGACTATCAAGAAGAGGCTTTAGAGTGCTAATGGAGATAAGGATGAAAGTGTGAGTGTGTCAAAAGTAGGTGGAAGCATGAACTCAAGGAGATAATAAGACGATGTTGCATGGAGATTGTAATAGAAGACTGCAAGGTATGAAAGAGGCGACATGTAAAGGGTATGCCGATATGTGATATAATTGGACTACACATCAAAACTCTCTCATAAGATCATTGTTGATCAGTCTAATGCAACCCAAAGGATGCATGTAACCATTTTTGGTTACTCCCTACTCCCACCAATATCCCTAAGGACACTGCTCCGAGGAAGTTAATGCGCCAATGGTGCTTGCGAAGAACAAAAGTCAATAAAGTGAACATTTATGTATATACACTTTGTGATGCTTATCATGGATTTTCATCAATACAACCCTGCAATATTGAAAGGCCAAATAATCTATAAGGTGTATTGTTGTATCCCTTCTAGGCTAATGGATAGCAACTCTTTAATGCTTTGAAGAATTTTTTTTCGAAAACCTTATCGGAGGGGAGATCCTCTCCAAGAAAAAATCATGTTTCTTTACAACCAAATATTATAACATATCACTACTAGAATGGTAATTTTTATTTTTTTGAAATGTTCTAAACTCAACCTACATGACGATGAAGTCTTTAAAATTTCTTGAGGATAAATAATCCAATGCAGCCCCTTTGATTTATATCCCAATTTTTAGCAGATGGGAAGTCCATCAAAAAATGATTTGTATATTCCTCATTATTCTTGAACATCAAGAATCACAAGGAGTCCCCCGAATAGAGTTCAACCACCTAGGACAAAAGGACAAAACCAAAGCCCAAAAGATGGAGTGCTTTGGAACCAAAAGTTGATTTTGAAGATGATGGTCAGGATGCAGACAGTCAACATTCAACATAACCATAAGAGACTTCTCCGAGTAAACTCGATTGCCAAGTAGAGGCTAGTGGGCATGTACAGTTGGACAGAGAAGATGAGCAAATGGCCTCTTTGGGATTGACTCTTAAGGATTTGCTATTAGGAGGGTTGAAGAGGGGACACACCAGAAAATTCAGACTCAAACAAGGAGCTATGCACTCGGTCAAATCCCGAATACTTGATCTCATACTCTCCTCATGACTATGAAGATTCCGAGTTGCAAATAGTCGCAAAGAAACCCTCTCAAGGGGGTGGCAAGAAGTTTTTAATAAGGGGGAAAAAGGAAGTGATTGACGCTGATTTTGGGGCTTTGGTCCATATTCTTTTAGGTCTTTACACTTACAATTTGCAATCTTTTGGTTGTTTCTTGTTGGATCAAGTTGTTTTGATCTAGTTTGGTGCCTGTTGTATGTGATCTTTATTGGTATATCCTTTTACTTTGTTCAAGGTTTTAGGAATCTTTCAAAACCCTCACCATTAACCTAGCATTCACCCTCCATCACGTAGTATTATTTTCTTATGACTATTTAATTATTCAAATAGCGTAGTTACAAATAAAACCTGTATTACAATCTATCACTTGATCGTTAATTCAAATTATTAAGTTCAAAGACAACACCCTGTCTTATAAAGGTACTCACAACAAATCCAAGATCTTTGCTTCTGTATTGAGATTCTGATTAAAAGTCCACTAGCGACCATTTCCTCTTTATTACTTGTGTGTGACCAAGTTTTATTAACTTCTGGACCATATTAATAGATAATCTGGTTAACTGAAATTTACTCAAATAAATGCAGTCAAACCTGTCTTTAATTGTATCAGTCCAAAGATACGACTTCAACAAACTCTCAAAGCTTTGCCCAGATTATCTAGAAGATTCAAGATGCCAAATTACTCTGATGCAAAATACCGGATTAAGTTCAGCATGTGTTCTACCCAACAAGAAGCTATGAATGATGAAGTCGTGCACAAAAAGAAATAAAAGGGTTCCCAACAGAAAATTGTACAAGGATAACAAGTTAATGCTCATACTATTTGGATCAAAGACTTAAATGGCCTATAGCTTCACAATCAGAGTAAAACGTGCAGTACAATCTTATAAAGACCAGGACTGCGCAGATAATTAATTATACACATCAAAACAAAAGAAGAAAAATAAATCATTTTGTAATTCCAGTAGACAAGCCATTAGTAAACACTCTCTACCTAATAACTAACAAGTATTAATAACTCTCTCAGAACCCATCAAGAAAGCATGAAATCATTATAAATGACAATCCTCAATGTATGACAATATGTTTCTAGAGGGATTTGCTACATACAACAAATAAATTGACCTTGTATGCCGATACAAGTATTTGCTAATATATCAGGTTGCACACTCCAAACCATCATCAGAGCATCCTGAAACATTAGCATGTACATTTTTGTATCATTCAAAAATATGAATTTATATGTTCATAAGAGTTTTCCAGGTACGCTGCATAGTGAGATTGAAATTTAAGGAGTTTAGGATCTCTCTGCTAAACCCATCATCACAGATGAAAAGATTTTAAATTATGCAGAAAACTACTCTAGAAACATATATCTCCATATACATTAGCAAATGCAGATTTTATCAGCAAATAAAATCAATTTATTTCTTTTGTGCAGCAAACAGTCAAGAAACCAAACTCAATAGACTACATGATGCATCGTAAGACTAAAACCCAAAACATTTAAAAATAAAGCTTTTATCAGTAAACAAAATAATTTTCTGTTTTGCACAGCAAATCACTCTGGAAACTTACCTTCATATTCAAATAATTGCAGAATCATCAGTTAAATAATTATTCCCAAGATTTTTTCACATCCAAAATAAATTTTTAAATACCAATATACCACAGAATAAGACAATCCAAACATCTCAAATCACCTTCTGCGCGAAGACAGAAATGAAGCATCCAGAAGTAAAACATTTTTATTGAGACACTTGAGCCTAATGTCAACAATTAAAATAAGTTGCCTTGCAACTAATATTATTATACCCTCTGCCTACATCTAGACCCAAGTCTCCATGTGCTCATCTTCCCTAAGCCATTAGCATTAGACTTCCAAACCTAATAAAATGCAGCCTGGAAACAACTGTGATAATGGGGAATTTGCATAATGTCCACTGGACAAGCTTGTAACCTGTATGAAATTTTCTAAGAATCTAACGACGGTAAATTATAGAATCCTACAAATGATCAGGCAAGGATGTTATCTGCCTTAAAATCAATTTATACCTCAGAAACAAATATAAACTGCCATAATAGATGCAGCCAAAGTAACAAATGAAATGAAAGATTCCCATAAGACATCACCAAAATCAAGATGACCCATTGCCTTGGACGGGAACAACTGAATTATAATGTTCCCCCAATCCATATGCATGTTTGTGGTAAGAAAGCATTATGCTTGAATTAGACGATAAACCATCATTTTCAGACTTATACTCTTTTCCCATTTCAACATCCGGAAAGTTCCCAGCAAATATAACCATGTGTTTTCTCAACGAATGAGCAAGTGCTTCTAATTCAAGCTGACCGCCCCAGGCTGCAGTTGATTCAACCTCCCTACAATACTTTTCAAATCTTTCCTGCAAACTATCATTTGATTCAGTGTCATTTTCAGAATCGGCTAAAAAGAAGGGCAGGAAATCTTCAGCATGGCTTCGCATATAATCAGCAGCCATTTCTCGGAGTTGTTGATAAGAATATTGGCACTGAAGAGGATAAAGTGATAACTGATTCTCTACAGCCCTGTAGAGGCAGTGACCATCAGGCTTGATTTCATATAATGACAACCCAAGTGGGTGAAGCTTCTGCTGCAACTGTTCATTTTCAAGCACACGATCACTGATTATGTTGCCCTGTTCTTCTTGTATTCTTTGTTCACGTTCTGCCTCCTCTTGTGCTCTCTTTTCACGCCGCTTTACACCCTTACTTGGCTTCCCAGAATACCCTGTACTTGTCACAGATACGCCTGCCATAGCCTTTACCAAGTTGTCAAGACCATCAGAGTCCCCACTTATGTAGCCTAAAGATGCAAGCTCCTTTGCATGCCGAGCTCTCATTTTAGTATCATCTTTAGCAATTTCTTCCTCCACTACCTTTTTCTTGACTTTTTGCTCTGCCTTGCTACCCTTCGCAGCTGCTTTCTTCTTAGCTACTTCCTTATTTTGAAGCTCTTTGATTTCACATCTGCAATCAAACCATACAAACATTAACTCGTTTAAAACATAGATATGCTAGCTCTAATTCAACCTAGAGAACTTAAATAGATACATGAGGACCATATAGGGCTGGGCTCTATAAAGGAATTAAGTGTGTATACATATATCCAGACACAGTCATAACCTGAACCAAAGAAAGGGAAGCCATAAATAATTGCTCTCTAGACAAAAGGAAGAAGTGAAAAAAAAGGGTAAAACTGCAAAAACTAAATGTAGGTCAAATGCTTTACTAAAGCCATAGTTGCTCTCTAAACAGAAGGACAAAGTAACAAGACCAGCAAAAATTGCACAAACTAAATGTAGGCCCAATGCTATACTAAGGAATGAATATTTTCACTAGAACAAAAACAATTTAGAAGCTATAAGTGGGATGGCACATGGTAATAACCTCATACCCCAGAAGCCCCCCAATCCTTTATTGAAGACCTAGGTTCCCACATGCAATAAAAATTGCCAGCAAAAACCAATTGTTAACCAATGGAGAAATGGTAAACAGAAAGACCTTCATGGAACAAGATAACGTCAGTAGTTGAACATGAGAAACTGTTCATATACTGCATTTTCTATACTGACACTAGAACAATAAATAATTTAGGAGCTATCGATGGGGTAGCACATGGCAAAAATATTACTCCAGAAGTTCCCAACTCTTTATTGGAGACCTAGATTCAAACATGCAACAAGAATTGCATGCAAAAACCAATTGCCAACTGTACAGGGCAATGGTGAATGGAATGTCTTTCATGGAACAAGCTACAATACATGGTTGAACTTGAGGAACTACTTCTTTAGTTGCATTTTCTAGATTAGCATCATATAGTAACTTCTACAACACGTCTATCAAGAGTTCATGTTTATAATAGATTGTCTTGTGTTAGTCTGCTCTGCATGCAGGTTTTCATTCGAGGATTTTATGATGGTTGCCCTCTTTGCATCCTATAGGTAAATCAGTTCTACAATTAAAGACCTCAGAAAAAAATATGTGTATTTAACACAAATGCCATTCAATCACTTAAAAAATACATTTGATTCCCCTTCATTTCAGTGTATGTTTGTTCTCATTAAATATTTGTGGCATCCAATTATATCCAGCCCTTAGAAACACCCATATCATTTTTATTTTTCAATTAAAATCTAAATAGGTCAATGCGTTGCTATGTTGCCATACTTTATATGTCATTTGATCGAATTGACACAAAACATAGATCCTAAAGGAAACCAAGTGTTTGTAAATGAATTGAAATATCAACCATTTGTAACATTAGAACCTTAAAATATCACCTTCCATGTGGAATCACATGCCCCATGAACACCTTTCAGAACATTGTAACTTTCATATATCTTCTTCCATGCAGAATCCCATGCCCCATGAAATGTCATATATGCCAGATAGAAACCAAGGTCATGGTTTGACAGAGGGTTCCGTTGCGTGGAAGTGAAATTGTTAGCACTACAAGGAGACAATTCAAATTAGGCCTTACAAATGCAAAACCCTTTGTGAAAAGGAGATCCTGTAACTCCTAGTAACTCAGAGGTTGACAAAAATTAGGATTTAACCTGATGTCCAAATATCAATAATGGTCTTGGATAAGAACCATCTATATCGCAGGGTTTGGCAATTTAAATATTTACAATAATTAAATTGAATTTTGTAAACTTAATTATATTTTACTTTATCTATTCAAATCTTTTATCATATATTTACCACAATAATGTGGTTTAAAAATCTGCAGGCTAAATTAAACATAAAAAATTTAAACTTATTTATAATGTATTAAATTTTGGTATATTATTATTTAATTTTATATTATTTGAATGCATATTGTAATTCAATGGGTCCACCAAAATCAAGTGCTAAGGGCTGGAAACATGTGACCCATGACGGAAACAATGTCAAATGTCGCTTGTGTGGTCATCCTTTTACTGGAAGTTTGACAAGGGTAATGGACCACTTGGCATTTCTGGGGGCTGGGGATGGGTGTTGCTCCATGTGGATCAGTGACGCCAAAGATTAGAACTGCTCTAGAGAAAGATCAATCCTCTTCTATTGCAAGAAAGATGAAATTGGCGCAAAAGAAACAAATAATCCAAGAGGACATGTCTAAGTTCACAACATCATTTGTGTCATCTTCTGCCAATATGTTCAAGGCCTCGACAAGTGGATCGATGGGGAGTGGAACATTGAACAACTTGTGGAAACCAATAGAAAAACAACATGTGGATGATGCATTAGCTGATCTATTTTATTCAAGTGCCATTCCATTCAATGTAGCCAGGAATCCACATTTTCGAAATGCAATTCAGAAAGTTGCAGAGTTTGGCAAAGGCTACATACCTCCCTCTTCAGAGGCTTTCAGAACAACTCTTTTGCAGAGGTCAAAAGAGAGGGTGACTGCCAAATTAGATGATGTCAAAGCCTCTTAGAAGGCAACAAGGTGCACAATATTGAGCGATGGATGGTCAGATATATGTCAGAGACCACTGATTAATGTTCTAATGGCTTGCCCTCAAGGTGTCGTGTTCTTGAAGGTGATTGACACCATGAACCATATGAAAACTTCGGAGTATATTTTTCAAATATTAGAGGAAGCCATTCTTGAAGTAGGTGTGGAAAATGTGGTTCAAGTGGTTACTGACAGTGCTGCAAATTGTGTGGGAGTTGGGAAGCTGATTGTAGAGAAATACCCACAGATATATTGGAGCCCATGTGCAACACATTGCCTGGATTTGTTGCTTCATGACTTGGCAAAATTCCCATGGGTACATGAAGCAATTCACAGAGGGAGGGCAATTGCAAATTTTATAAGAAATCACCGTCTCACATTGAACCTTTACAAGCAACATGCATCGAGGGAGTTGTTGAGGCCGTGTGAAACAAGGTTTGCTTCATTTTATATCACTTTGAAAAGAGTGGTTGAAGAGAAAGCAACTCTAAGATTTGTTATTTGTTCTAATGAGTGGGAAAATTCTGTGTTTTCTAAAGGTCCTAAGGGGAAGAACATAGAACAAATTATTTTAAACAACAATTTTTGGGAAAGTGCAACAAAGGTTTTAAATGTGTGTGAACCAATTGTTGATGTGCTTTGCATGGTTGATGGTGAAACCTCTTGTCATAGTATGTTTTATGAGAGCATGGACTGTTGCAAGGAAGTTGTTCAAAAAGCACTTAATAATGTGGAAGCAAACTACATGGAGATTTGGGATACGGTTGATTCCAGATGGAAAATGATGCACACCCCTTTACATGCAGCAACGTGTTATTTGGAGCCTAAGCTATTTCAAATTGATAGACAGAGTGATTTGGAAGTTATGGTGGGGCTTTACAAAGCCATTGAGAGGTTTGAACCAAATCCAGCAACTGCAAGTCTAATTAGAGACCAATGTTGGAAATACAAGACAAGAGAAGGGATGTTTGGAATGTTAGCAGCCAAATAAGACATGTCACGAGCTGACATGCTTGGATACAGATGGTGGAGGTCCTATGGAGCACAAACACCTGAACAACACTTCGTCATTCGCATATTGAGCCAAGGAACAAGTTCATCAGCGTGTGAGAGGAACTGGAGTTGTTTTGACCACATCCATTCAAAAAAGAGAAACAAGTTACTATCTGGAAAGTTGGGAGATCTTGTTTACATTCGCAGCAATTTATAGTTGTGTATGAACAAAGCGTCAAAAGACTCCACCTCTTTTGTACAACTCCAACAAATTCCAGACGACATAGCGGATGCAGACGAAGCCTGACTTTTTTGATGATGAATTGAGTGGTGCATCTAGTGATGATGATACTGCATCAACTCAACCATGTGCTCTTAATGACTTGGAACTTTTTTGAAGTTTGAGTCTTGACTCCTAATTGTAACTTTTTGGCAATTTCATATGTTTCGTATGGTTAAAACTTAATATTATGTTTCTCCTCTTTCATTTAACTTTGATAAGTTTATCATGGTTTATGAATGTGACATCTTCTTTATATATATTTCAAATCTATTTTGTGATGTTTACCTATTTTGACAATTGAGTGATTATACTTCTGAGAATGGACACAATATTGGACGAGAACATGTTAAAAATGAAGCTAAAGGTGATTCATAATAAACTGAGACCTCTTGAAACTACCGACATACGATAAGTTAAAAACTCGAACTCTTGAAACATCAAACAAAGCACTTCCAATCTCTTCAAGAGGGGACTCAAAGGAGCTTAGATCTATGTTGACTACTCAAAATAATACTTGTAACTAATATGTCAATTAAAGATTATAATTTTAGCCCAGCTAATGTTAATAGACTGATAACAAAAATTACAAACTATAATCTTTGAGATAATTGTTCCTGTTACCATATTTTTCCATGCAAGAACTAACAAGGCTATTTTTAAGAAGTTGGCTATTTCGGCCAAAAAATCTATTTTTAGTGTTTTCTATTTTTAGCATTCGCTAAAAATAAAGTGTGCTAAATGGAAATTGGGTGAATGGTGAAAATTGCTATTTTTAGCAGTTGCTAAAAATAGCGAGTTTTCAAATTAGAGTGCAAAAGCATGCATAAAAGGCTAAGCAGACAAGAGGGAAAAAGCAACTCTAAAAATAGCAAGGTGTGCTAACATGCAATTGGAATGCTAAAAGTAAGAGCAGTGGTTGTGCTAAAAAAGTTAAATTTGTGGCTAGAAATAGCCAAAGAAAACAACTGCTAAAAATAGCAAAGGTAAGACGCTAAAATAGAGGTGTAAATATGGTTTACATTCATTGCAAGATATGCACAAAAGGTGGCGCCAAGGTTGAGGGAAAAGTTCAGAGTTAAATATACACAACATGCTTAGTCCTTAACACAAGGCAGTCAAAGGGGCAAATTTTACTTACTTTCAAAGTTCAAACACTTTTGCATGCTAATTTCAACATAGCAAGCACAAGGGGCCAAAAAGGAAAAGCATCAAAGAGTCCAAAAAGGCAAAAGCAGATAAAGACAAAATAGGTCAAAGGGGCAGTTTCAACGCAATTGGCTTAACACTCTTGCATGTCTATTTCCCACGCATGCTTAGTCTTTAACGCAGGGTCAAGGGAGTTTTTCTAACACTCTTGCATTTAAATTCAACTTTTGCATGCTGAAGATTCAACACAGCAGCCAGGGGCAATTTTAAGTGTTTTCCAACATCATGCAGGCCCAAAATTCAACGCAGCAGGGTCATGCAGGCCCAATTCAACGCAACAGTATTGGATCGTTAATTATTTTATTATTTCACTCTCTTGCATGTTTCTAGGGGAGTTAAGGGGTGAATAAAAATAATACTTTCATTCTTGCATGCACAACAAGGGTCTAGAATACATGGCAGCAGTCTTTAAAGGCTGATTTTTATGAAGAAATCACAGATAACATACAGTTGTTGATCTGGCAATCCTAGCTTGTATTTACATCTCTGAATAGAAAAACTTCATTTTTGCCTTCTCATATTGATGGTTTTATGAGTATTCATTGTGTTTATCAGAGTATTGTATTGCGTTGTTGTGGAATTTCTTTCTTATACTGATGTCCCTTGCCCAAACCTTTGAATTAATTTTGCAGATTAGCCTAGAGTTGTGTAGGTGTGTGGATCTCTATATTTTCTGTATGCAGTAGTACATGTGTGTGTCAAATCATTGGTGTATGATCTCAATTTTATATTTCCTGCATTCCTTCTCCCTTTTCCTTGTCAATTTAATTAGTTTTTTAGGTGATTCATAAAGGAACCTAGCCCTCTCTGGAGGTTCACCTCAACCATTAGGTTACCCACAACCTTTAGGTGTTCCAATTTTGTCAACAAGAGAGATAGTACACACACCATTCTCTATCAGGATGCACTTTTGGGTGACAAAAAGTTCATGAGGTCATATAGAAGTCATTAGTGCAGTTAGTCTAGTTTTAGTCCTTCACAAATTCAAATTTTGCATTTTCTCTCCAAAAATGCCTATTTGAATCTTGAAGGCCATTTTGGCTTGGATTAGGAGTTTTGAGGTAGTCTATGGATTGTTCATGGATCTTAAAACATGTTTTAAGGTTGTAATAAGACCCATAAATCTCTTGGAGTCATAATTGAGTTAGGTGTTAGAAGTTTGGGGATCTAGTTAAGTGTCTTAATGGTTTGCCAAGAGTCCATAATGTGACCAAGGGGCTAAAAGGTTTAAGATTCAGTTAAAGGGACTTAAGAACGTATAAAAACCTCAATGTAACTATCTTGGCCTCATTCTGTTCGAATGAGAATCAAGGAGGGTTTCAAGAGTGAAGAAAAGAATGAAGTGTTTCTTGTTTGCAAACAAATGTGATAGTTTCATCTTATTCTTGTGCTTTGTCACGACTTTTATCTTTGTGCATGCAAATTGAGGGAGGTTTGAAGGGCAAGAAATCTTGTTTTCTGTGTATCTTCAATGATCGAGAAATTCCATTATTGTGTTGTGTGAATATAGGTTGAAGAAACTGAACAAAACTGTAGCAAACTGAGGTAATTCAAAGTTGATCCATAGTTGTGAGAGTACCTCTGCATTACAAGGTGGAGAGTATATAATGTAAGAGGATCTTTGGATTGTGTAGCATATAGTACATTCTTGCAGGGATTTTTTTGCTTGTGTATGCATATTTGCTTGAGCGAGTTATACTAACTGTGGGTATTCAAGTTGAATTGGAAACTCATCTGAGTCAGTGCCTTGCTCTGGACAATGGTGGATGAATAACAGTGAAGAGGAGAATACTATTAACGGCCTCAAGCCTTTGCATGTCTTTAAATGATTGTGTTTAGGTACAGAAGAAAACTCATTTTGGTTGAGATCATTGTTATAAGAATGTGGAACACTGTCCCAGAAGGCAGAGTAGGGAGGTAGTTGAATGGTTTACACAGGAAAAGATGATAAGAATCCTCACTGGTAAGCTCATAAGCATGAGAAAGCTTGTACAAACCCTAGGAAGGAAGGTTAGACCTTAAAATTGTTTTTCAGTGATTTGTATTGCAAAATTTCCATTACCGAATTCATCTATAAACCCTATGTAGGGTTTGGCAAAGAAAGGTTGTTTTAAGGTCTTAATTGTAGCAAGGAAACCTGAGTTTTTGAACTTTTGCTCTAAACACCTCCCTTTAATGTATTCATGAAGGTTTAAGCTATTATTAATTACTGAGAACCTATTGTTCATGATAGTCATTGGTGGAGCACCATAGCATACAATTTTGTTGACTAGTGACTAGTAAGGGTTTGATGGTTAAGGTGTTTCAAAGGTGAACCAAAGTTTGAAATTGAAATTGGTAGGACTGTAATTGTAGACTGTAATAAGATAAGAAAAGAGAATCTCAAAGAAAATTGCAAGATCTTCCAGTAAATTACTAAATTTTGCTTGGAAGTACCTTATAGTCCTGGCGAGGAGTCTAAAAGCCTAATTAGAGCCCTAGGAGAGGTCTTTAGAAGATATTTTTGCAAAAGAATCTACCTTGAAATTTTACCCACAAATAAAGAAGCCAAATGGGTATTCCAAGTAGGTTTTAGTTTGGCAAAAGAAGTAGTGGATCAAAAGTTAGAAGGGAAAAACAATGTTGGAAGGGTTGGTAGGGCTTAAACTAGTAAGAGAGGTATAAGTGAAGAAGAGGTGTTTAACAAAAGATTGGGCTTATGAAACTTAACCCACACCTCAAACAAGATAAAGGGTACTAGTAAAGGTGATTGGTTTATTCTAGGTAAGTCTAGTTTGTTCTATTCATGAACTCACCAGAGCACTTGTCGTGAGAAGCCTTTAAGGGCAGTTTTGACCTAAAATTGGTCAATTTTTTGATTCCTTTTTGTACTGATCCAATTTGATGGTTGAATAAGCATTTGATGAAGTCTAGTAACAGGGTGAATTAACATACATTTGCATTTTTAGGTCAGATTTGTCTAAATGAGAGAGAATTCTAAACTTAGAAAAGTGAGTTTCTTGACTATAAGAGTACTGTTTTGGAAGTTTTGATCTAACTCTGGGTGTTGACTTAAGGTGATCTAACTCTGCATCAACACATTATCACTTCATGACTACATGGGTGAATGCTTGTTGACTCCTAGAAGGTGGCAACCTTTTTATAAAGACAAAATCATGTAAGAAGATTGCGAAGCATTTTCAAAGAGAGGAAAACATCCCAAAGGAGGAGGTTAAACACTACCACTTCATCAAACATGCAGAAGTAAGCATATGAGCAGCTCAAGAAGGCATGGATTCTAGAAAGAATAAGTTTTCCATTGTTTGCTTCAATAGTAGAAAAAGAGGCTACATGGTACAAGAATGTCGATATACCTATCCATGTCCATTTTTTGGAACAAGTAATCTTTATGTAACCATGTGTTGGAAGAAGCATTCCATAACAAAGAATCCAAAGTACTTAAAAACAAAGGAAAATTGTTCACACCACTCTCTAAGCCAAATAAAATATTAAGGTGTAATAAACAAAGATGATGAAAGGTGTAAAAAGGAGAATAAGAAGGAAAATTTGTCCAAGTACTTGGGCAAAGAAACTGCAACCACTAGTAGGTAATTGTAATACTGCATCTTTCATCAAGGATTCTGCAGATTTTGTCAATACTCTGGTGGACCTGAGTTTTGAAGAAAAAGACATTACAGTCAGCTTTGCCGTCATTCCCCTCTTCACTAAGATCCCATCAGACAAAGCTGTTGAAGTTGTCCAAAGAGGTAACAAATAGTTACAGAGCAAAGTTAGTAGATTCTGCCGTATATCCTATTATGTTAACTACCAAGAAGGAATTATGAGCAAAAAGTTGTGGACATGAGCTCTAATGTTTAACTAATTGTAGCTATAAATTTATGGAACGAATCAAGAAGGATGCAATTCAATCTTCCAACTTGAAACTTAAGTAATGGTACCATTTCATGGATGACACAAATGTGAGTTGGCTCGTGGCAGGGACATGCTGAAAAACTTCTGGTACATCTTAATGTGCAATCATGAGCTCTAATGTTTAACTAATTGTAGCTATAAATTTATGGAACGACTCAAGAAGGATACAATTCAATCTTCCAACTTGAAACTTAAGTAATGGTACCATTTCATGGATGACACAAATGTGAGTTGGCTCAGGGCAGGGACATGCTGAAAAACTTCTGGTACATCTTAATGCGCAATCAGAGCACATAAAGTTCACAATGGAGATTCAAGAAAACAACAATCTCCAGTTTCCAGATGTCCTCAATGCCCAAATAACAGGAGTTTCCCTCTCCCAAAAGGTTTACAGAAAAAAAGCCCATACTGATGTATATATAAAAGCAGATTCCCAACACAATCCATCAAGTTAATATATATGTTGTTTACTAGAGCCCTCAGAATCTCTAATCTTGATGACTTGAAGAATGAAGAAAAAGTTAATGACACTTCAAAAATAATAGGCACCATGACCGGCTAAAAAAGAAAGCATATAAGAAGGCCAAGAGATGTAGAAGACACACTAGACCTGACTCAATCACAGGTATTATGAAAGCCGGTTTGCCTTACATTCCAAGTAGCATAGAAAAACTTGCAACAATCCTCAGAACAAAAGGCATTAAAACACACTTCAAACCCAACAAGACCATCACAAATAGCCTTAGAAGTGTATAATATCTTTGAGATCCAAAGCCCAAAAAACTATGTATGATCTTGTGCTTATGTGGTGTTTCCCTACATCAGCATGACTAGAAAAATCAATTCAAATAAGGTACAGAGAGAATGCTCAATGAAGAGAATTTGATCCAATAAACAAATACAAGAGAAGCAATACTTCACAGAATCTTTGAGACAAGCAGAAAACAGAGAAATGACATACACAAGATTTATCCTAGAAAACCCTTCCAGGAAAAAACCCAGGGCAGTAACTTATAAATCTTCCATATTTTATCTAAAACATTTTACCATACAATAATGTACTTCTTAGTTTTGTTCTATCCTACTACATGTCCAACTATATGTAAGCACATCAATAGGTAACCGTCGCAACGATATTACAATACAATGGGAACCAAAACCATGGGCCAAGAATACAACCCATAACAGCTCCCCATAAACATGAGTCATCTAACCACACATAATAACATAGATTAAATCACTTATATGGACCCAAAATCCTATAAGGCCATGTCAGGTTGTACAATCTAGAAGGGGGAAACTCATGGAAAATACACAACACATTTCCAACACTCAAAGACTTACAACGAAGCAAAATTAAGCAACAAGCATTAGCAGGACACAAACACAAGACTTATAGCACAATTATCATTGGCAGTGCCAAGATTCTTGCTTTGGAGGGACAAGGAAAGGTAGAAGGATTAGAGAAGCTATTGACATAGAGAAGAATACTCGGAATCAAAATAGAGATGATGGATGCAATCTTAGCCACAGTTCGAAACTACTAATCCGTACACTTGGAAACTACTAATCCACACACTTTGGCCGAAACTAGATTTTCAAACATTGTTCAAAGAACATGCCCAAGAGTTACAACATAGCGTGATACCAAGATTCTGACTTTAGAGGGATGCTAAAAAGATAGAAGAATTAGAGAAGCTATTAAAATTGAAAAGAATCATCAGATTCAAAATAACGTGTATGGATACAAACTTAGCCACACTTGGAAACCACTCATCCACATGTTAAGGCGAAACTAGGATAGTCATAGTTGAGTAGGGATTTAAGTAACTTATTAGGTTATTAGTTTATCAATAGATTAGTTATTTGACTACAATCTACTTAGTCAATTAATTACTTTTTAACTAATAAATTCTTGAGTAACTATTTTTTCCTTTTTATTCTGTTCTTTTGACTGACCCTTGTCTTTATACCTTACCACCCTTCTTTATATCATAAAACTATTTACAGAAGCAAGATTTCCCCTATCCCTCAAGCATTGGCTTCATTCCAGTTCTTCCCTAAATATGGATCCAATACTGGGATCTGAAACATCAGACAAAAACTCATATACACAGTTGACTCCAAAAGATTTCTATATACTGTTGTAATGGGATGACACCATCCTTAACCTACAATTAAAGAGGTATTAACACAAGAAACTACAAAGTTCGAGTTAATTCCGAGTAGGTTGTCGCTAATTTGACTGCCTCAGACATCTCCAACTGGAGCATGATAATTTATTTGTGCCCCACAACTACACCAGCCAAATGGGGATGTCCCCGAAACATTTCCCTCAAAAAGGGGACACTTCTGAGATGTCCCCCAATTTTGGGGACTTCAAGGGGACTTAGAGACGTCCCGAAGAGATCCAGAAGCCTGTTGACCCGTCTTCCTTCACCACAGCCAAAGATCATTACAGAATATTTACATGGATAAAAAGGATGCAAGGAACCATTTGCATATGTGGTGAGACAGTCCCAATAATCAAATCTTATTCTTGTATGAAAGAGTGCCAAATGCATTGGGTGATCCTTCAAAAGCGGTGTTCCACAGGGACATGTGCCCTCCGAAAGTGACGTCTCGGAGACTCAAGATGTCTCCAAGACTTGGGTACGGTTGGGAAACGTCCCCCCACTGCCACCAGCCAAATGGGGATGTCCCCAAAACGTTTCCCTCAAAAAGGGGACACTTTTGAGATGTCCCCCAATTTTGGGGACTTCAAGACATCCCGAAGACATCCAAAAGTCTCTCGACCCGTCCCAAAGACTCCCTGTCATCCCTAGCAGCATAAGTTTATCTATAAGTTTTTTTTAAACATTTTGGTTTAGGATGTTTGGTCCCCAACCCTAACCCTAATACTCAATGGGGGCCACCTACCGCCTAAGAACTCCAAAAAAACTATAAATAAGACTTACACCCTACTTTGCAATTCTACAATGACCGTATTCAACCAATCATTAGTCGGAGATGGGAGAAGATCAACACCCTCTTGCACATGGCTGCCTATGCATTGAACATGAAGTGGTATGTGCAAAGGCTTCGCAGAGTTACCCCTATAGAAGATGCAGAGGTGAAGTGGGGTTCATGAGGGTTATTCAAAAAATGTACAATTCTACAGATGCCAACATTGTTCGTATGGAGTGGACAAAATTTGCCACTCTTAGTGGATATTCAAAAGAGGCCAATGTGGATAGGGAGACTATGGCACAGGAGGACCCAATTTTGTAGTGGACTATGCATGGGCCTGATTCTTTGATAACCACACTAGCCATTTGCTTGTAGTCCCAAGTTTCTAGTACTTTTGCTTCTGAGAGGAATTGAGAGGAATTGATCTACTTATGGCTTCGTCCACACTATGAAAAGGAACAAGCTTACCTCTAGGAGGGCGGAGACGCTTGTAGTTGTACATAGCATCTTGTGTCTCATTGACCGCAACACATGTACAAGGAGAGTCCAACATCTTGATGGGATGTAGAGCCAATGAAGCAATCTCAGATGTTGTGGCACAGACAAGGTTGGTTGAAATTGGTTTGGAGGAGCTTGACCTTGAGGAGTCTAACAGTTCGAGTGATGAGGAGATTGGCACAGACTTTGCAGATAGTTAAACTCGTTAGAGGCATTGAGCCACTGGCCAACTGTATTTGAAATTTGAATGTAACCATCATTTTGAATATAAATAAATATTAATACATTGATATTTGACATTTTCACTGTTCAATGCAATATGTTTAGTATTTAAAAGTTTCATTTATTGTTCCTTATACATTATTTTATAACTAATTTTTCAAGTACCAGATATATTTGCATCGTCATCTCCCTGTTGTCCCCAAACCTAGGCCCTTGTTCACCCCGTCTCTAAGACATGTCCTATGATCTAAGACTCTATGGAACATTGTTCAAAAGTGAAGAATATTCTTTTGTCAAAGCTGTGTTTGATTCTAGATTGCTTGATGTTGTAGAAAATAAAACTCAAGTATCTAAAACACCATTGCATAAAAGAGCATAACTAGAAGTATATGTGTCAGGAGGAATAGAACAATCACCAACAAGAAAAGAAAGAGCAGAGCTCATGTGTTGCTCCAAATCATCTCAAAGAGTGGTGCTTACAAAGATGGGAGCTTTGTGATCAATATGTCTCAAAGATACATCACCTGCAAAAAAAAATTGATACCATGGTGACCATGCCAAAGAATAGGCTGAATACGAGAGACTATACCTTGTGTCTACTAAGACCTCCGCTAGTGTAGCCCATTGAGCAGAGTGTGCAAGACCCAAATCCAAGAGTATGTTTCTCAAAGGAACCGGGCACATAAGCAAGTGGATCCAATGTGGGACAAGCAACAAATGCAGTAGTAAGAGCAACAACATGCTAAAAATCAAAAGGTGCAACAACAGAAGAAGGAAGTGGGGGTTACTTCCATATTAGTAACAAGCGATAGTGAAAACACCTCATCCATTAAAAACAAGTCCTCATTAACAAATGAAAGAGGAACTGGAGTAGGTGTAGGAGGTGAAAACGCCTCATTTGTATAACTGTCAAGTATGACCTCACTATATAAACAATAATCCTAATCTGTGCCACCAGCAAAAAATAAATCCTTCCTAGGAGGAGAAGAAAGTATCAAAACTTCCTCGTCCAAGCCACCATCGAGAAACAAATCCTCACTAGAAGGAGAAGAAGAAAGTGCCAAAAGTTCCTTGTCCAAGCCACCGTCAAGAAACAAATCCTCACTAGGAGTAGGTGATGGAAAAACATTATCTATGGCACAATCAAAAAAAACATCTTCAGGAGGAGAAAGAGATGGACGAACCTTACTTATGTCATCGTCAAAAGGTAAATCCTCATTGATTGGAGGAGAAAGAAGTGGGATAGGAGGTGGAGTAAAAAAGGGCTTAAAAGATTTAGAAGGCCCTAAAGACTCGTTATCCTCCCCAAATAAAGTTGCAAAGGGGTCCCAAACTTTCTTTGGTGACATGGCATATGTGATATAAGACTAGAAGTCTACAACAAAGAGGCCAATCAAGCTAAGAGCCTCATCTTGCAAGAACACAAGCTAAACAATGTCTTCCTCAGTAAAAACAAGAAAGTCACCTTGAACAACTCTCCACAAGTCGTTGGACTACAAAAACTGCCTCATCTTTGGTTTCCCGACATGATAGTTAGATGAAGTCAAGGGTTCGAACATCATGTTATCCATCATAGATGAGGGAGCAAAAAAAGTGGCAGAGAAAAAGGTCGTGAATATCACCAGTCAGCAAAATATTCCCCCAAAATAGTTGACTTCTTCAAAAACATACCCCTTGTTTTGAAAATGATATTGCCTCCTTTTGGAAAAAAAAACTTGATTTTCACAAAAATGTCTCCCAAAAAAATTGAAGCAAACATGGTTGAAAGTGGGGGTTGACCCCTTGACCTGCCTAAGTCGTAAGTCCTAGAAAAAAGGTATATAGCCATCTCGGCTACAATGGTGTTCAAAATTATGTATAAGTAAAACCATATTAAAGGATTTACAATGGCGAGTTTGCTTTCGAAGAAAGAGAACAGACCCCTCTTTGGAATGGCTAAGAAAACAATGCTCGCGAAAGGAAATCCCCCTTACCATGTTGGTCCTTAACAAAAAAAAAATTGCCCTTTAACAAAATGTCCCCTCCTAATTCACAAAATATTGCACCGCTTTTATAAAAAAGTTGCCTCCCAATAATAAAGTGTAGCTCCCTCATGTGTGGGCTATAAATACACCTCATTTACAAAAGCGCCTCTTTAAAAAAAAACTCATGAAAAAAATGTGACCTCTGATTAAATAAATTTTCACCTCCCTTACAAAAAATGTGTCTTACACTCGATATAAAAGAGAGTTTGAGTTACTTGACCCTACAACCTCTTAATGAATGAGGGATTTACCAAAAAACTTTAATAGCCATTGATCCAAGTTATTGACCTTTTTTTGAATCTTCAATATAAATCAAAAGATTAAAAAAATACAAAAAAAAACTTGTCTTGTTTCGAGAGGCAAGGGTTTACCTAGCAGTAAGGTATGAAGGAAGTCTACGTGGGAGAACGATGGCTAAGATGTCAAGATAGTCAAAAGGAAGATGGAGAGGTGGTAGTGGACACCAAGGAAAAAGGAATCGAAGGCAATTGATGGAAGTCATGTATAGGTTGTTTGAACGGCTAACGACTAAGTGGCAAGGAATGCACCCAAAGTGTGATGGGACGGAGCGATGATCTAAGGTGGCAACACCAATTTCAAGTGCATTCATGTCAAAAAGTAAGGAGGGTCCAACGCCAAGGCGATCATAGCTTCCATGTCACACCCCGTAATTAAGTCTATTTGGATGGTTGTACATCATTGTTATTTTAGTGTACTTGACTTTGATGATTGTGCACCTCCTTATTTGTTGTAATGATATGGTAATTGTTTAATCAATGTTGATCAACCTATTGTTGTACTTGTATTATTTCAGTGTATGGGAAATAATCATAAGTTTTGATGTTTTGACTAACCTCCTTGTCATAGAAATTTGGTCATAGACCGCAAGGCATTATAATTGGTCTTCATTGCTGCTCCAAAATATTCTCGATTGCAGACAAGGTAAAAGATTGTTGGTTGATTTTCTTGCTTAGCAATGATTAATAACGTAAGTAATTATTGTTGATACGTTGACTTGATCTTGATAAGATGAATAATGGTTTTAATCAGAAATGCTAAGTTATTTGTCACAACGCAATAACAAGGTAAGTTGATGTATGATTATCTTGGTTTATGGTTATTGGTCAATGACCATCATTGCATTTAAAGATTGACAAGATTTCATGACCTCCTCTTTGATGCTTAGCATATGAAGGTAAGTACATTGTTTTGGTTACTCCTTGGTCATGACCATGGAAAAATGATTAAGATCAATTTTGGTCTAGGCAATAAAAAATTGTCTCTATGCAGGCCTTAGGCCATGGTTCGATAATATTGCTACTAACAACGACACTAACAATGGTCACAGACTATACAAGTTGGGCAGAGTTTAATAATTATAACCTATGGTTTTGAACCATGTAAACTTGGCAAAGCTAATTGGGCATATGACCCCGAGGCAATTAAATTGTTTTGTTAATGGTCTTTGACCATAGACTAAGGTAGCAAAAGTTATTGTTTAATTGTTCCATGAAGTCTTCGACCTCACCGTGGGCATTGTGAAATATTAAACCAAAGTTATTGAGGGTCATTGGGAACCACCATGAAAAAGGGTGATAAATAGGTTGGCAATTCGAATGGTCATTGACCATGTGCATAGGGTTGCAATTAATATTGTTTTGTTATAATTGTTTTGACCATATCACTATGCATTGTGATTGTTTCATTATTAATAAATTTGGATGAAGTTATATTGTTATTAAGTTTATAAACATGCCTTTGACTGCTCATTGGAAACCGTCATGCAAAAATTGGAGGGAAAAGAATGAGTAAATTATTGAAGCCACTATGTGGCACCTAAAAATTAAATGGCATTTAATGTTCTATGGTAGGTTCCAAATTCTTGGGGAAAGTTCTGGAGAAGCTTAGTGCATGCAATGAAGTTTTATTTTATTGTTCTTGTTTTTTGTTCGAGCTCTCCTTTTGGTTGTGCATGAAATGAATTATTATTTGAACTATTTGTGGGTCGATTCAGCTAAATATAGATGTTTTTTATGGCATTCTAATTTCATTTAAATCTAGAAATAATTGAGCCTTTTCTTGTGTTGATTTCTTGGAGTTTTGGCAAGGAAGTTAAGGAAAAGTTGAAAGGTCTTTAAAACATTGTTAATCTGCAGGCATAAATTTCTCTTATCTTCTTTCTTTTATTTAAATGAGATGAGGTATTATTAAGTAGTTTTATTCAAGAAACTTTTTTTAATCTTGGAAATAATGGGTGTTCAAAAATCTGATACATGAATGAGACATTTGCATAAAAAACTTAATGGTCTGAAATAATGGTTGCAAATCTTTGGGTATTCTGATTCATCCCTTGGGAATGATTATTATTGTATGTATTTGAATATGTGTGCTCTTGAATCCTTGCAAAAATTGACGGTCCGAGATTATTAGATTGTTAGATCTATGTTTTTGATGAATACAAAATAGTTTTATTTTTAATGAAATTATATGGATTTTTCTCTAGTTTTGAAAAGTAATGAAGGTTAATAATAAATATTAATGGAAACCATAAAACATGATGGTACTTTTATATTGAAAATTTATGGATTTGAAAACTGATGCAATGAATATGATGGAATAAACATTACTCTTCTTTTTAATGGGTTTATATATGGAACTATACTTATTGACTTGACCCTTATTTGGGTTCAGGGAACTTTGACATTTGGCAAAATGATGAACGGTATTTTCTATGGAAGTTGTTGATTTCAATTATGGGAACTAGGTATGTATATTGTGAATATCATGTTCTTTGTGTTTGCATTTCATTCGGAAAAATTTAATATGTTGAATGTATACTATCCTTAAATCACAGGCTTTCCAATAGTTGATAATTTACTGGTCATTATTGACTTTATAAAATAAGGGAATACTAGTACATTTATTTTTGCTTTATATAAGATATAGTAAAATTTCGACTTGGTATAACCGTGAATTGTTTTCCTTTAAAGTGGTATTCTATTCCATTTCATAAATAAGTTTTGAATTAAAGACTTTCTTGTATCTTCATTAGAATATGGGTTTGCATTGAAGTTTTTGTTAGTTCACTAGAGAGGGTCTCATTAGAAGTTCTTAAGATAAAATGTTTTATTATTTGTTGAAACATTTTGAGATTTGTTGTTGAATTTCGAGCCCTTAAGTTATCTTAAGAAGTTCTGTACATTATGTTTTAACTTAAATGATTGATAAAAAGTTCATTTCCCAATAGAAGTTTCATTTGGAATGTTTAATCATGAGGGAATGAAATTTTATATTGTTGTTTAATAAATTTGAGCAATTTGAGTTATCCTATGACTAATGACTTGTTATTGAAAGGAAAAAGGATTGGGTATATCATTGACCTATTGGATTATTGTTTAAAAGTTATAACAATAATGAATAGTGATTGTTTGAAACATGAGGATTTTTTGTTTGATTATTTATCCTTGGCTAAATTCATGCATATTTAATATATGACTATAAGTTTTAAAAGACTTAATACAGGTTAATTTGGTTAATTGAGATGAGAACTTGATCATTGATGTATTTTAAGAAACATTGCCCTGTACTAGATATTTTACTTTGATAAGGTTGTATGATATGAAATTAGTTTATTTGATTGACTATTGAAAAACAAAGATTGCATTATTACCTTGTTTAATCATTATTATGGTTAATTGATTATAATGTTATGAAGGAAAGGGATTAAGTTAACCTTATTATATTCTTTATTTCATAATAATGCAACATGAGCGTGAGTTGATAATTCATGCCAGTTCAATGAACTGACCATGCAAACTATTTTCTCTCTCCTACAACATGCAGGATAGAGTATTCATTATCAAGTGATGGATTTGATTATTACGCGTGATTTTTCATGCAATGATTATGTTATTAATTTGATTCAGATTATTTTACTAAATTGAAAATGTGAAAGTATTACTTTGTAGATTGTTTAAAAAGGATTTTTTCCTTATGTATTATTTTTTATTAAGATGATCATTATTTTGTACGAACATGAAAGTATTTCATATGATTATTCAATATAAAACATGTTGTTTTTAATATCTAGTTGTACTATATGAAAGTGTATATATTGTTGTTTTACAGCACGTTGTATAAATATCATTGAGTAATGTTATATTGTGATATTTAATATGTATCATGACTTCATTATTAATGAACAAATATGTATTAATATTCATTTATGAAGATGAAATCAGCTGACAAGAATGATGATGTATAACATTGTTACTTGCAAAAATGTAATATATTATTTTACTATAACTTAAATAAATATCATGTATGGAATAATATATGTATCAGTTTATAAGTTATAAACTGAATGAACATAACTTGTTGTCCAATATAACAACAGTCAACTAACATGATTTATGATAAAGTATATTGTTGCAAATATCATATTTGTTTCTATTAAACCTTAGCAGGAAAATACAGTTACAACGATATGAAACTAAGTACAAAAGGAACATTTTGATAAGTTATAAGAAATAGTACATATGTACAAAATTAACCTAAGTAGAACTAATATGAATAAATGGCTATCAATGATCATAAATACTATTTATCTTATCATTATGAATTGGTCTATATTTATGCTTAACTAAGTTAATTTAGTCTCAACAATGGTTAGGATTGATGCAAAGCAATTATGTCAAATTAATGGAGTTCGCCCCTTAAGTCATATGTACCCATATGAGATACTATTCAAAGTATGGTGTAAGGTGTGAAGGTAGGAGCTTGATATGTTTGTGTAGCGTATCGGGTATTTGGATGAAAGTACTTGACGTATCAGTACTGTTGGGCAGTGGGGGGACTAAATTTATTTTATTTTAGACTCAAACAAACTTCAGTTTTATTGAGGATTTAACTAGGTGGGTTATCAACTACAAGGAAAGTTGGAGATTGTTTAAAATCCCTCTAGTTTATTGAAGAGAAAAATTCAAAGGATATCAATAACTTTTGAGGTAATTATTTAGGGATCATCGCAATTGGCCATAAGAAAGAAGCATTCATGAAATTTGGACATATATCTGAGCCTCAATAAAAGTTATTTATTGATCAAATCTCAAGTGATCTTCAATACTAATAGAATTAAATTTGGAACCGCAAATTGCATAACTTAAAGTTTTAAAGAGCATCCTGTCCTAGAAACTATTAAGGCACAACATTGACTCCTTGCATCCAAAATAGAGGGAAAGGTTAATATAAATGCAAGAACCAACCATTGGACTGGCCTCTTTAGTTATCATTGGCAAGTTAGGTCAGCCTAATTAATATAGGTCCTTCAATGAGCTCCCTATACACATCTTTTATGGCATTACCACTGCGGAAACAACAATTAATCTCAAAGGAAATGGATGAAACACAAAGGAATATAATATTCATATATCAGCAACATACAATGTAACATGATAAGTATATTGAATGTTTTGAACATTGGTCGTACTATATTATTTCTTTGTATTTCTTATGCAGACTAAAAAATGAGTAAAATGAGTATATGAACAACATAGCATATTATAAGATATAATACAAAAGTACATAATTAACTTAATTGTACGAATAAGATTAATGTATGTATGTATGGACATATCATAAGACGTATCGTATCCAAGGGTTTTTTTAAATTGATGTATCTTTATGCGTATAACTAAGTTAATTTACCCGTATCGTTGGATAATATAGTTTACATTACGATAGTGCGGTACGAAGGTACTTATACTAGACAATGACTCGATGAGTTATTGTATACCTCTATCGTGTACAACGGATAACATATGAGATTTGAATAACTTATCCCTAGGATGAAAGCATAACGAAATAACAATGAAGGGTAGGTATCATGAAACGACATTCGTGTTGTATGAAACTTGTCCATGCCAACTCAGGATGGCTATAGGGAGGGTAACGAACACGTAATGACGCAAGTCATTATGTGAGTGCAACCTTTCCCATAGGGATCCTAAGATGGGACTGACAGGATCCATTCGATATGAATATCGAATCATGATCCTTGTAGCTTCAGAATTGAAATTTAAATCTTAAACAATGAAATAAATTCTAATCAACAGAAAAGAGTCATAATAACTATATTGAGACAGTTGTGCGGTGAATGGAAGACATGTTTCATAGGCTAGTGTGCAGTCTCGAAATTGGCTTGCTAGCGCAATGCCAAAACTATGGCCATAGTAGTGCAAATGACTGATTGCATTGTTTGTTCACCATTTCTTCTTAACAACAGTGTATGGAGTCCGATGGAGGTTACTTAAGTGACTTTCCGGTTGACACTAAGAAGATGCACAGGTTCTCAGAATCTATAAAAAAGTTTAACCAAAGGTATATAGTGTATACATGCTCGTATAGAGTGATTAAGGGAGATCGCGTAGATCTAATTGACCCTTATAGTTGCACATGGTTAATGTATGTTGTCAAAATGGATTCTGAAATATTAATAATGTTGGATTACTTAATATTGAGCTAAGTAATAATGTTATTCATTACAGCATAAAAAGAATTAAGGAATTTTGTAAATCTTATTATGTTGAATTTTATCTGTTGCATGCTAAAACTCATTGAAGGCATAAAAAAGTAATTAAGGGTTTAAATTAAAAAAAAAATCCCTTAATTTGGATGAATCATAACAAGGGTGTTACAGCCTGGGAAGAGCTCAAGCACAAGCCATGTGAATAAGAGCCAGCTACAAAGTGTTGGAGCAAGAAGAAGAAGGCACAACGGGGACACAAATAGTGGCAATGGCTGGCAAGATGGAGTGGATCCACAATAGCAAATGGATCAATGAACGGCTCGGCATAAAAGGAGCTTCACAACTATGTGAAAGTGTAGCTAGCAATAATGTTGCAAAGTTGTGAACACCCATATGGAATCAAGACAAAGAGGCAATGATGTTCAGATCTGTTGTGATTCACAAAAGGTGAAAAAGAGAATACCATATAGACTTATCTATAAACTACCACTAGCTGCGCCAATTTTAATTTAAAAGCTTTCAATTTAAAAACTTCAACGTCAATATTGAAGCACTAAGTAGAGGGCATTATGCAATGCACATCACCGTCACAGTTTATTGCCAAGCAATATAGTATTTAAGCTAATGCCAAAAGCAATGCCAGTTCAATCGGAAAAGAACCCGAAGCATGTGTGTGGTTGAGAGACAAGAACCGTTTGAGAAGGTTGCAAGCAACAAAGGACATCGAAGAAGAGCAGCAACATAGTATATGATGCAGACCCTAAATAGAAACAACACTCAAGCTTTCCATGCCAGTATGTCAATGGCAAAATAAATTTGTACAGCAGATTTCCTGGCAGTGTTATACAGCCGACAACTAATTTTTTTAGAAAAATCGAGTACAGTCCATCAAAATATTTGTTGTACAATGCAGGCTGGAAAAATAAAAAGCATTTCAAAGAAAGTTATCTGAGCAATGGCTGGGAAAGATGGCTCTGATACCATATTGAAGTATGCAATACTTCCACTTCAGGGATCACTTCAGCATGCCATCACCACATTGAAAAATCCAAGCCACAGCACACAAACAAATTGGATCAAATGTATCTCATTCATATTTACAATCCGTATGATTTTACACAGGGAGTGTCCAAGTTTAAATAGCCCTAAGAGGTTGTTTCGCTCCAACCACTAGGTTGTTGTGAACAAGGTGGAGAAAGATAGGAGCAATTCATTAAATATGTGCCCTCTAATACTTTGTAAATGCTAACAAGACTTCGATCTAGCCAATCCCTGAATTAAAGAACAACTCACTAATTTAACGATAACTATTTCTTGGGTTCATATGTGAACTAAGCACAAAACTAATTATATGTAAACTGACTAAAGAAATCTAATGTAAAAAGTTCATGAAAACTCAGAAACTCAAACAGAAGCAATGAGAATGCATTTCTAATTCAGGCTAAGGGATAGAACCATTATTGCCCTGACAACATAAAGTTTATGCTTCAAAAACACATATGTGTTAACACATTCCAATGACTTTGTGACATCAGCTTGCAAAATCAACATACTACGGCTATTACGAAGCTATGTACACTCGATGTAGAATCAGGCCAACTTGCTCTATTAAAAAAATAATACATCGGATACCTATTAGCTAAAAACTGTCGTATTACCTCAAGAAGGCCTCTGTTCAATTGACTCAGCTTTGGAGATTTTGTATCTTGGCACTGGAAGGCAGTGGTAAGTGGCTATCACTCATGCAATCCAAGCCGGCTGCATTATCAATATTCATTTAGGGGTATAATTCTAAGACTAACATGTGTTGATATATAGTTAATGATTTTTAGGATGTATCCTCCTTTGCTCAACATGCTATCATGGACCTTACAACTCATAACAAGATTACATCCCTAAACACTATAGGACATGTTTGAGCCCTATTTTATGATTTCATCCAAGATCACATATGGTTCTTGTGTAAATATTATACACGCAGTCCCCAACCTTTTCGAATTAAAAATGAGCATAGAGCCTTTAAGATTGGATAGTAGGTACATGATAAAATCATGCACTAACATTAAAATCCTTTAAAAAATCAATAATGACTCCCATAGATTTTGCGTTTTAGGCTTCCAAAAAAATTCTTGTGATTCACTTTTCACTCAGAAAACAAATTATTTAGTGCAAGAAGCGTGACTGCATACTTCACAGATACTTTTTTAAAATATAATAGCCGGCCATCCATAATGTTTCCATTCAATGGGTAGAGAACTACTAAGATATTGGCTTGTTTATGCCAGGTCTGTGCTCACCCACAATACAGGAAGTTTGGAACCTTACAGAAATAAGTGTCAATTTTTTTACCGCGAAGAACCTCATAGAAAAACCAGTCATCCACAAAATACAAAAAACATTGCCACATGATCAGTTTTAAACTATAATTTCATCAATGTGTTCAGTCAATGCACAGCACCATGCACGTCTGATCATACACAAAGAACTCAGACTATCAAAATTCAAGGATCCATTTGAAACAAATCATTTCGTATTTGATATCCAATTTCCAAAAGTAATCATTTCTTCTATGACCTTTGAGGGTCCACAGCAATATTATTATTACCAGACTTCGTGACAGAAAAGTTGAAAATAATCATTACTCGTGAAATTTAATCATCAATGACAATAAATGAAATTTGACCGTGAAAAAACCAATTGCTCCGCCAAATTAATTATGTTCAGCCCCAATCTCAGCCCCAATCTCAGCCCCAAATATAGGTTTTTAATAAATAAATATATCTAATACTTTAAAAACCAATTTGCAAATAAAAACCTGCCACCGGTAAAAACCAAAAAAAAGGAAAAGAAAAAAAATAACTGTTTATTTCAATTTTATTACCCTTCACTAATTTCAAATACCCTAATCCAATATCAACAGAATCCTATGAAACATTTTCCGCAGAAAAATAGCCGAAATGAAGAGAACAACTTACTGGTGTCTAACTAGCATCTCTGCACGGCTTTCCTTGAACTGCTCAGGGGCCTTGACCTCATCGCTTATCTTCCCATCATCTTCGGCCGAAAACCCCTCATCTGAACTGCAAACCGCGCTACTATTGCCGTCATTATTAGTTGGAGATACGACCTCCATTATTACACCCAAAATAGAAAAAAAATCCGCAGATCGGCGGAAAAACAGAGCCAAAAAAGAAAATCTACGTTGGTTTTTTATTAAAATGAGGGGTTGTTCAAGTAATAAGAGGCTGGCAATTTTAGTCGCTTGACATAAATGCAGACATTGATTAATGGTTTATGGATGCGAATCCAACAAATCTAATGAAAAGGAATTTAGGGTTTATTTTATAAAGGTAAAGAATAGGATCTATTCGAACCGACCGCCATATCTAACCAGTTCAGATTTACCTCGCCATAGATCTTTGCGGGTTATCGATTGGTCGTAATGGCCCTGCCCAAGGAGTGGTAAGAGCATGGTCCCATGGAGGGGCTGCAACTCCTATTTTTTATTCTATTTTCTTGTCCATGTGGAATATAACATGCATTGCAGTCATTATTCTTTGGTGATTTTAGAGGGAATATGATTTTATTTACCTACAAATAATTATTAAAATCTAATGGGATCCTATAGTATCTAAGCGGGTATTGTTGAGGGAACTTATCAAAAAACATGGGACCTTAAAACTTTAAAATGTTCCGAAATTTTTTCAACAGCACCCGCTGAGATTTTATGGAGCCCCCCCTACATGGAACCATGCTCTAAGTGGTAGGGTTTGGCTCCCCGGAAAAACGAAAAAAAATGCAAGGTAAAGACGTTTTAGGATGGGTCCTCTAAAGGGGTTATTGTGCCTCTTTTTTATGGTTTCAAAGTCCTGGGCGAAAGGTCCTAGTCATTGCATACCCTATGTTCAACGATGTCTCGACTAAATTCGTGACGACGAGGGGCTCTAAAAAAAAATTGTGGGTCACAAATTTTATCGTGACTTTAAAAGAGTGGGGAAGTCGTCGTGGTGCCACGTCAATCGCCACGTGGTTGGCCCACTATACAAAACATTGAAAAAATGTGGATAGTGAACCAAAAAATACATTTTCATATGCAAAAAACTACTTTTACCCACATGGCAAGTGGATAAATTAACTCTTATTCCCGAAAAAAACGCATTCAATTTACTTCACATCATCCCCTACCACTCCGCCAACCTTTGTCGATTGCTTTTCTCTGCACACCACTTCAACAATCAATGCTCCAATTAACTGTAGGGCATTGCATTTGGCACTGTGCATGCAAGGATGGGAAGTTGAACATTCTCGCCCCTTCCAACCCAGTAATGGATCTCAAGGATGGTACTTATCAGCAACCGCCCGACCCTTTCTACCCTGCAATGGAGCCGAAGACCCATCTGAATCGTCATGTGAGTCACAAGGTGAGCCCATTTCAATAGTTGGGATTTGTTCTCTCCAAGTTTCATGAAATGAGTGCATTCGCAAGCAATACTAGTTTTACAATCGTATATCCATTCTATAATGAGTTGTTTTTGTGCATGTTATTGGTTAATCAAGCATTACTAGTTTTACAAATGTTTATTCATTCATTATTGAGTTGTTTATATGCATGTTCTTGTTTAATCTTTCGTTCGGCACAAACTTTGTTGATTCATCATATTATGTCAATTAGTACACAAGGTTATTTCTATTATTGGTTACTGAGTAATGGATTTCATTTTGCCTGTTGTTTTTTCAAGCATGCAAGTTGAACTATTATTTTTTCAATATATATTCATTGATTTCAGTGCATTTTGTTTATTCCTCCATTCGCCCCAAACTCTTCTAATATAGCGTAGAAATTGTCCCAAAAATAGGGTTATTTCACCCATGTGTCTTAGAGTTACAAAATACAATGTTGTTATTGACCATATACTATTGTTATTGAGCAATGGGTTTCGTTTTGACTTGTTGTTTTTTCAAACATACGTGTTGAACTATTGTTATTTCAATGTATATTCATTTATTTCAGTGCATTTTGTTTATTCCTCCATTCGCCCCAAACTCATCTAATACGGTGTCGAAATTATCCAAAAACCAAGGTTATTTCCCCCATGCATCTTACAATTTCAAAATATAGTGGTGTTATTGACTATTCACTATTGTTATTAAGTAATAGGTTTTGTTTTGACCTGTTATTTTTTCAAGCATGCACACTGAACTATTGTTTTTCAATGTACTCATTTATTTCAATGCATTTTGTTTATTCCTTCATTTGCCATGAACTCTTCTAATACGACATAGAAATTGTCCCAAAAACAGGGTTATTTAACTCATGTGTCTTACAGTTTCAAAATACAGTGTTATTGAGCATACATTGATGTTATTGAGTAATGGGTTTCGTTCTAACATGTTGTTTTTTCAAGCATGCATGTTGAACTATTATTTTGTCAGTGTATATTCATTTATTTCGGTGCATTTTGTTTATTTCTCCATTCACCCCGAACTCTTCTAATATGACATAGAAATTGTCTAAAAACAGGGTTATTTCACCCATGCATCCTATAGTTTCAAAATACATTGTTGTTATTGACCATACATTATTGTTATTGAGTAATGGGTTTCGTTCTGACCTGTTGTTTTTTCAAGCATGCACGCTGAACTATTGTTTTTTAGTGTACATTCATTTATTTTAGCGTGTTTTATGTATTCCTCCATTCACTCTGAACTCTTCTAATATGAAGTAGAAAATGTCCAAAAAAAGGGTTATTTCATCCATGTGTCTTACGATTTCAAAATATATTGTTGTTATTGACTATATATTGTTATTGAATATAAGTGTTGTGTTTGTCTGTGCAATTAATATTTGAATATCCATAGTTAACTTTATATTGACTAGTTTAATATATACTGGAATTTCTTAACATACATTGAAGATAAGGCTATAACTTTGTCATTTTCTACTACACATTCAAACCTTTAATGTGCATCATAAGCTAAACAGAGGTGATAACACAAGAAAAATGGGTCACTCACTCTCCACAAGGGGAAGGAAAGGGGGAAAACATGGGAGGAGAGAGCAGACATGCATGTCACAAACCAGAACCGTGAGAATTCACCTTTCCCACCATTAACAACACATTAAGAAGGAAACCTCCAAGTAGGAAATGCACACAACATGCCAAAGAACGAAACAAAGAGGTAAGAACACATAAACACATGAGAATAAGGAAAAGAATAGCCATAAATGCTCAATTTTATTGCTTAAACAATGCACAGTCGGTTACATTCGTGAAAAAAGGCAAAAATACATTCCAAAGACCAAGTTCAAGGTCTAAAACTCACGGGAAATTGACCACCATTTTGACATAGTGTCGTTACAACAAAGAGGGGTGCTTTTATAATGAATGAGTTCTAGTTTTGTAGAGGAAGAGAAGCAGAATATAGGAGAGAGAGGCATTAGAATGATGGATTCAACGACCAAGAACCAATAACCATTGATGTCCATCGTATACTACCAGACTGTATAAAGCAACGCCATTAAGTTCTTGCACCTTAAACCTCGGAATGTTTTTTACCCATCAAAATCTAAATGTTTTAATGCCAACGTGAAGAACTCCATGAGACCTTTCCAACAAGCCTGATTTCATCAAATTTGGAGCTCTAAAGAGAGAGATATGGCCAATTGAATTTTTTGGTGTGCGAGAGGAACATAAATGAGTTTTTTATTGTTTCGATGACACGTGGCACTTTATGATTCATTTACATGTGACAACTTGTGATTTGGCATGTGGTTCAAACTTTGACTAGGCAAAATTCAAACTCATTAAACTTTGGCTTATTCTACAGACTAACCCAATCACTTTAAGGAATGTAGTAATGTTCGCACGCATCCCCCTCTCGAGTCCTTGAGATTATGTCATGTATCCCTGCTGACTTGTGATTGAAGTCCTCGAGACATATTTGCTTGGGATACCCACAGAATCACGCCACATGTCTCCACTTGTGGGACCTTGATATTGTGCCACGTTTCGTCTTGATATTCAATTATAGGCGTTGGGGCTCCCTTTGCATTCCTTGCCACTCAAATGCTCGAAATGAGTGACACTTGGTCACTCCTCATTCACTACGAGTTTTTAAGTGTTTAGCAGCTCTTGGCAATTGGTGGAGTCTCTTGACAAATTCGGGAATATATGTTTGCTTATTCTAGCAATTTGTAACCCCCCTTTCAATTTGCAATCTCAAGTAATTGTAGGGAAATAAGCAATACACGAATTATCATTGATAATTGAGCCCCTCAAACCGACATGTAGATGTTATCTTCTAATCAAGCTTTGTTATCTTTTTTTCATGGCATCAAGGTTTTCGACTGAAAGATGGTTTAATTTGATAGATAAGACATATGCATGAATGGGGAGTTGGAAATTAAAAGGTGTAAACTAAATACTTGCATGTCCCACACCTATTCCACAAATCAAATTGTTCCTACCCAGATATTATTTGTTATTTGTGCTCTACTTAATCATTTCAATCTCACAAAAAAGACAAAATTAAAATTAGGGAAACTTGAAAAGGTTTAGGGTTAGAAACCCAATCAATATGCTTACATCTTATAGCAATTTGTAGCCTCGCTTTCCAGATGTAAGCTCAAGTATTCATAGGAAAATAGGTGATGTGTGAACCACCATTTATAATTGAGGCCCAAAATCGATCAAAAATATGAGCAGAAGGTATTTTTTATTTGTCAATCAAGCTTTTTTATTTCACGATATTAAGATTTTTGATTGGACGACATTTACTTTGATAAGTAAAATGTAGATACGAATGGATTTTTGGAAATTAAAAGGTGGGAATTAAATGTCTGCATGTCCCAACCTTTCCATAGAGCAAAATGTTCCTAACCAAATAATACCTACCATTTTTTATTTGCTTAATTCTTTTAATCTCATGTGCATTATTCGCGTGAGTGCAATGTGAGCTTAAAGGGACCAAAATAAAAATTGGTGAGATTTTACTAGCGTCCAAGTTCAAAACCCTACCACATTGCCTGCTTCTTGTAACACTTTGTACGCACATGTTTTAACTTTAAGCTCGAGTAACTACAAAAAAGAAGGTGATGCATGAACAAACATTTATAATTGAGTCCCTAAAGGAATTGAACATATGAATGAAAAGAGGATTTTATCTATCAATTGATCTTTGCTTTTATTTTTTTAACTTTTTAATGGCATCAAGTTTTACGATTTCATGACATTTAATTTGTTGGATAAGGCGGAACGAAAAGTTAGAAATAAACAATAAATAATTAAAATCATGCATGTCTCGCACCTATTTCATGGCTCATATTATTCCTACCATGATAACATCTGTTATATGTGCTCAACTATATTTTCTCAAATTTGTATATTAAAAAATATTGAAGGGTGACAAATTTGGGAAGATATTTTCAGATATACGTAGTTCTTATTATATGAAAATCTTTCTGAGACCCAGAGGCGGTGTATGATGTGGCTGGACATGCAACCTGCCAAGACGGTCATGTACGTGAGCTTTGGTAACCGATCATCCATGTCGGCAGCGTGAATTTGCAAGCTCGTGTTGGGGTTGGAGTCCAGTCAGCAACAGTTTTTGTGGGTGCTTCGGATGTCTGTCATGAATGGTGCCAGCTTAGACCCGACAGTTCTTCCCCCAGGGTTAGAGTCACGTGTCGACAATAAAGGAATTATTATCGTTTCGTCGTGGGTTCTGCAGGTAAAGATCTTGGCCCACATGACGATTGGTGTTTTTGTGAGTCATTGCGGGTGGAATTCTGTTGTGGAGGGTGTGTTGTGGGGTGCCTATGGTTGTGTCGCCTCTATTTGGGGACCAGATGATTAATGCAAGGATTGTGGTGGAGAATGGCAAGGTGGTGGTCGAGGTCAAGAAGAATGAAGATGGGTTTGTGACGAAAGAGGAGGTTGAGATTATTATGAGGAGTGTCATGGACTCAAAAGGGCGGCCACCAAGCTGGAAGAGCTTGGAAGAATGGCAGTAAGCAAAGGGGGTTCCTCTGATAAGAGCCTCAAGGAAGCATTCCGCAACCAAGTCGTAAACCAGACACAACCACGTTGAAAAAATACAATAAAATAATAATGCGACATTAATACGAGCACTAACAAAATTGTTAGAATTGGCAAGCTTCAGCATAATAATGTTTTTGGGTATGGTATGTCTTTTTCTTCTTTTGGGGCCAAGGACAATGTAGATTATTCTTTTTGTTTAGGGTCAGGGACAACTTAGATTTTTGCCCTTCTTGGTGTTCTCCTCTCCCCCACATAGAAGTTATTTTTATAAAAATTTACATTTTAATTGTTTATTTCAGTTAGAATAATTCCTTTTAGAAATTGAGTTAGAATATAAATATGATATGTATTTAGGATAATTATTGTTTAGTATCACAAACTCATTTTCTAATGTTGACATTTCTTCTATATAGTAAACAAATACGCACACACATATGATCATATTATAGTGTACTATCACATCATAATTCTCATATTGTATGTCTCCTAATTCTAGAATCCTCACAGAAAAATCATAATCTTTTTTAACAAATAATTAAATTTACTTTTTAAGTTGTATTTAAACAAATATTGTTTTAACTAATATTATGACACACGATTAGACAAAATAATAGAGACATTTTTTTTAGTGTATTTATGTGGATTTGGACATTTCTAAGTTGTTCATGTAGGTGCATTTATTAATTGAACTTAAGGTTTTGTTGCATTTTGTCATCCACAAATGAGATTTTTTTACTTTATGTAAACACTTTATATCATCATTGCAACTTTTATTATTTCAATTTTTTTTAGACAAGTGTCTTCCATTATCAAGTGGATTTGGACATTATTAAGTTGTTTTTTAAAGGTGCATTTATTAATTGAACTTAAGGTTTTGTTGCATTTTGTCATCCAAAAATGAGATTTTTTTACTTTATGTAAACATTTTATATCATCATTGCAACTTTTATTATTTCAAAAAAAAATTAGACAAGTGTCTTCCATTGTCAAACATAGATGGCATCAATTCTCATTAAAAAAAATTAACAAAATGTATTTGGCTAGAGTTGTCTTATAAATTGCATTAAATGTTGAATATAATGGGAATGGAAAGGTTGAGAGTGATATGGGAGGCTCTCCAACTTGAGTGGATAAAAATGAATTTTGATGGAACATTTAAAGGAAATCCAAGTAAAGCTAAATATGGGTGCGTTTTTCAAAATTCTGAAAGTTAACCAATTCTACTTCTATCCCATGACTGTGGGATTGCCTCAAACAATATCGTTGAGGGATTGACTCTTCTACAGGGTTTGCAAGAGGCAATAGTGGTCAAAACTTTGGGTGCAAGGCAACTCTAAGATGATTATCGAAGCCATGAAGTTCAGAAAAGTGAGAGCATGGAATCTAGATTCGATTGTCCAAAGTGCGACTGATCTAATACATTCATTTTCCAATATCATTCTCTCATATTAAGCATGATGGGAACCAAGTAGCAAATTGTCTTACAAACATACGAATTGATATGATGATTAAGAAAGGTGTCTCCCACATTATTTGGAAGGATGATCTTCCCAATGAGGTATTAAAACTAGTGAGGCAGGTTGCCATGAATGGCCACATGTGGAAATAATTTGACTTAGGTGCAAGTAGAGTGGAAGTTCATACTTGCTTATGTATTGATGAAAGCTCATAAGATAAATGGAACCCCTATACTTAGGGGTCTCCCCAATTGTGTGAAGCATGTGGAGGATGATAAAAGCGGATGTGGGAGAGTTTTTTTGGCACTTCAGCTAGCGTAGTTGAGCTTTGGAGTTCTACAACTACCTTCTTGATTGCACAGTCCCGATAGCGAGCAACAAGATGAGAGGAAGGATAGTGGTGAAGGGTGGAGCCAGAAGAGAAAGCGTGCAATCAAGGGAGAGGATGTATGGAAGTCCTTTGTTGATCAGATAGGAGACAAAACTAAGAATGTTGCTATCAAAGAATGGTTGGGGAGGGTGTGGTCAATAGCTAAAGAAATGAATGATGTGGAGGAAGACATTTGAGAGAACTCAAGGAATTTGATGCCTGATCCCAAGCAATCCTTACACAATTGAAATGTGTTTGAAATGGCTTAGTGTTTGAATCGTGCAAATATCCTCTCCAACACTTCAGGGCAATTCCTTCTTCACCAAGAGCACTCAGAGTTGGAGGAAGATTAATGTGCAACAATTTCACTTATAGGCTCTTGTGAAAGCATTGTTGGTGGTTCCAAAGGGAACCGTAAGATGCAAGGTTTCCAACTTCTCCATAAGCAAAGGTGTGTCTCCTCCATGCAATGATTCGGATGTAGAGATCGTGTTTGAGGTCAAAAGTGATCAAAGAAGGCGACTAATTAAACATGGCCATGTAGATAATATTTAGTAATTTTTTATATAAGAAAGTAGCCACCATTTGGCAATTTTGATAGTATAAGGTGGCTAATTAAACATGGCCATGTAGAAAATATTTAGTAATTTTTTATAAGGGAATTGATTTTTTTTTTTTTTAGCTATGATAATAAGATATGTAATGAGGGGTTAGGATGGAGCAAATGCTCTTTGCTCTCCCTCCATCCTATGCATGCTAAGGCACTTTCATGTTAGAGCCCAAAACGACAAAAGCTACTTCTTAATGCATTTTTTTTACAAGGCAGGGCCGTCTCCATAGAAATATAAGGAAACAAAAAAAAAAAAAAAACCTTTGAGAGTTTTTTTAAGAGATACAATTATAAGGTATAAAATCAAACTTACAATCTTTTCCATCATCCTCCAATTTATACCAAGCTTTGACCTTCTAAAAAAACTATAAATACCCTTTACAAAGTAAAACGAAATATATTTTCATCATATAAACTTGCAATTTGTTTAACAAAATTACATAATACTAATTTGTGCACAAAATATGAAATTCGTGACTAAAATATACCAACCTTCAAGCTTTTTGTGCTAGATTCAATTCTAACCAATAAATTTCAATTGTATTTTATAATCATCTAACCATCTATGCCTTAGGGCTGTAAATAACCCAGAAGTGGTTCTTACTACATGTTTTAATAAGAACTATAAATCATTACATATAATGTTTGACTTTCTTGATTATGTTAGCTATCCCATTAGAGCACGGTCCCATGAAGATGGGGCTCCATAAACATCTCAGCCAATGCAGCTAAGACAATTTAGGAGCATTTTAACAGTTTTAAGGTCCCATGTTTTTTTATTAGTTTCCTCAACAATTCCCATGGAGATATTATAGGATCCCATTGGATTTTTATGGTCATTTGTAAGTAAATAAAATCATATTTCCCTCTAAAATCACCAAAAAATAATGGCAAGAATGCATATTATAATCCACATACACAAAAAACAGCCTAGAGTGTAGAGAGAACTCCCAGCCGCCCTACCGCCCCCCTCCCCTCTAGCCACCTCTTAAGTTTAGGGGGGTAAAAAGTGGAGCTCCTATTTTTTAGGCCTAGATTCCATTATTTCCCATAGCTGGATTTACAAATAAGCATGGGGCCTTCTCCTATGAGAAAATCGGAGCCATGGCCATGGCCCCTCCACAAGACCATGCTCTTATTGATTGGGCATGTTTAATGGAAGCTTGGTTATCAAATAAAAATATAGTGCTGTAAGTGGGTAAGTGGGGCATTGTTCAGAAGGTAAGAATACCTATGAATGGTTACAAAATTAAAAAATACATAAATAACAGTTGGATGAAAGTCCATAAAAGGGTACAAGATTTTGTTTTTTTAAAAGGAGACATCAAATTTAAGCAAAATTAGAAGAATTATTTTAGGAAGAGTGAAACATTTGTCTGTACAGCATCCGGAATGATTTGTAAAAGAATGGAAAATGAAACTCAAATCAAATATCTCCTACAGACCAATTCTAACTGGGTTGCCCTTTTTAACAAATTAAAAAAAAACAAAAACTCAATACACAGGATCTCTACAAATCCATACAAGCTATTTGCTTTTTTTTCTGTGTTCTTTTTTCTTATTCTTGTTCTTATTTTTCTACACCCGGGGCAATTCTCTTTCAGGATTTTCTCAAAAATCGTAAAACCGCCTACACAAACATAATATAACTAGAAATTACGCCAAAAACAATGAAAGCTTTTCCAAGAGACAAATCCAGGTTTAACATTATAAAACAAAAATATGAAACCCTAGAGAAACGCTTAAATAATAGCGTGAAATGTAGATCTGGGCGACCACACGGTCAAATGTGGCGCTGCACTCTGCTCTGCATAAGTGAAAAATCAAATCCAGAGCAAGCAAAAGATCAACTACGATATGGGCAACAGGGAAAAAGAGGAAAAATCAATGGATTTGATCGCCTCGGCAAAGTTGCCCCTCTATGTACGCAACATTGCTCATTTTTTAACAGATCCACGCAAAAAATATGAACATACACGTTCAGTTACGCGCCCGAAAATAAATTATCAGAAAAAACCCTAACCCACACCATCAGAGTACAGCGGATACCTCGCATTAATGAATGCACTTGTTCCGTGATGCGTCCCTTCTTAAAAGCTTGAATTAGGGTTTCTTTCGTGCTCTTGAGGCTTTATTAGGTTATTGGGTACATAAAAATAAGGTAAACTAAATGAGTTTTTATTTTTGTTTTAAAGCGAAGCACTAAACTATTGGAGTTAGAAAGGGATCGGATCGGGCGATCGATGGATTTAAACTCCCATGAGCTTACTATTTATTTTTGTGAAATGAAAGATTTTTAATGACATACACGAGATCAAACACTCTAAAGGATCGAGAGCCGCAACACTAATATATTTTTAAGTTTTCGATGTCGGATCTTCTGCTATGAATCTTGACTAGTAAGCCAACCATTTTATGGAGCCTTTCCTCGTCAAATAACTCATTTAAACTGTCCACCTTCAAATCATATGGTGAACGGATATCCTCATATGTTGCACATTCCAAAATGAAGTATCATTCAGTTTCAACCACCCCTTTACTACAAAAAATATAAGTTCTTTCTTCCCAATTTTCGTTGGGGATCGTCCATCTACCAATCTCACACCTAAGATGATGTGATCTGGTCCTCAACTGAGCCACTAACATCCTATCCTTACTCTTAAGAGTACCTGTGGATACAATTTTTCCCCATGCTCTTGTGTGGGGTTGAACTCTTTAACATAGTACGCTTTTTTTCGACCAATTTGTTTTGTCCATATGGCAATCCTGGATTTTTTAAGACAAACTTTTTATGTATGCATTGGTGTTAGGACAATTTTGCAGCTTAATGTCCCATTTATTAATCCACTTGGTGTTCTGCTTCGTCCACACCTTCTTCCTACAGTCCAACTCCTCCTCAATGGCCATTTTGGGCTAGCGATGGTTATCCATGTTTTCAACCTTTTTAAAATAATTTATCAATAGGGTTAATGTTGATGCCTCTATCGGGAAATTACTCGCTTCAGCCAAGAGGATCTCTCTATGCATTGAATTGATCCCTCCATGACATGAAAATTGCTCCCATTATGCATACAAACTAAACATGTGGTTTCTGTAGAAGGGATGCATTGAAAGAGGTAGAGATGACAGTGACTGTAGAGGACTTAATTAATCCTCTTGTGCATTTCCCTTCCTCCTACTTCTTGAGGCCATTTGAAGCAAGGGCTATATTGAACTTTTTCACAGAGAAAAGTGAGTCGGTAGGAGATGCGGATAGAGTGGTGGGATGCTTTAACGACTACTTTGTCATGGCCATAAAAACTTTCTCTGAAATCGAGAATGAGAAGTTCAAAAAATATTTAGAAATGATTTAAGGAAAATCCATCTTTGGATTGGGTTATTTGGCTCAGGTAGAGGATGTTCATGCTTATACCATACTTTAGAAATCCTTAGAATAGTTTCATTGATTTAATAAACATAAGATTGTTTGTGTAAAAGTTGGAATAGAGGTCAAATGTGTCATCTAGATTTAAATCCAAGGAATGTTTGACCGCGGTTTTGGAAATGGTTATGACTTATGCTTCCGCCAACATTCAGACAAGGGATTAACTCTACATTTGTATTTTCATTCTTGGTTGTCTACTAATGGACTCGGAGATTACAGGAATGTAATTCAACCTTACAAAAAAGACCAAAAATTCACCAACCCCTTGGTGAGAATGAGGATACATGCCTTCGATTCTTATGCAAAATTTCCACCTAAGGGATTACTCGTTAGGATGAGACCTTATGAAATTTGAGGGAACAATAAATCCATGACGTACTCTCCACACCTCGTTAACCCGCCTACTATACTCTGCAATGAGTTACAATTGCTTATTGCAAAATAATTTATAGCTAAATGAAAATAAACCCATATATCAGAATAGAGGCAGTAAGGTTACCTGATTGAGGCTCTGGGTGCTTAGGAGGCATGCACAATGCACATGAACTATTTGATAAACATACTCATTTTTTTGAAAGATATGTATTCTCGCTCTATCACAAAATGCACGTGAACAGTTTGACAAGGAAGAGTTTGTTGACTCAGAGATAGCCATCATCTTGCAAAGATTCATTATGCAACATTTTGAAAAAAATAAAAAATGGGTTGCTAATCTTATCTCTTTTATAATGTTAGTTTCCCATAGGGAGATAAATAATAAATAGTATGCCTACACCCTAAGGGTTAATAGGTCCGCAAAATTTTCAATCTTTTATTTCATCCCAAAATGGGATCACAATTTTTTGGCCTAATATGGTATAGTTCAAATAATGTCTTAGCTTATATTTTTTCTTTGGAAATGTTTAATTAGAGGGATGTGCCATATTTTAAATTGATTCAAAATAATAAATCTCTTGAGCCAATCTATTACAACTGTACTGGAAACCAATACTGAATGAATTTATGGATGAAATAATGCTTGCACATTGAAAATCCTTTAGATACTCCAAATCCCCTACATGAATAAGAGTTCTTGGGGATATGTCAATCATGTGATTGACTATGTCTAAAGATCATAGAGTGTATGTATCCTCAAAAGGGGAAGCATAACCACTCAGATAGTATTAGAATTAATATCATCCAGGAAGTATTACTATAACATTTTACTAGGTGTTGTGTGATCACGATCTTGGTCAACTGCATTGTCTCCCCATGTGTCCATTCCCAGATTTGACACCTCTCCCCTCATACTGCATATTCTTTGTCCTCTAGCATAATCTGCACCAATCGTAGCAAGAGGGTCCTGCATAGAATATGCACCAGCTTCATAGTACGCTACAACCTTGATGGGATGGAATACAATGATTAGGCATCGTTGTTAGTGAGATTGATGGCCTTATTGTTAATACATTGTAAACAGTCCTTGTTTAAGCAATTAAGAGACTACTTGTTGACTGATTCTGTCAACACGTTTGCTATGTAACCCACATGATTGGTAGAATTCAATTCATTTCAATGATGAAATTTCTTCCTTCATTAATGTCCATTTGAAAGAGGTAGGTAGGGATAAATACTTGTATGTATTGTCACCCTACATTTCAAATCATGTGAACATGTCAATTAATGCTCTATGGGGTAACATTTTTAGTAACTTTCTTATCTCTCCAAGGCTTACATGCATAGTTGAATAGATTAGGTGACTAGCACATGTAATTGAAATTTCTCACTTTCATTACAAATACACTCTATGCTATAGTGATACATTCAATTCTTACCAATGCAAACCTGCATATTACGATTGGCTAGTTTGGACTTGCAATACTATTGCATAACTGAGTATACTAACTACACATCGTATGTCCTGATGCCAATAGGGGTGATGTGTTGGATAGTGACCCTCTCACTCAACATAATAGTTTACTATTTGTGAGACCGCAATATATTTTCTTACTCAGTCCTTCAAAAATACCTCTAAAAATGGCAGTAGACAAAATTCCCATTTTATAACTTCCCATGGTCTGTGTGACATTTTCAAATGACGTGGCGTTAGTCTACTTATGTCAAGAGCCAATGGTACAAAAAAATTGTCAATAGCGGTCGATAACACATCATGGTGGGCCAGTGCCACATGCAGGTCGATCCGTGGGTTGTCCTCAACATGCTTATTGACTAAGCATACTATTTAACGACTTTGGCACTTCAAGACTATAAATATTGGTGGACATCATTATATCCAAGATGATATTGGACTAATTCATTTTTCGATTGAACTTAGACATCAATTTCATACACTATTGTGTCTAACTTTACAACATTTTGTACCATTTTCACATCTTATGTTTTTGGTCAGCTTTTTGTGTCATTAAAATTCAAAATTCAAAGTGATAGACTCCTATATATATAAAAGTTAACCTCGTTCATTTATTATTTAGCAAACACTTATCTAAGTACCGACTATTTAGCTAAGAAAGTAAAAGTATTATCTTAATATTATATATCTTAGCAAAGAAGGGCATACATTTATTTTACACATTTGCATACAAGGGTTTTCTTGAGAGCAAAGTAGAATATCCTACTATCGGTGTGGAAACACAAAGGGAAAAGTTAGGTCAAGGGTTTTAGTTACATGCACACTCGCAAAAACACTAGGAGAACTCCATTGAGTTTGAAATGTATTACAATGCTCAATGCCTCACAAATGGGGTTGAGGTTAGTCTAACTCAAGCATTTGCATTTTTTATTTTTTATATAATGAGTGCTTAAGGTTCTTGCAAGAAATTAGGTTTATTTTACGTGTACATGTGCAAAAACTAGGGTCACATGTGAATCTAAAGATTCCAAAGTGTGACATGGGCGACGAAAAAAGTGACACAGGAAAAATTAGAATTCTTCCATTTATAGGTCCAAGATAGTAGAACAAGGTCAATTTGTAAAATTTGGTCATGCCCTTTTGTACAATTTTGTCCTTGCATGATTTGAGCAAGAAACATTTGATCTAAACACATTCATAATTCTTCATACTTTCTAGATTTGGCAACGACACATAAATTGACCAGAGTTAGTTAATTCACCTTTCTAATCCCAGTGGTACTTCTAATTGCTTTACAATTTGACATGATTGCAAATAACTTAGTTTTCATTATATACTTGTAAATGTTTTCAACCTAAATTATTCATTTCGTTGTAACATATCATTCACTCCTATTTAAATTAATTTGATATATCTCTTGTAATTAAGTTAGGGTTGATACATTTTTGTGAACCCATTATTATTTGAACCCTTTACTTGCCTAAGGTATTAGATTGTCCATTCATTAGCTAGACCATGTGATCTCCAAACCCCTAGTGTCTCTAGGGTTTCTTCTTGAGTTGGATAGATATGGCTTGTCACATTGCTTTGTGATTTAATTTAATTTGAATTAAATCTAATATTGCAGAGTCACTACTGAAACAAGTAATGTATAAATGTTGGAATATAGAAATGATACAAGCAAACTAAGATGTAAGAAATAAAACCCTAAGCAAAGAAGAAGGAGAGAGGTCTTAGTTGATTTTCACACAATTTGGAAGTGATTTGGGTGGAGAAAAGTGATGAACAGATTGGGCAGGGTATCATTATCAATCTCTGTAAATTATGAAATACACAATTGAAGTCGGACTCGAGCGCTCAGGACAGATCTAAGGCTCCTAGGGTGTTGGAGACCAATTTTGGGCGTTGGTGACCGTGTAGGAGCTCAAGATCTAATTTCCATTATGTCACAAGAGTGTCATAATTACTCTATGTTAATCACTTTTTGTTCGCACTATGATCACCGACGGTACTTTTAACCTATAAAATAGAGATGCACCTACACAAGCCCAAAAACCACATCAAACTTAAAAAGAAAGATTCAAATGGGGAGTTAGACTGACCCTAACAGTCAACCCAAGAGTGAACTTACAACCGAGCATTACACTACATCTAAGACTCCATGTAGTTCTTGTGAGTGTGTGTATAAATTATTCCCTATGATTCCCTTTTGCAAGTTACACTTGATAGTGGGTTAGATTTGCTCTAAAATGTAAATTGTTGAGTTGTGGAGCTTAATTACTTCGGATTAGCATGCAATGTGAAACTTGCTGGAAAACATAGTAATCGTCATCGATTATGGAGGGACTGACATCGGTCACGCAAGGAGGAACCGGCACCGGTTAGGGCTAATCGGTGGCGGTTACCTGTGTATGAGTGTTTTAACTAACTCATGGGAATTAGATCTATTTTTAGTATTAAAGCAGATTTGTTAATTGCAATTGCATAGCTAAGTGCCCTAAGTTTGTATATGCCTATATAAGCATGAAAGCTAGGGTTTAAAAGTAAGAATTAAGAAGAACTTGCAAAAGTTGATGGTTATGGTGAGAATAATTGTGAAGGAGAGAATTTTTGGAGAGGAAGCAAAAGCTTGAGTGAAAGAAAGTACTATACATCTGAGAGGTGTGGAAGATTGTAAATCTTCATTGTATATCTTGTCAAAGCTTTGGATAAGAGATCAACTTGTTTCTTGGTGGATGTAGCCCACACTGGGTGAACCACGTTAAATCTGGTGTTGATTTATATCTCTTGTTTTGTATATTTCTTCTAGTAGAATATCCACTTTTATTGCATGTATGCTTAGATCTGATATATTATATGTACAACCTTGTGCTAACCCTAACAACTGGTATCAAAGCTTTGTTTGAGGGTTTTATGTGTTGACAAATTTACTCATAGAGGGTTTTCTGATTGAGTGGGAGCTACAACAATGGCAGAAGAAAACAAATACAAGGTAGAGAAGTTTGACGGCCAAAATTATCAATTATGGAAGATGCAGATTGAGGATTATCTATATCAAAGAGATTTGTACTTACCGTTGGATGAAAAGTCTAGACCTACGAAGATGACTGATGAAGAATGAAAGATTCTTGACAGAAAGGCTTTGGGATCTATAAGATTGAGCCTGGCAGCATCCGTGGCTTCCAATATTACAGAAGCGACTTCTACGGTAGGGTTAATGAAATCTCTTGCTAATTTATATGAAAAACCTAGTGCTTCAAATAAAGTTTATTTGATGAAGAAACTATTTAGTTCTAAGATGCATGAAGGTGGATCTGCATCTAGTCATTTGAATGATTTCTGATCTATTGTAAATCAGTTAAAATTGGTTGATATTCTGTTTGATGATGAAGTGAAAGCACTTTTATTCTTATGTTCTTTGCCTGATAGTTGGGATAACTTGGTAATGGTTGTTAGTAATACAACATCTGCTAATAATATTTTGAAGTTTGATGATGTGGTTAGTATAATCTTGAATGAAGAAATTCACAGGAAAAGTACAGAGGAATCATCATTTGGGAATGCTTTGAATGTAGAAAGCAGGGGCATGCAGAAGGAGAGATCCAAGAGTAAGAGTAATGGGAAATCAAAGTCAAGGGATAGTAGATCTAAATCTAGAGGTAAGGGAATTACCTGTTGGAAATGTGGAAATAAATGACATGCAAAGAAATATTGTTGGTCAAAGGATAAAGAGAACCAACAACAGACAAAGGTAAAGAAACAAATCAAAAATTGCAATAGAGGTAATGCAAGATGCTCTTATTCTTTCTTTAGATAATAGAATAGAATCATGGTTTTAGATTAGGAGCTTCTTTCCATGCAACCCCTAATAAGGGTTATTTCAGAAATTATGTCTAGGGAAATTTTGGGCATGTTTATTTGGGTGATGATGAACCTTGCAGTATTACTGGTAAAGGGGAAGTTCATCTAAAATTGCAGAATGAAAATACATGGGTATTGAAAGATGTGAGGCATGTGCCAAGCCTCAGGAGGAATCTTATTTCTTGCAGGGCAACTAGGTGAAGTTGGTTGCATGGTTACTTTTACAGGAGACTCTTGGAAAGTCACCAAGGGTGCTTTTGTTGTGGAAAGAGGTAAGAAGGTAGGAACGTTATATTTATCTACCTTTGTTATTGATTCATTTTCTGCATTATCTACTTCAGATTCAAATGCATGTATGTGGCATAATCAATTGGGTCATATGAGTCAAAAAGGAATATAGATCTTAAAGACTAAGGGTAAGTTATCATATTTGAAAGATTTAGATCTTGATTTATGTGAGCATTGTGTTTTTGGAAAGCAAAAGAGTGATATTTCTTAGAGTTGGGGCAACTAAGAAGGAGTAGAAATTGGATTTTGTACACTCAGATGTGTGGGGACCAGCTCAAGTAGCTTCTCATGGAGGATCTCACTATTATGTTACTTTCATTGATGATGCTACAAGAAAGGTATGGGTTTATTGTATTAAACATAAATATGATGTTTTTGAGACTTTCAAAAGATGGAAAGCCCTTGTTGAGAATGAATCAAATTATAATAAATCATAACCTTGGGATATGATATTATAATGCATATGGGTTGATGGAATATATTCAGAATAATACATATAACTAAGGGGATGTGTGCCACATGTCAGCATCTCCATCAACCCATATACATTATAATAAATTATTCATTTATTATATGTAAATATCTTATCAAGTGGTATCAGAGCATCGATTTCGACAAAAATTGGGTCTAAACCCTAATCTTAGTGATTCGGCTATATTTTGGAAACTGCTACGAATAGTTTTTCAATTTTTACCACACTTGTGAAAGGGTTTCATAAAGCTACAGTCCAAATTTAATAAATTTTCAAGTTTTTTTGTTGAAGTTATTGCATTTTTAGGGTTTCACCTAAATTTGCTTCACATGCCGCATTTTTTAGAATTAATTTTTAATTTTTTTATAAGTATTTATAATATTCATCGGGAATCTATGGTAAAAAGTTCAAAATGTTTGGATCTAGTTTGAAGAAGATATTGAGAGTTTTGTTTTTAAAGAAAATCAGCTTACATGTTGCAATATTCTGTCTTTCTTTGATTAATTTACATATTCGAAAATCTCTCAAAATTTTAGCAGGGGTTACTTCTTCGTGGTTTCAGATTGGAGGCTAAATGATAGACGAAATCATCAAGTCAAATATTGGTCAAATGAGTAAGTTTGTGAAACCCTAATTTTTATGCATCATGGATATACCACTTTTCTATGGTAATGGGGAAATTGACAAAAAAAAAATGGTGGATACAATTTAAACAAATGCATTTTGAAAAATGTTTAGTATGGGTTAGTTTTTATCTTCATCTTGGTGGGAAAGCACAACATTGGTTCTTATTTGGATATAGACCTATTGGATTGGGATTGGGAGGAAATGGAAGATATTTTCTTAACTAAATGGGCAACAAAAAAGAAATATAATTTTGTTAAAGAAGAAGAAGAAGAAACAACAACAGAAGCAGAAGAAGAAGAAGAAGAAAAAGAAGAAAAAGAAAAGGAATACCAGAAAAAGAAAATGTTGAAGAAAAAGAAAATGTTGATGATGAAGTTGTTATACATGATAGTGCATTTCCAAAGAAGGAAGATTCAATATTTTAGTTTGAAGGGTGTATTCAAAGAAAAAAGGCAATTGTTTCCATAAACCCTAGCAATAAATATAACTTCATCAATATGGATGTAGCTCAAAATCTACATGTGCAAGCAAAACATATTAAGGAAGCTCAAGTGGATGGTAAGCATATTCAAGTTTTTGAAGATTTAAAGCTCTCTATGGATAAATGAAGAGAGCATATCAGAATAGTTGCAGGTAATAGTCAAAATAATAACAAATGATATTCCATTACTCTTCATATTACATACAGATTATTATATAGAAATTATATTTCCTATAATATAGGAAACCACTCACCTAAAATATACAAGTTGTTTTAACAACTCGTAACAACTCTAAAACTAATACAATACAAATAACATGAGTTGTTATAATATCAACTCATATAAACAATATAAAAAATATAATATTGCTCACACATGGTTAACATAATGGAGCATCTAATATAATAATTTCCTAACATTCCCCTCCCTTAGTGCGAACATCGGGGAAAACCTGCTTTGTACTGCAACATGCCGCTACGTAGCATGCTCATGATCTGGATGGTTTCAAGGACAATACCAACAACCTCTGGATGGTTTTCTAAGTGGTTAACCAACAACCACACAACAGATGGTTTTTGAGGACAGTACCAACAACCTCTGGATAGTTTTTCTGGATAACTAACAACCACGATATCATGATGATGCAGTAGTATCAACAACTCTCATCACTATCTCACTGTAGGGAATAACATATGAAATTCTACTGAAATCTGTTGCTCGTACATACATACAAAAAAGATGACATACTGGAAATGGAACATTGGATCATGTTCCCCCCCTCAATGTGAAATTTCCACTTATTGAAAACAGGATCACTGCAAACTGAGGCACACCACGCTGGAAGCACTAAAATCAAACTGCACACACACATGTCACCAAAGCTAATATGCGGCCCCGTCGTTGGCAACTGATGAGAGGTCGCTGAATGACCTCCAACCTCCGATGCCTCCTGCCTCCGGTTTCATGCTCAGAACAAGAAGTCTTCAGAGCCACTGTCTTCATTTACTTGTTCTTCCTCATGAATCAGATTCATCGTCTGAAAATGCCCATATTTGCTTCTTCCATTTTGATTGTTAGATTTAGAAGATCACGAGCTCTATTTTTTACAAAATGGAGTTTGATGAGACACTATGCCCCTTTCTCTTGCAGTAAAAACATTCAATTTCCTCCTTATTTTTGGAGAAATTCTTGTACTTCTTTTTTAAGTACAATGTAGTTTCTTCTTCTACACCTTCTTTAGTCCTTTTTTCCTTAGCTAGAAGAGCTGATATCATATCTTCCAATGAGTTGGAAGGCATCTGACCAAGTGTGAAGACAATATTACTGTATTTGGGAGGCAAACTATTTAACAAAATAGACTTTTGCATCTTCATCGTCTACAGGAGCTTTTACTTCTGCTAGCTGTCAGAGAAGAGACCGTAAATCATTAATATGACTGGACATTGTAGTTCCTTCACCCATTGATAACTTGAACAACTGCAATTTGAGAGAAAATTTTACATAGTTTATCTCCTGCCTTTGGCACCAAATGCAGCATCAAGCTTTCTGTTCCAAGTAAAGTAGAGATTCCCCACATTTCATGAGACAATTTCTCGAAGATCAACTGAAGTGTAGCTGGGTTGGTATCTGAAAAAGAGCAAGAACCAATAATGGCTTTGGATTATCATTTCTCTCGTGTTCAGTTATTCTGTCCAATTTGGTCGCGATCTCAAAATTTTGATAAAATATTTCCATGAGACTACTTGCAGGTCTGGAGTCATATCATTGTTCAGATGCCGTGTAGTGAACGCATGTAGTCAGATTACTTATAATATGCAAATATTGATAGATGCATAAACTCCATTTGAAAGCCAGATATAGAACTCCTCAATCACCTTCTACACAGCTACACAAAAAATTCACTAACTTTTAGCGGATCGTATTTTTCCTTTGCTACGTATCTGTTGACATAGGTTTGATTTCTTTCATCTCGCTCTGAAACCAATTGAAGACTGAGCATTATCAGAATAGTTGTAGGTAATAGTCAAAATAATAACAAATGATATTCCATTACTCTTCATATTACATACAGATTATTATATAGAAATTATATTTCCTATAATATAGGAAACCACTCACCTAAAATATACAAGTTGTTTTAACAACTCGTAACAACTCTAAAACTAATACAATACAAATAACATGAGTTGTTATAATATCAACTCATATAAACAATATAAAAAATATAATATTGCTCACACACTAACATAATGGAGCACTAATATAATTATTTCCTAACAATAAATATGTTTTACATTCAGATTTTTATGCTTTAGATATGGATGTTATGGATACTGTTCTTGGATATCCTTGGTTAGAGAGCTTGGGAACAATTAATCTTAATGTGCAAAATAAATTCATGAAATTATGGTACAAGCAAAAAGAAAATTACATGTGCAAGATATCACACTTAGCATGAAAAATATTAATATAAATGAGGATCATGAAGATGAATTTGAAGATGGTGAGTAAAAACATCTGGGAATAAATATTATTCCCAAGAAGGAGATTTGAAGAACTAAGATGAAAAAGAAAAAAATAATTCATCTCCTCAAGGTGAAAACAATTATAGAAAACAAGGTGGATGAGAAAAATAAAGTTGACAAAAAGGTTGATAAGGTTGAGTAGTTACTAAGGTTCTCACCATATAGACACCTACATCATCATGAGAGAAAAAATAATGGAGATTGTTCATTTTAGGACACATAAGGGCATCAATCTATTTGGATATACAAAGAATTGGAGGAGTAATTATCAAGGCTAGAAACAAAATCAATGGAGAAACAATTTTCCTGACATAGAATCATAGGAATAATTATTATGGATACACATGGATGCCAAAGAGGAATGCACATGTGCAAGGATGAAATCAGATGAGTGCAAGGGAATATGGAATCAATTTTGGAGTAGCATCACCCATTAGGATCTCATATGGGTGGTTGGAGGATCGAGCATGACGACTATTGTGCAATAATTTAAATCACACTCATTATATGGATTCTTCTTATATTTCGGGGATGAAACATATCAAAGAGCGAGGCAATGCTATGTACCTTGGGATATGATATTATAATGTATATGGGTTGATGGAGATGCTGACATGTGGGACACATCCCCTTAGTTATATGTATGGGTTCACATGAGATATAATATTATATTGTATATGGGTTGATGGAGATGCCGACATGTGGCACACATCCCCTTAGTTAGTTATATGGGCTCACATAAGAATTAGTTATATTGGGTAATAAGTCGGCCTACATTGGGATTAGGTATTACCCATCTTATTTAAAGGATGTGAACATCATTAGGAGGAGGTCTTGGATGTATGATTTGATTCTTCTACTTGGTAGAGGTATATTGGAGGTGTCCCCCTCGAAGTGGATTCCCATCTTGGGAGATTATGGAGTTACTCCTTCCTTAAGGAGCATTGTATGGTGTTTCCCTGCCTTAAGGGTATTATTTTGCATATATTGATTATTAGGGCACCTTGGCCCCCATATATCTTGTGTTGTGTTATCTTCTACAATTTATTGATTTATTGTATGTAAATTTTTTATCAGGAATAGCTCAGGTAGATTCTCATGGAGGATCCCACTATTATGTTGCTTTCATTGATGATGCTACAAGAAAGGTATGGGTTTATTGTATTAAACATAAATATGATGTTTTTGAGACTTTTAAAAGATGTAAAGCCCTTGTTGAGAATGAATCAAATTCAAAGTTAAAGTGTCTTATATCTAACAATGGTGGTGAATATTATAGCAAGGATTTCAATGATTATTGTTCAGTGAATGGGATACGTAGAGAAAGAACAGTTCCAAGAAAACCATAGGAGAATGGTGTAGCAGAAAGAATGAACATGACAATCATGGAACGTGCTAGAAGTATGAGGATACCTTTTGGATTACCCTTGTAGTTTTGGGCAGAAACAATTGATACAACAATTTATTTGATTAATCATGGGCCTTCAAGTTCACTAGATGGAGGAATACCAGAGGAAGCTCGGACCCAAAAAGAGGTAGATCTTTCTTTTCTTAAAGTTTTTGGTTCAGAAGCTTTTGTGCATATTGATAAGGAAAATAGAAAAAAGTTGGATGCAAAGTCCAAGAGATGCACGTTCATTGGTTATGGATTTAGTAATTTTAGATTCCATTTTTGGGATTTATAGAATTATAAAATTATTAGGAGTTGTGATATTGAATGGAATGGAAAAATAATGTACATGGATTGAATTTTGGTACCCAAGGATGAACTGGTTGAGAACTTTGTGAATGAAAATAAACTCTCGGATTTAAAAGTAATACCGACAGGGTTACACAGTAACCAGTGTTGGCTGACCCCTGACCAACATTGGTTAGCAGAACTGATAGCGGTTACAGAGGATCCCAACCGGCATCGGTTATCAAAACCGACATCGGTTACAGGTGATTGATGTCAGTCACTGACATATTTGGATACAAATGTCCAGGAGGTCTAGAATGAGCCTCAGGGACCCCAAACTCCTGTGAGAAGGTCACAAAGGGTAAGTAAACCTCTAGAGATATTTACACCTCTATTTTATTTATTATTGACTGATAATGATGAACCGAAGAGTTTTGAAGAAGCAATGCAAGATGAGACCCACGTCCAGTGGGAGCATGACATGGATGAGGAGATGGAATCTTTGGAATAGAACCAGACTTAGGATTAGTTAAGTTGCTAGCAGGTAAGAGGACATTAAAGAACAAGTGGGTTTACAGGATTAAAGAAGACGAGGGTGGATAGAAAAGGTACAAGGCAAGACTTGTAGTAAAGGGATTTGCACAGAAAGTAGGAATTGAATTTGGTGAAATATTTTCTCATGTTGTTAAGATGAATTCTATGTACTGTATTGAGTTTAGTTGAAGTAGAGGATTCCATTTAGAGCAACTAGATGTGAAGATGACTTTCCTTCATGGTGATTTAGATGAAGAGATTTATATGCAGCAACCACTTGAGTATGAAGTCAAGGGTAAGGATAAATTAGTGTGCAGTTGAAAAAGAGCCTATATGGGTTCAAGCAAGCTCCAAGGCAATGGTACATGAGGTTTGATAGTTTTATGCATGAGCATGGTTACTTGAGATGTGAATCTGACCATTGTGTTTATTTCAAGAAGCTTGGAAATGGGAGCTATATTATTTTGTTACTGTATGTGGATGATATGCTTATTGCAGGATCTAGTATGCAAGACATTGGTGAGCTTAAGGGAAAGCTAGCTCACACATTTTCTATGAAGGATTTAGGAGTTGCAAAAAAAATCCTTGGCATGAAAATACACAGAGAAAGGAAGAACAAGAAATTGTATTTGTCTCAAGAGGATTATATCTATAGGGTGTTAGAAAGGTTCAAGATGCATGATGCAAAACCTGTTAGTACACCAGTGGCTGGACACTTCAAATTGAGCAAAGATAAGTGTCCTTCATCATATGAGGAAGTCAAATACATGGCACGAGTGCTATATGCTTCAGTAGTTGGGAGTCTCATGTATGTTATGGTTTATACCAGACCAAACATTGCACAGGGAGTGGGAGCTGTGAGTAGATATATGGCCAATCCAAGTAAAGAGCATTGGAAATAAGTCCAATGGATAGTCAGGTATTTGAAAGGAACATCTAATATGCAGTTATGCTATGGAGGTTCGAATATTTCATTATGTGGCTATGTTGATTCGGATATGGTTGGAGATCTGGATGGTAGGAGGAGCACTCATGGATATATGTTCACAGTAGGTGGGACGAAAGTTAGCTAGATTTCAAGATTGTAGAAGGTTGTGGCTTTGTCTACTACAAAGGAAGAGTATGTTGCAGCTACAGAGGCTAGCAAAGAGATGATATGGATGAGTAGGTTCATGAAAGAGTTGGGAAAGGAGCAAGATGATTGTAAATTGTTAAGTGATAGTCAGAGTGTAATTCATTTGACAAAGAACTCAACGTTTCATTCAAGAATGAAACACATTCAGTTGAGGTATCACTTCATATGGAAAGTATTGGAGGATGGGCAGTTGAATCTAGAAAAGATTCATACGAGTGAGAACCCTACAGATATGATAACAAAGCCATTAATATAGAGAGAAGTTGGACCTACACTCCACTTCTGTTGGTCTTCGAGTTTGAGACTTGAAGAGGAAGAAACAAAGCTAAGGAAGGATCCAAGGATGACGTTGTACATGTATGGTGTAGTAATTAATCTCCAAGTGGGAGATTGTTGAGTTATGGAGCTCAAGTACTTCAGATTAGCATGCAATGTGAAACTTGTTGGAAAACACAATAACCATCATCAGTTATGGAGGGACCGGCATCACTCACCTATCACCGGCAATGATCAGGCAAGGAGGAACCAACACTAGTTAGGGCTAACCAACGTTGGTTACCTGTGTATGAGTGTTTTAACTAACTCATGGGAATTAGATCTATTTTTAGTATTAAAGCAGGTTTATTGATTGTAATTGCATGGCTAAGTGCCCTAAGTTTATATATGCCTATATAAGCATGAAAGCTAGGGTTTAGAAGTAAGAATTAAGAAGAACTTACAAAATTTGATGATTATGGTGAGAAAAATTGTGAGAGAGAGAATTCTTGGAGAGAAAGAAAAAACTTGAGTGAAAGAAAGTACTGTAAATCTGAGAGGTGTGGAAGATTGTAAATCTTCATTATATATCTTGTCAAAGCTTTAGATAATAGATTGACTTGTTTCTTGGTGGATGTAGCCCACACTGGATGAACCATGTTAAATCTTGTGTTGATTTATATCTCTTGATTTGTGTATTTCTTCTGGTAGAATATCCGCTTTTATTTGCATGTATGCTTAGATATGATATATTATCTGTAAAATTGGTGTGTTAACCCCAACATAAATGTGTGGATGGAATAGAATAAACTTCCCCTTCCTCTAACGTGTATGCCAAATATGCAGTCCCTTGTCCATTGAATGGATACTAGATGGATGCTTTAGAGTTCTTTAGGTGCTTTTTGAATGCAAGCTTAGGTGATGGTAGTAATGCTTAGTGTTTGGTCCCTCATTTTGAAAACATAACTATGTATTTATATGAATCCCTTGTTTGAATTTCATAATTAACAACTGGAAGGCCGACCCATTGGTGAAAAAGATGTCCTAAAGATAAAAGATACCCAAAAGAAGCGAGTAAGGTGAGAAAGGGTCAGGGGCATCCGAAGGGGACAAAGATGCCTAAGTGCTTCTTTTTTGTTGGGAATTGGTGTCTGAAGCCATAAAAGATAAATTAGTAAAATTCTGACTGGGCTGTAGGGTGTGCAAGGCCAAATATAAAACAAGAAACAAAGAAAAAAGGCCAACGATAGTTGTCAATCACTAGTTTTCTTTTTTAGGAAACATGTAAATGCTAGTATTCTTATAGGACCTAGAAATGTACCCCAGTGCGTGATTTTTTGTCTACACTTTGCAAAACCATGAGGTATTTCTACACCTATGTCCATGTCACTTGGGGCTTAAATAAGAAGGTGTTATACACCATACCATGGTGTTTATGCTTCCACTACTTGTTTTCTCATCGACGCGGCTTATTGCTGCGATGATACATCATATTATATTACTACTAGGATACAACATCCACCTTCCTTCACCACTCCTAAGGTGGTACCCATTATCATTAAAAACTTATGTCAATGTCTCCCTAACTATCTCTCTACCTATCTTAGAGGTGCCTCATGAGATACTTGTTTTGCATACTTTGGTTAACTCACTAGCTAACCCTAGCAATACAAACTTTTGGAGCTATGTTTTTATGATGACCTTAGTTTTGAATATGCATTTAGTTATAGTGGATGGCTCATTTAGGATTGATCTCCTGCCTTGCGTATTCGTGCCAAGTTTCCTAATTCTCCTAATCACGCACCATCTCCTTACATAGAATCCACTAAGTGTGTAGATGAATCCTCTTCATATGATGATGTATTCTCTTCTATTTGATATTGTCCTACCCATATTCCAAGGGATCATAATGCATTTTTCATTTTTGATATCAACACAGAGAAGGATACTGATGATGGATATTCTTTTACTTTTATAGATAGTGGGGTACATAATGATTGTGATAATGTTGTTCCTAGTTTTGATGAGGTTCCTATTCATGATGATGTTTCTACTAATGTTACCACTTATAACAATGTTGTTATTCTTAATGATGATTCTATGCATAATGATGTTTCTACTTGTATATCTCCTCTTGAAAATTCCAATGTTGTTACTTATGTCTCTACTCTCTCCATTGAATGCAAAAATGATACTCTTACTAGAGTCTCTTCCACACCTATTACAAGTAAATAATGTGACTGATAGTATATCATTTATATGTCTTAATGATTGTGGGCATGTCCCTTCCTCGTAATGCTAGCACTTCTACTAAGCTCAATATAAATAAATTGGATATACCTAATGATAAGGTTCGTTTAGATCATGTAGAAAAAAGCAAATCTTTAACACAATTCTTGATGTGTTGAGGCATAATGATAACTATTTTAAACCATATCATGTTCTTGTGACTGTTATAAATGGTAAATACAACCTATGAATGACCTTTTAATGTTTATGTTATACCTCTTCAATAGTTCCTCTCTCTTATGCATGAAGTAGGTGATTTACACCATAGAGTTCATAATTTGACCATATAGAGCAAGGCTTATTACACTGTAATAGATACCAATGCTATACATGGCAACCCCATTCGACATAGCATATTGTCCTTCCCTCATAAAATTTTCATGTCTAAATTATAATTGTTTGGCGGGACATCCGACCCTTATCTACATCTTAAGTACTATAGATCTACCATTTCTTCTTGTAATAATGATAGGTTGTTTTTAAAGCCCTTCCCAAAAAGTATAGCTAGTGACGCAATGTATTGATTTACCCACCTTCCTAGTGGATCCATGAGCACGTTTTTATAGATCAATGAGGTATTTCTCATTCATTTTATTGATAATACGGGTCCTAAAGTCGCATATGAACATTTAGCCTCTTTACGCCAAGGTAAATTTGATCTAGTTACTAATTATATCTTTCATTTTAAAGCTAGTATTCATTATAAATGTAATAAATATTCTGTTGAGGCCTCACATTATTTCTTAAGGATAAGTTGTTATATGACACATGTGATTCATTTATCAATCTATGTTTACGTGTTATTGATCTTGAGTGTGACCTTGTTCCCATGCACACTTCCACACATCCCCACGATGTTGCTTTTATTTCATCCACAAAATTGCATCTACCACTCTACATGATACTATTTCTCTCTTAGATATGGTTAAAGTTTTACATTGTGGTAATACTTCATATCATATTCCACCTAAACCTATAGCTACTACAAAGGTTCTTCCTCTTTTTGAACACAAACCATTATGATTTAACAAGTCTCTTGATTGTTTGCATGATAATTTTCTTTCTCTACTTGAGAAATGATTGATCTTATTACCCTCCACTACACATCCTCCTCATTAGTTGGAATGTGAAAAAGGCTAACCTTTTTTTAACTTTCATCATATCTATGGGAATCGTAGTAATGATTATTATGTGTTGGATCAGAAAATGATTTCACTTTTTGTGAATTTGTGAGGGTCCTTCTGCAAAGATTTGTAAATTACATAAAATAAAAAACAATGAAATAAAATTGGAAAATAACTTCGCTAAATTTTATATCACATGTCACTTTAAGGGGGAAACCTTTTTTGAGCAAATCAATACAATAATATTTGTGGATACCTTTCTTGGCCTAAACACTCCTTAATATACTAGTTCTATTCTAGAAATTACTAGTACCCATGCATGTGGGATAAAACTTGATAGCTCACGAGATGACTTATAAAGCACATGTGTCTGTAGCATATATTACATTAATAATACAAGGAGAAAGGTAAGATGAAGGGTCTTATTATCCCCTCCCCCTTAAAAAATATTTATCCTCAAAGTTGTAATTATGGGAACTATTATTGATTTTAGATAATAGGCTCCTAAGTTGCATCTCCTGGTTACATACCACACCATTGGATCAAGACCTTTGTGATAGCGTGGTTACGAATTTGGTAGGAGTGGCTATCGAGAATTACAATAGGCTAAAAAAGGATGGATCCTTCATTTTCGAGCTCTGGTAGTACTTTTTGTGTCATGATGTATTGGCCCCAAACTTTCTTCAAACAAGAGACATGAAATACATGATGAAATCGGGAGCTAGGTGGAAGCTCGAGCTTGTATGAAATGACACCAATCTTTTGGAGAACTTTGTAGGGTCCATAAAAATTAGGGGAAATATTTTGACACCCTTTGAGTTTTAAGGAATTCTGTTTGTATGGTTGTGAGTGATAAAAAAACATATCGATGGGCTAAAAGTTGTGCTCTGAGTGGTGTTGATCTGCTCATTGTTTCATACAATTTTGTGCCATATGGAGATTTTCCCAAAGAGTGTGAAGAAATTTGTCCCACTTGGTAAGGGCGGTGTCAATGACTTGAAATGAAGAACTTCTAGGAGTGTAAGGGAGGAGAGCTAGTAGTAGTTGCTCATATACTGCCTCATATAGATTCATTTTGGTAGACGTGTGATATGGAGTGTTATAACACCATTCATCAAGAGGTAGCCACTTGACCCACTGCTGCTAGTGCTTAGAGGTAAAACATCGAAGGAATGTTTCCAAAAATGTGTTAACAATTTCAGTTTGACCATTCATTTGTGGGTGATATTCAGAACTAATCCTTAATTGGGTACCTGTCCTATGAAATAATTTTGTCCATAAATGGTTGGTGAAAGTGGCATCGCGGTCTGAGACAATGGAGGCAGGGATAAGATTTTGTCAATGAATACTAGGAAATGGTTGAGGTTGTATATGGGTGGGATAAGGAACGAAAATGGGCATACATGGAGAGGTAGTCCACTACAGCCAATGTTACTGAATTTCCCCTAGATTTAGGAAGTCCTTATATGAAGTCCATAGAAATATCAGTCCAGATCCAGGTTAGAATGGGTAATGGTTGTAACAAACCTAAGGTTTCCACTGTTTCACCCTTGTTGTGTTGAAATGTATCACATTTCACCAGAAACTATCTGATGTATGCCTTCATTCTCTGGCAAAAGAAATTCCTATGAACCCACTCATAGGTTTTTAAAAAACTTGAGTGACCAGAACACAAAGAAACATGGAGTTATATAATAATTGCATGGTGAAGCTCCACTTTAGATGGTAACACCAATCACCATTTATACCGCAAATAGGTGTTGTCCCAAGATTAGTGTGGGGAGGAGGTAGTATCAAATGCTAATTGTTGGATGGGGCATTACATGTTTGGATCTTTGTTCCACTCTTGTTGGATTTTTGGAAGCCATTCGAGTATAGGCACAAATACTGCACATATAAAAACTTGATCCTCGAAAGTGCGAAAGAGAACATCGACAACCACATTGTCTTTTCCTTTCTTATGGGTGATCTCATAGTCATACCCCATAAGCTTGGAGACCTAATTTTGTTGAGCAGGAGACAATACATGTTGTTCAAGGAATTAATTCAAACTATGATGATCTTTCTGATGCAAAAATGGCTTCCTAACAAGTATGGTCACCACTTTTCTATTGCATGAAAAATTGTTGTCATTTCCTTCTCATAGGTAGTTAGGACTAAATTCCTTCTCGAGAGAGCTTTAATAGTGAAGGCAAGCAACCAACCTTCTTGGAGGATAACAATACCAAGGCCATTGCCATAAGCATCACTTTTAATGACAAAAGTCTTGGTGAAATCTGACATGACTAAGACATATGTACTACATATAGATTTTTTTAGGCCTTAAATGCCTCTTTAGTCACCTTGTTCCATGCAAAAGCATCCTTTTTCAACATAGTTGTCAATGGGGCTATAATTTTACCATAATATTGAATAAATTTTCTGTAGTATCTAGTGAGACCCAAGAATCCATGAAGGCTTCAGAGTGTTTTGGGGAGTGGCAAGTTTTGTCTGACACTAATTTTATTTGGGTCCACGTAAACACCCTCCGCAGGGACATATGCCCAAGATATTGAACTTCAGTTTTTCCAAAGAAGAACTTCCTAGGAGGAGTTGAATATGATGATCTTTTGGGAATGAAGGTAGACATCCATTGGGCTTGATAAATACAGGTGCATGTTTTCCCAAAATGGCTTGTAAATTTGTAGGGTTGTTAGAAGAAGTAGGTGGATTTTGCTGCATAGAAAATAACTGAGCAAAGACCCCATGTGATCCTTTCTTTAGAATATTTTACATACAATGGGAACTAATAATACAAGTGGATCCTAGAGAAATAACTTATAAGGTTTGTTTTTCCCATTGTCAAAGAAATGCATCCATAGTTCAGAAAAATCCCATAATATGGGTCCAAGTGTGCACAACCATTGAGCTCCCAAAACAACATCACATCCACCCAATGGTAAGGAAAAACATGTCAGCGTCAAGATGATAATCTCCCATTACAATACGAACATTATGACACTTTCCCTTATAAGGAAATGTACCACTATTAGCAATCATAACTTTAAAGCCAGAACAAGGGTAAACAAAGCAGTTTGCTTGTTTGGTCAACTTAGGATCAATAAATTTATGTGTGCTACCTGAATCAATTAAGATGGTTGGAGGAATATTTTTGAAATACCATTTTACCCTCATGGTTTGAGGGGTGGTGAATCCTACCATAACGTGAAGTGAGATCTCTGGTTGAGAATCCTGAGGAGGGGTTTCATCCAATGGCGAATCTTCTTCTTGGACTTCCCAGGAATTTTCATATTTGTTTGATTCAGGAGGTTATTCAATATCCATGAGGTATAATTTTTGTCCCATGCATCAATTACCTCTAGTGAATCTATCATCATAATTTTGGCATAGGCGTTTCTCTCTGTGCTCCTGCATTTCTTCTTCGGTAAGACGATTGATTGTGGCTGACTTCGGGGGAGGCACTGTGGGTGCATGTTGAGTGATTGGATTTGAAAAGAGGGGTTTTGAGTGGTTTTGCAAGACAAAAATGGATTGAATCATATCAAATGAATCCTTTCACCTTATCACGTGGGTAATATCTCAAAAGTATGGTTTTTTAAGGAGAGTTCATTGGTAAAGTTTCAAAGGTTTCATCTTTGTGGTTTTCAAGAAACGATCAAATCAAGTTTGAATGGTTTTGAAAAAAAGGTTTCAACATCAGAAATCTGCAAGAGATCATATAAAATAATCCACTCCACCATATGCCATGTTCTTCATATAAACTTCAAGGCATTTTCAAGAGGAGGATTTGTTCAAATTTTGAGAGTCATTCAACTAAGGGATCACGAGTATGAGAAAAACAAGGTATGGGAGAGTTAGGGCACATAAGTGGTTTTGTTGACATGAGAGGAAGAAAAAAATATTTTGAGTGGTTTCATGAGTTGTACTTTAAATTTTTGGGATTTAGGATTTTGGAGGGAAGAGGAGTTTAAAAAACAACTTGAAATGGAGATGGAGTTTGGGTTTTGCAAATGCAAAGTGGAAAATGTGCCCATTTTGTAATCTCCACCTCAAAAATGTACCCAAATAAGGATTAGTCACACTTTGGTGTTGAAATTGCACCTCCAAAGTGATCCAAGTGAAATGGGGCTTATAAAGTATGCCAAGGGAGAAGGGGTGGGACCCACAACATGTATAACCTTATGTATTGACCTTTTTTCATTACTTTTGAACCATTTTCATCCACCAATAGGATGAAAAAATTTGGTTGGTGGGATTTCAAGGTTGATTTTACAAACTTAAAATGCACTACCAAAAGGTCACCAAGCTCCAAAAGTGTGCCAGGTGCACTTCATTTGATGATATCATCATGTTAACAGAGAATTAGAATGCAGAGTGAACTTTTGGTCTGAGAGTAAAACTTAACCTTTCATAGGATTATAATCTATTAATTTTACTAGAAATGGGAAAAAAAATCCAATGGAAGCATTTATAAACTTTGAAAATGAGTTCTTCGTGAGTTTTTAGTCAACTTATAACTTTTTCCTAGGAAGGTGCACCAGTGAGCTGAGCAGCCACAAGAGTTTGAGACAAGTATGAACTAGACTAACCCTTGAGTCATGAAGGGGGGTTTTATGTGCTTCAACTTGGCCCTTTTTTAGGGTCATGACTCTGCCCGAGGTGCCCAAAACATTTAGTGGAAGTTCCCTTGTTTGGAAAGACCACCATGTCTTAGTGTTGGGAAGGTTTTTGTTTTCTATGTTCCCAGAACCTTATCTTACATATTCCATTATGTATTAGACCCTATAATATTTCCAATGAATATTATTTGATTTTCCAACACCACTCAATGTTCCTAAAACCTTTCTCATAAGTTGACCCTTCTATAATGATCACACACGCATATTCCCCAAAAATTTCCAGTAGAGAAAGATTTCCCAAAAACATTCCAAAGCTCATAAAATCTTCCCTAAACCATATAGTCATGAAGAAAACTATGAGACCTTTCCATTTAATAGAATCTAGGATATTGAAACAATCTGAGTCTCCCAAAACCTTTCTTAGAATTTGACCTTTGAAAAGAGGTAATTTGGCAATTCTAACCCACTTGACCAAAAAGTGACAAAAGATTTCATGGGGTCGTCAATTAAAATGCGGAGACATTTTTCATGCCAACAACTTGTTCATACTTAAGGAATTGACTTGGTTTAGATGAAACACAAATGAGGTAAGAAGGAACACCAGAATCTCATAACCTTAAGTAGACCAAATCCTTATCCATTGGGTAGAATATAGTAATAGGAAAACACCTTCTTTTGGAATACTTATTGCACACCACACACACAACAACAACAACAAAAATAACACAAAGGAGAAAAAAAGGAAAAATAAAACTAGGGAAAGATAAAACAAACCTAGCTCATATATGTACAGGTGGGGGACAACCTTTGTTTAATGTATTACTTGTTCTTCTCTGGATGTTACCCATGCATGAGTAGTACTGCAAACCCATTGAATAGTTCAATGAAGTAAGGTCCCTTTCTCATCTACGTAGGAAATCCAGATGATGCAAGAGATCTCTATATACTTGAGAAAGAGAAATGTGTGTGTTTCTTATTGAGAAAGTCTATATGCCTCATCTTGCAAGTGAAGATCCACTTAGACAACTCATTGTCTTTGTTGTTCTGAAATTTCATTTCTAGCTACCAATCTATTTTCATATTCATCCATGCTTGTGATTTTTTGTTTTTCACTTTTCCACTACTACAAGATTGATTCTTGATCATAATAAGCTCTCCATCTTCACAAATATGATTTTTCTCTTCAAAGTGCAATTGATCTTTGCTTGTCATGGTCCATATGACCATTGTTTCTATGAGTTGGCTCTTGGTATATATTTTGAGACTTTTAACACCAACATGGACTTCTTGTTGCTTCAAATTTACCAACCTCTCCAAACATTTATCCTTCACACACACTGGTACATTTCTGTCATGTTTCTTACTATGATGTGACTCACATGGTGCTTCGTCCTCTTGAAAAGAGAAACAAGGTTGGAGCTGAAATATGGATATAATAACTTTTCGATTGAAATTTTTGGGATGAAATAGTCGTCCCCGTGATGGGGATATATTCTTCTTGAGTGGAATCATCCTTGGGAGAATCAAGCACCTTCGTATCTATACATTCATCATTGAGAAGGTCCTCTTATCTAAATGGAAAAGAGAAAGCTTAATATGTTGGGGATGGGTCTATGCGGAAACATTTGCAACTATAGAATATCAAATCCAAAACATGCAAATACAGATCTAACAATCCCCACAAAATCTACAGTAGTGGAAGTACAAACAAGAATAATCCAAATCACACAAAAGTACACACACATAACACATCATGTATCGTGGTTCACCCAATGTGGGCTACGCCCATCAAAGATAGAGATATCATATATATAATATAACAAGAGATTACAAACCAACTCTTCTACACAAGAGTACATGCATATCTACAATAGTATCTCTTCTTCCCAGATCTCTAACTGGATCTTCCTAAGTACACTAAACCGTGCCTCCATACCACCACCTGTGTCTCCTCCAGATCTCTAACTAGATCTACCTGAGTGCACTAAAACCGTGCCTCTGAAACACCACCAGATCTCACATACCTGAAGCTACCCCGCATCTGCTACTGTGCAACCAAGCTCTCATTATACTGTGAATATGCAAATAAGACCTCTATAAGGGTCTACCATTGTGCAACTATAACCATGCACCAAGAAATAAGTCTCTCCATCATCACGGCATCAACCCGTGGAAACATGAAGACAACTTCCTCTACAATACTAGATTCCTATGAATCAACAATACATCATGATCTCATGGATCCGTAATACAAGATCTCACAATATGTGGATCTACAAGAATGATTAATAACAAGATCTCACAACAATGATTAATAACAAGATCTCACAACAATGTATGGATCTAACAAGAAGAAACACTAAGTGTTTTGCATACTATGCAAACCATTACATGAGACTAAATAATACAAAGGAAATACAATAGAAGATAATACCATCTTCTCATCAACAATGTACCTACACTTTCCTTCTATTCAAATTCTCTCTATGAAAGCTCCTGTCTTCATGTAATCTATTTTTTCTATTTTCTTCTTCTTCATCATCCTTTCAACAAAGGATTATGCTCTTCTTCACTTCTCCTTATTCCAACCTATCTAACCCTATTTTTCTAGCTTATATTAGCCTAGAAAATCTTATGGCACAATATCCATGCAATTACATCTAATAGATTTACTTTAAAACAAAAGCTATAATAAATCGCTTGACTTATAAATAAAACAATCCCGCACATGTAACCAATGTCGGTTACTACCGGATCGATGGTAGTCACTGCCTAACTGATGTCGGTCACTTCTTGACCCATGTTGGTTGATAACTGACTGATTCTGGTTACTTCCTGATTGATGCCGGTCACTATATAACCAAGTCACTGTGTAATGCATGCTCCAGTGAAGCTATTTAGCTCCATAACCTAACATAATATTCACAATCATACTTGTTGGTTAAGTTCTCATGTTGGGTTTTGAGAAGATGATTGGAAACCTGGGGCTCACATTGCTAGAAATCCTTTGATATCAATTTATCTCCATGATTTGTATTGCTTATCATTTCAGGTTTAATTTGTGGCAAGTCAAGATATCCACGATCCTTATTATCATTAAGTAGATAACATGTATCCATATTTAATGGGAAGTACACACTATCAAATTCTGGGTCCATCAAACCATCATGTTATTTCTCAACTGGCTCAATCACACTTAGGTACTCCTCCATCAATATGGGAAACTCAACATCTTCCTCCAAAGTTACAAAATAGTTTCCATATTTTAATCTTGGTATATAATGTATGCCCTTGGTTCATCCTCACTTTGAACATTATATCTCATATTTATTATAGGAAGGAGATTTTTTATTTTACCCTTAACAGGTATGGTGGCATATGAAATATCCATTTGTATATCTCCACCAACATCTTGATAGAAACTCTAACTCAACAACATCCCATATGGAGTTGGAATGTCTACCAAAAGTATGTTAATCTTGATTTTCTTGTCACGAAAATCTACAAATGCTACTTAAGCATCTTTGACCTAACCAATGAGGGGTACTTCTTTAGTCTTCATGGATTAACAATGACCAACAACATGGGTGAAAGTGAGACCAATATCCTTGGTAACTTTAATTGGCATGACATTGTTAGAAGCATTGAATTTGATGATGTAGTTACTCAATTTATATCCATTGATAAAAAGAGAGACATAAAAGGGTTCCACTTTCTCAAAAGTGGAAGATGTTGAAGCAAGAATATTCTGAGAGAGATTGGTACTAGGATTGGGAAGTGGTTCTTTAGTAATGGAATTGATGGAGACAAAATTTAGACATATTCCTTTGATAAACTAGACATTTTTTTCAAATTGCTTGGGATGAGTTCTCAGATACTCAGACTCATAAATTTGTACTTTGGACTTCTTGAAATTTTTAGGTTGGGAATTTGTTGAATCCCAACTCATCCCTCCTCTTATAGTCCCAAACCCATTTTGGGAAGAGCATGATTAGGAAATAAACATCACGGAGGTGAATATTGAAGAGCTTAACAAAGAAGAACATGTAAGGAATTTGAAAGAGTGGACTGCAAGACTTGACATCAAGAAAATTCCACTCATGGTTAAGCCTCCAACTAAAGTTGAAGCTCAAGAGCAGGTGATGGAGATGGAGTGTGCTCAAGAAAAAGCATAAAAAAATATAGAAATAAAAAGTGATGATCAACAATTTGTTTGTTCAGAGTGCAACATCCATGCCGGTTTCATGTCATCAAAGGTGGTTGATTCACTACATATTGCAAATTCAACTATGGAAAAGAAAGAGTTGGCCCCAATTCCTCTAGAAGAAGGGTGTGTGCAAGTTGACGAAGAAAGAATCTCAAGTGTATGAGTTGATTCTAATGAGTGCAATGATCCTAATTGTCATGCATGTCAAGAACTTGCAACACTTCTGGAAGGTTGTAGCTATTTTCCAAGGTTATGATTAGATGTTATTATTGAGTTGTGGAGCTTAATCGCTTCACTGGCATGATTTTTCAGACTTACTGGAATACACAGTAACCAGTGTCGGTTGACAAACCGCCATCGGTCAGCCATGGACCGGTATCATTCAGGCAAGGAGGAACTGACATCGGTTAAGGCTAACTGGCATCGGTTGCCTGTGCGTGACTACTATAATTAAGTTATGGGAATTAGATATATCTTTAGTTGTAAAGTGAATCTAATGGTTGTAATTACATAGCTAATGTGCCCTAAGATTGTAGATGCATATATAAGCATAAAGTTAGGGTTTTAGAAGAGTGAATTCAATTGAGAATAAAGAGAATTTTCCTTTTTAGAGAAAAGATAAATTTGTAGAGAAGAAAGTAAAAGATATCTAAGAAGGTGTGGAAGATTGCAAATCTTCATTGTATTTCCTCTGTGATAATTAAATTGGCTATTTCTTGGTGGATGTAGCCCACACTGGGTGAAACACGTTAAATCTTGTGTATTGTTTCTTCTTCTTTATTTCTGTATTGATTACTTTTATGCTTAGATTTGATAAATATATTTGTACAACTGATGTGTTAACCCCAACAGTTACAATCCACCACAAAGAGTTTCATGAGACCAAGGTAGATTCAGAGGTCATGAATACAGATGAGGCTATGTAGAAGGTTTCAAATCCTTTTCCCTCTCCACCTTCTCAAAATTCTGAGTGTTTTGATGAATTTGAACATTCTAATTTTTTGCTTGAAGATGAAGAAGGTCACGATAAGCAAATTATCAATATAGAGAACACCTTGGAGGAGGAAGTTGAAATCTTGCAACAACTAGGCATTGGAGAAACAAACTATTTGTCAGATTTGGAGGAGTGTTTCATTAAACAAGAGCTTATGGAACTTAATAACTTTGTTGTTCCATTATCTCTTTTCCAATACAAAGGGCATGTTGCTTTGAAGGAAAATGTAAGAGGTCAACCTGTTTCTCATAACCATCTTCTTGAGCTAAGATTGGAGGAATTGAATCTTCCATATCACTCATTGAACAAAGGAAAAAGGGAGCACATGAGAGAATCTAGTTCAGATTTAGAAGTCTTAAGTAGAGACGATATCATTGAGAGTTTCTTGCTCTCAATTAGGGAATCTAATTTAGTTGATAAACTGATGATGAAAGAAGGTTTTATGTTGAATGAGGAGATTAATAATGCATGTCAATCAAAGGAGGAGGAAATCCTACGTGAGCAACACATTCCAAACACTTACAATAATTTTCTAGTGATCTCATTAGAAGCTACATGCAATCCAAAGAAGTTTGATGTCATGGAGGAACTCTTTTTTTTCAAGGGAGAGAAAGGGGATGAAGAAGACATCACTTTCATACCATTTATTCAGGAGGAAGATCATTTTTTTGTAAATGGGCAACAAGAGGAAAATCAAATCATGGATAACCATATTTTTCAAGGAGGTCTTCAAGTAGCCTTTCTTGTTAAAGTTGAAGCTCGGACTAGCGAGCATATTAAATGGGTTAGACCATATCCCATAAGGTATTTGGCTTCATTGGAGCCAAAAGAAGAGCCAAAACCAGTCACGTTCACTTTAGAATGTGAGCATGAGTTTTACAGCCCCAAGGATCAGTTGCAGTGCCTTTACAAGACAAATGCAGAGCAACTAAAAGAGGCATACTTCCTCTTTCCAATAGATACCTTGGTGAACCAAGTGAAGAATTGGGCTTGTTTAAGTTTTTCATTTTCATTGTCAGCCATGTCCACTATTAAATCATCTGCATGACTGCCCATTGTGAGGAAAGGGAGCTATTTCGCACAACTAGTTGTAGGGTTCGTTTAGCTCACATGTGCCTCTAGTTAGCGTAGAGTAGGAATAGGTTTTCTTTTAATAGAATAAGTGCTTAACACACTCTGCGTGTTTCACTAGAAGCATGTATGGTTTTTAATTTTGTGTGTGTTGTGTTTTGTCATTGCTCTTGCACAACGTGACAAAAGTGGAATTTTTAGGAGAGCAAAGGTTTGAATTTCAATAAGAGTTTCATGATATCCCAAACTTAGCAGATGTTTCATTCAAAACTCTGCAATGTGCCATAGATGCCAAACATTCATCACATCCAGTCTACTTCCTACTTAACATCACAAGAAAGTCCAAGATCAATAATGTTAGTTTAGTTTCAAAATGCCAACATTGACTCCATGCCCAATGGATTGTTGAAGGCTACTAGATTGGTGTGCTTAAAAGACAAACATCCCCGAGAGATCGCCAAAAATGTTATCCAATTTTGCACACTTGGTAAAATTGGACAACGGGAGTCTATTGAACTCTGGACTGAAAAAGGGACTTCATGAAGAGACTATGAGAAATTACAGGTCTTGAATGTTTAGGGTTTGCTCAAAGTGCAGAAATCAGCGCTGGTGGGCCCACTCCTGGTCAACACGGGAAAAAATGGTCAAAATCAATAAATCATGTTTTATGGGTCTTATTATGATTCTATTACCCTCTAGTTTTGTGAGAAATCCTATTAAAGATTAAGATAGGGATATGAATCAGGTTTGGGGGGTCATAGTGGGCATGAGCTTAAAATAAATCACTGAACTCATATGAAATCAATTTTATTAGGTTATAACAGGTGTGAACAATGTAACTAGCGGTCATGGGCATGAGGTCAAGCTAATAGAGAGAATTGATAGGCAAGACACTCATTCAAAGAACAAAAATAGGGATTATGCATGACAGATTTATGGAGCTTGGTACGTAGTCCACATTACTATGTGATCATAAACACCCCAACGTGGAGACATGCTGAGTTTGGCTTGGTAAGCCATGAACAAGGTCTTGCATCATTGGATGGGATCGACGATCATACAGAGGAGATGAACTTGGCTATGGGGAAGTTGTGCAGAGCAAGGTTCATGACTCGTGCTGGTGAGGTGAATCTATAGAGGTGAAAGGGATCCAAAAGGGTGAGCTATAGGTAAGTCGGGTCACAAGATTTTGAGCTCAGCGAGTCTCAAGGAAGAATTGAGTGGATTATCATGGGCATGCATTATAATCGACAAGCTTGGCTAATGGGAGAACATTCGAGAAAATGAATCATTTGGGGGTTTAAGCTTTGAGAATTGAGTACCTATCTCGAATGCAGTGAGGTGAGGATTGACATGTTAAAGAGCTCACACATGGCTCGGGCATCGTTCAGGGCCAAGTTGTTGGTGATGGCTCGGCGAGTTTATCTGGCAGAGCTCGGTCGGGATGCATGTAAGACAATGTCAGGTGAGTTTCTCAGAGCAGCGGACTCAGGTTCGTGGAAGGTGATTAGCTCCTCACTGAAGGAATGAAGCTTAGAGAGACCATTACAATGAGAGAACGTACCAAGGATGAATAGTTGGTTGAATGGCTCAGTTATAACCAAGTAGGTAGCTTGGTGTCAAGCTTTGATTTCATTGTGGTTTGAAGGTAAGCTTGTTCTAGACCCAAAATGAAAAAACATGAAACTGAATTGAGGATGAGACTACAATTTTTGAGTCCATCTTAACCTATGAGTGATGGAGGAAATCAAGTTCACACAATGAGTATTAATTCATAACATCAAATGGTTCAGGGTTTCCCAGGTGTGGACACAACCTCTAGTGGGCCCACATCCATTCAACAAGGACAAAAATGGTCAAAATTGATTAATCACGTTTAAAGGGTCCTATTGTGTTTTGATAACTCACATGGGTTCGAGTGAAAGTCCAACGAAATCACTATTAAGAAAAGAATTAGTTTAATGAGCTAAAGGGATATGAGCTAAAAATAACTCACCGAGTTGCTCGGGTGAGCTGACGTGAACGGATGAGCCTGAGGCCCCATAGCTTGGGCGAGTTAATGTTTTCTTGGGGTTTTGAGCTCAAGATTGGAGGGTTTCTTCGAGTTCGACTGTGTAGGAATGTTTGAAGCTGTCAAGTAAAGCAAACTTAGAACGTTAGGCCATGCATTCAAATTGGTGTTTCACCTAGTTTAGAAGGCTGATGAGATGCTCAAGTATGGGTTTGACATGTCAGATTGAAGGCATAGAATCAGGGTTTGAACATTTGGAGCTCGGTGCCACAAAGAGCTCACTATATGACTTGGGAGGCCAAACCATCAATAACGATCTCGGCATTGGATGCATTGACTCGACATTAGGTCAAGGCAAAAAATGGGAAGTCATGATAGTGAGGAATGGTGAGGCTCGGGATGCGCTAAAAGAATGAACATATGAAGGACTAGGAGCTCATTTAATGCAACTTCAATAGGAATGTTCCCCCGTAAGGTCCCTTGAGTAGTCAATTGTGTGTTACATATTTTAACAGAACTAGTAGTTCACCATTAATTTTGAATGTTGGGAAGGATTTAAAATAAGTATAAATTTATGAGCTCCTCACCGAATAAGTGATTGGTAGTGTCTCATGTGATTGGATATGCAAACTAGTGGGAAATGATTAGATCATCCTTAAAATGTGGAAATTTATTTAAGTTTGAATTTCTAAAGCAAATAAAGTTCTTATGCACTTAGTATTATGGAGTGCACAAATTTCAAGATTATAAGACAATGAGAATGGATAAAATTATTAGTGGTGTTTACATTTTAGCCAAATACATGGGATTAGCCAGGAAAAATTAAAAATTGAATCCAAGCAATCTATGAAAGAAGTATGAATAGCAGTCAAGCTCTAAGATCTTGTAAAGGTCAGCACAATTTAGGGATTTTTGTTGATTTACTCATCAAATAGTCGTGCCATTAAGATTTGGAAGACCTATTAGGTTGGTGTGTAGGATTCATAGCAAAATTAAGGGTCACCATGACTTATAAGTTAACCTTTTTAGCCCATCCAAGCTATGAATAGTCTTAACCGTAACTCCACGTAATGGGAAGACTTACGAAGATGTCCTTGTCTCATTTTCAGCTATCCATGTGAGGAAATGGATCATACATGTGTCAAATTCTCCCAGGGTTATTGACTCACAGAACCTAAGTTTGGATTCTTCACTAAAGCCATGACTTGGTAATTTTTTGATTGATCCTACAGAAAAGAATACTTGGTTGTACAACCACTTGGAGTCCTACAATGCTATAGATTAGAAGGAGTCATTTGACAAGATGCATGGGCAAGTATATGTTTTAGTATTTGTGCCTAATTATATTCCACTTATCCTTATTGTATCTTGCATCATTGAACCTAGATTCAAGTAATTTGACGTTTGGAATGAAACAATTCATGTAGGGTTTGATCAAGATGAATACGTATTGACTATAGGTAATCTTTTTCAAGGCTATCCAGGATGAGAGACCTTAATCTAGAGTTGGAGGGTCCCATGTAAGGAACACGTTCCTTGCAACACAATTTGGTATGACTCTCCCTCAATATCAATTCATCTAGAGAAGATTTCATTTGATTGAAGTTCTATAACATTGCGTCGAGATAACAAAACCCAAGGATTTTATAAGGATGTTTCAGGAGAAATCCGGGAGGTTTGGGTCATGCAAGTGTATCAATATGTTTACTACGTTAAGTTAGATGAAAGATGTTGGATGTCAGTTCTGAAGATATGGTCCTAGACTCTTAGTCAACTTTTGATATGACAACGTTACATAAGGGATGCATTAGATGTCAGATGAATGAAGAATATGATCTATTTCAATTAGGGCCAATTTAACTTATTGGATGTTAAACCATAGAAATTGAGTCAGTGACCGAATATTGATTTAGATTGATAGATTATCCATTTGATGTTTTGATGTACTGCAAGGTGTCACCCATGTAAAGGTAATTGTAAGGAACTCTATTGTAGAAGATTATAGACTACAACTAGCTCATGGGAGCTAGTTGGTACCGACCACAGTAAAATCTTAGGCAAATTGTTTCACAAGCATGGTCCTGAACCATAACTCAAATGGTCCCATTAAAAATTTGTTGATGTTTTTAATTCCATTTTGTATGTGCGGAATTCCCATGGGAGTTTTATGACTCATATATGAATCCAACATGACACACAAAATTTTATTTACTTAATTTTGTGTATTTCTTATTGTCGTGCTGTTGGTCTGAAAATCTGTCGCGCGGACAGATCTATGGATAAACGGGCCAACAGTGTTGCAGGGCTTAGCCCCTCTTTGAGACAGCAAAGCGAAACTGGTTTATTGCTACTTCTACTAGCAGGAACCTATGCAAGTCTCACAGATTCTGCCTTCGGGGGTTGGGATCTCATCCCAGTAGAGTGTTCTAGGCTGCGAAGAGAAAGGAATGAAAGAAGGAGAAGAGAAAGAACAGATCCGAAGGGAGAAAAGAAATGAATTCCAAAGCAGAAAGGTCAGAAGATCTATGTTTTGGGCTTGGTAGTAAACAGAGCCAAACCTACTTGCATAAATAAACAAAGCAATACTGATAAACAAATGACGGAAAAGTAGATATGAATTCAACAGAATAAACACATGCAGATCTAACATAAGAAAGATCTAATGTATAACACAGCTATTCAGCACAAAGTCTGAATAATTGTATTAACTGTTTTTTCTGTTACAAGAAAGCTCAAAGTCTTTCTCTCCTCACTTCTATTTCTATCTGAAAAATGTTCACCTTTGAATACAACAAGTATTCTAGTATTTATAGAAAAGTGAGGGAGAGAGAAGGCAAAATGGAGCCAACCACTTATTACAAGATATTTACAAAATATCTAAAAGTCATGTTGACTTTTACAACTTGGATGGATGACATCATCCCATGATGCAACATGGATGATGTCATCGTTTGTGCCAACATACTTCAGATATTTCGAACAAGAAAGTCGGAGAATAGAGAGAGGAAGAAGAAGAAGGAGAAGAAAAAGCTATTCATCATCATCATCCTGTGGCCTAAAAGGGGTCGCCTGTTTCTGATGCTGATCAGGAGATGAGATGTGGAACTGAGCGCGGTATTCCAAGAACTTGCTGATCATTGGCCCAAATTGATCCTGTGACGGATCCTTGTGCCGTTCACTGATTGCTTCGCAAGTTTCCCGCTCATCTATGAGCTTTTCGGGGACCTTGGAATAGTCTTTACCCGCCTCAATTAGGAACCCGATGAAGTCTCTACAGGCCAGTAGGTTGTTGATGGATTCGATGTCGAAAGTGACTTCTGGCCCTGTCCCTTGAGAAGCGATCTCCTTGAAAATTCGGATAGTTTCGTCAGCTGATCCTCAAGGTGAGGGAAGGAGTGAGCAACCCTGGAGTCATAGATAGAACAATCTTCTCCATTTGATGCATTGCATCCAGGGCCTCTTCCTTCACCTTGTCTATCTTTCTAGAACAAATTCGAGCTGATCTATCCGATAGTCCAGAGTGGACATGATCTTGTTGAGGGTCCTTGGATGACCGAATACTCCGAACTTGACCAAGATCTTCGACTGAACAGTCGAACATTTGTTGGAAGGCCTCGTGTTGGAGTCTGGCATTTTCCAGCTCTTCTGATACTGGACCTGCTAATGCTTGGAGTTCCTTATTCGCCTTCTCGATGTTCAGGTATAAACTAATATACTCGGCGATCACCTTTTCACTATCCTTAAGGATTTGGCTCCTCCAAGCAGAAACAGCCATACCTTGCTCGCCGATCTTTGATATTCATTGATCTTCTCCTGGCTGAGAAGCTCAGGAGTCTCGGCGGCAGTTGTGGGAGGTGCACTTCCCATCTTCTGTAAGGCTTGAAGCAGATATTTATTCTGCTCCTTCAGTAGCCTCTTTCTCTTCCTTTGTTTCTTGAAGCTTTTCGCAGAGTGCATCAACTGCGGAAAGAGCTTCCCCCTGGAGACTTTCAGAGGATGTCCCCATTGTGACTTGGGTCACTGTGAAATCTGTCGGAGACAGATCTTCTTTTTCTTTGGTGGATCGGGGTAGGCAATTTCCATAACTCTCTCACCTGCAGCGCTCTTTAGAGAAGCGTGTAACCGGCTTGTGCTTCTTTGCTCCTTTAGCCGGAATAACCGAAAAGTCCATCGGAGCGATGGGGACTTTCCTCTTTTGCTGGCTCAGCTGCTGAGAGATCCAAGCTGGTCCTATTGAAGAAGGACCAGAGACAGAGGGGGAGGCAGCAACAGTAGAAGAGGGGAAAACGTGGAGACACGCGGCGGCGGCATTGAAAGAATAGCCGAAGAAGTGTCCACGGGAGGAAGGGAAACTGCAGCTGCAGAAGACATGGGAAGGGAAGGGAGCCCGGAGATGAGGGAAGAAATGGAGGAAGACAAATCAGCGAGAGAGGAGAAGATGGATGAAGAGGCAGGGGAAAGAGTAGAAGAAGGGGGAGAGGACACAACCAAAGGGATGGTCGCTTGAGTCGACATCGAGGAGGGGAAGGAAGAGAAGAAGAAGGGATAGAAGGGACCTCTGTAGTTGTAGCGATGCCGACATCCTGGGTGGATGGGCCTATAGGACTATCCTCTGCTGCAATTCCTTCTCTGGCGAATCCAGGGTTATTACTTGTTCAGGCTCTGAAGGAAGAGGACTTTCAGGGGCTTCCTCCTGAATGGTGCTAGATTCACCTTCCGCACCTTTGCCTTTTAGCTGCTTCTTTGACCTTGGAGGTGCGTTGCCCAAAGGGGAAGTTGTGAAATCTACCCCGAGGTAGATTAAGGCCATTCATGCGGCACCAATGCTCTGTTCTCCGCATAGTCTCCTTGACCCTCTCCTCAATTGTCTGAGGAGCCTTGCTTCTGTCAATGTCCGGGAAGGGCCAATCATCCCCTTCTGTGTCATTATATACCTTGTCTACTTCGTCTTCCGTGGTTTGGAAGCCTTTTGGGACAATGGCCACTCCGTATTGGATGATTTCCGTTAATGCTAAGCGAGAGTGATCCTTTCTTCTGAGTTCTACCTCATGGAGAACGTCAATGTAGATATCCTCAATCTGAGGGACATGGATCGGATCAAGCTTAGCCCTTGGTAGACAGCCCCTAGGGTCGAATGTAGGCCTTGCTGGGAAGTCATGCTTTAAATTGAGCAATTCTAGCTCAGCAAACATTTCCTTCGCCTTGTGATAGCTGTAGAGCATGTGTAACGGCCCACTGTGAGGGGGAAAGGAGTTCCGCCCTTCTTTCTCTTGAGGCACTTTTCATGGTATGTGACGAGCTGTCTTGATAGTTCCAATAAAATCAGCTTTGGTCCAGCATACCTTGGTAGCCTGGTTGGCTTCCCAAAAAGTTGACAGCCCTCAGATAGGTGAACGTGGGAAATTGGGTGAACAAGGCTCCCCATTTCTCTGTGACTGCCACTATGTTTTTGGTCGTCCGGCCATGAGTCAAATTTGGCCTCAACAGGCAGATGATGTGATAGAAGAATGCATCATTGATTTTAGCGAATTGAGGGATGCTATTCTCCAGCTTCAGCTCTGGATAGTATTCATATATTTTGGCCTGAGGCCAAACTCCACTTCGGTGCAGCCCTGGATAATCCCTTTCAGACGCTGCAGCGTAGACTACGTAGGAGTTCATATGGAATACTCCTGTTGTGGCAAACTGTTGTAGCTGCTCGGATATGGTGCTGCTTATTATTTCCCCCCAGCAAAAGCGCTGATCGGGCAAATTTTTATTCATTGTTTCCAGGTACCGCAGCATCCATTTATGGAAGTAGTGGGCATCTGAAAGGCCGAAGACTCTGCTCAGGAAGGTGATTGTATCACTGAGTTCCTCTGAGAAATCACTCCGGTGGATAGTTTGAGGCCACCGGGTCACCACCTTCTTGTTCTTGAGGTAGACCTCATTCATCAATTGCATGCACTTGTCTTCATTGTCTTCCCAAGCCTTGATGCATTCTTGCTGGCTAACAGCCACATAGTTTCGGTGGTGAGGGATGCCAAGCATCAACTCAAAATGACGGGCAGTGAGGTTTATAACTACCTCGCCTTTACTGTTCTCGACACATCTCGTGTCTTTGTTGAAGGATTGTGCAACAACCATCATGAACTCGTTATTTACAGCGCTGACGGGGATTCCTCCGGCAAAGTGCAGGGCACTGCCTATCAATTTTTCCATCCATGGACTCCTTGTAACTTTCTGAGTCCTTACCCAGAATAGTCATTATGTCAATGTGGCCCAGTTCAGAATCCCTGACATCCATATTACACTTGCCTGTGATTCGGGCATTCTGACCCTCTGATATTTGTATTTCATTTCTTCTTCTGTTAGCTTAGCCTTCCCTCTTGGTTTGGTGGGTCTCTTGCTAGACGTAGACATGTGTTCTTCGAAGGTCTTATTTCATGATCTGCACGAAGAAGGAGGAAACCTAATCCAAGTAAGCTTGAATTAGTCATTTGATCTTCATTGGAATAGCTAGCAGAAGAAAGAGTTAGATATTTTAAGGCTCGGGATGCAGGGCGCATGAAAAATGTACTGGCTATAACAGGCTTGAATAGTAAGGCGCACAGGAAAATTTTGTTGCAACAGATTAATTGGCGCCAAAGGCGCATGGCGCATGGATGAAGCATAAACTGCATCTTATAGCAGGGCGCACAGGAAATGCATGTTACATTGGGATTTTGGTGCGCCCTTGGCGCATGGGAAGATTGTGTAACAGGGAATCAAATGGTGCGCCAAAGGATAATATGGCGCGGCGCATGGAGGATTTACACAACATCATGTTATTGCACACGGAAGGTGCGCCCGCGCCTTGAACTTTACATGTGCGCCATAAGGCTTGTGTTGCATGAAGCTGGGTGCGCCCTTTAGCGCATGAAAAGGTTGATGCAACATGGATCAAATGATGCGTTAAAGGCTCGATATACATGTGCAGCATTGGATATCAGAGGGTTCGAGGGGTGAATTTCAATATGCAAGGAATGGGTGCGCCATTAGCGGGTTCTTGATTAATAACTTGCACATGCTGGGTAGACGCGCCAGGGGCGCGACTTTTTATGGTGCAACATGACGTTTGTGTGCGCCTACAGGGAAATGAAGAGTTTGCATACTCAAATACTTTTTTAGTAAGGATGCAAGCATATTGAATCAACACATACCAGTTGAATAGCAACAAGAAATTACTAAAAGGATAACCCCCCTGGAATCCAGTTATCTGGAAATGAGGGATCAAGGGGGGAAAAGACAAATAAATCTTAACCATGGCATAGGGGGAAGAAGCTATTTTCAACATAAATTATATTTAAATGAAAACCGTCCAGCAGACACATAAAAAGACCGTGGCACTTTTTAGCCAAAGAACAGAAAAATGCAAAAAGAAGGGGAAGAACCTCTTACCTTCAAATTATACATAGAGGACTGGGTATAATTTTGAGTGTGGTCCACAACAAATGAACTGATAGAGCAAGTGCTGACAACAAAAATCACGTGATCCTTGACAAAAGCCAATGAAAATGACATTGGGCGCGCACTGATATATATAGACAAAATTTGTCATGATAATGCGCCAACCACTCATTTGAAAAGGCGCATGTAAAACTGCTGTCGACAGAAGAAAGGTGCATCCTTTGGCGCATTGAAGTCCCTGACGACAGGAGGGTGAAGAAACACGTGTCGAGAAATGTGCGCCCTTTGGCGCACCAAAGCTTGGAGTGACATGGAGATTACATGCGCCTGTATGGCGCACCAAAAATCTATGTAAATGCGTGCATAGGAGGACACATAATAAAACCATGTGGCCAAAGGCTTTTAAGGGGGCGCATCAGAAAATTGATGTTGCAAGGAAAGAACCATGCGCCCTAGCCAAAAAAGGCTCAAAAAGACTAAGTTCAAAAATCTAATTTCCCGGGAAGGATTTTACAATGTTTGGAACGCGAAGGATCCCTAACGAGGGATTGAAACAAAATTTCGGTAAGGTTATCGGTAATTCAATTGCCCTTGTCAATGTTTACTTGATGAGCCTTAATGATGTAACTTAAGTGCCCCACATCACACATCCCAAATTTTCAGGATTTCTCTTCTCTTCTGTGTAACATGGATCTTTACTTAAATGTTAAATTTCACTCATTCCAAGGGTTTGACTTTTTAATAAATGCATGAGGGGAAGTTTTAGAAATATAAGTTGTCAAGACTTTAAGTCATTTCAACTATTATAAAAGATTGTAGCTTAACCATGCCTTTATCCTAAGTGAAGATGAATCTGTGCATGAATATTAAGGTAATAGAAAAAGTGACCAGGGAGATTAATTAGTTGAAGATTCATAAACCATTGTAGCAACTGCTGAATTCAGGGTATTCCTTTCTCACTTATAGGTTCTTCTAAAGTTTTAGAAAGTTTATTGACATTTTGAGCTGTTTTAATGTGAATTTGAGAGACATATCCTATGTATTTAGTTTTAGATAGCAAGTTCATCTTCCATTTATCATAAAAAATTCAATTACTGGAACACTATGTAAAATTGTACTTAGATTCAATAAAAAAAGAAGGAATTTTGAGCTAAAACTTCCAATTATTGAGGAGAAGATGATAAATTAGTACTTCGTGATCAAATCTCTATCCCTAAATGGGAGTTTATTGAAAATTTTAGCATATTAGTTAGTCCAATTCTGAAATTCATTAGATATTTGTAATGTGTCAGTTTAGGAAGAGTGAAGCTCTGAACTTTTACTTCACTAGGAACATGTGTTCACCTCAAACATTCTCACTTACAACTTTCGAAGACTTGATCCTGATGTTACCCAAGGTCACTTAATGCCCTATTAATCACTTGGCCATTAAGGTGCAGTGATTTGGTGATATTAGAGCCTGAGGAAAGACCACCAGGATGCTCAAAATTTATTTTGCGCAGGTTTTGTATGGTAGCAACACCATTTTCTTCTATTAGGTACGTATATTTTGACTAAGTTAATCATGTAGCAATGAGTTAGGCCAATTGCATCTTGGGATGCTTTTGGATAATTTTTTTTCAAGAAAAATCACCAATATTTACAACATGATACATCATCATCCTTCATCAAAGACATTTTCTTAAGAATTAGACAATGTCCATTAGGGATTTCTCCAAATCCTATTGAACCCAAATCGATGAGGAAACTTGGCATTTATTAAGTCAATCTTTTGATTGTCTAGGGGTCAAGGAAATGCCAGTTGGGGACCAATTTTCAACTTATTGAATTGGACATAAATCACCCTTGGGATCATTCCTTCTTCTATCTTGAAGCCAATGCAAGGGTTGATAAATAGAACTTTTACCCTTGAACAAGTCTTCAAACTTAGCTTTCATATATTTCCACACCCTTTGAGCATTAGATTGTTGCTACTGCAATGAACCATTTTCATCAACTCTTGTAATGAATCCATGAATAACTCTCTTGTCAACATTTCATGTTAAACTCCACGAAGCATCAGGCCGATGACCAAGCCAAGAACACAGATGCTAATCAAACACCACGATCAATAAGATGAAAGCAATTCACCAGAATAACTTTACATAAAACCTTTGCAAACAAATGAGAAGCAATATCATATATTATTATGGAACTCAATGCAATACATTGAGAATGGGCCTTGCTTAAATAGGCAAGGAATAACAATCTAAGAACCAGTCAAGGTCGTAGATCAAGCCATAAATCAAGGAAATAACTAGTCATCAAAGAACTAGTCAAGACCATAGATTTAGGAGAGAACTAGACATCAAGGATCTAGTCAATACCATAGATCAAGGAAAGAACTATACCTAACAACTAGATAATATCTCCTAATATCTAAATAAGATAAAAGAAATATCCACACACATAAGTGGGTGAGGATAAATACAATAAAGGTAAATAAAGTACCTAGGTGAACATGAGCTAAGGTAAATACCTACTCTAACACCCCCCCTCAAGTGAAGCTAGGGGCCAAAATAGAAGTGGCATGTCCACAGTATGAGTCCCGACAACTAGGCCTGATGAGGTACTCATGTACAATAACTGGGAAAAAAGGGACACCGCAAGGTACCCAAAACCAGTAACAACAAAGTAAAGAGAGTAAAGACCCGCTCCAAGGCATCCCAAGAAGCTCGGCTCAAAAAACTCGTACAATGCTGAAGAAGTTTGGTGTGCACTGTGGTCTGAATCCACTGCTCGATCACAAAACTCAAAAACAACTGACACTGGGCTTCACCAGAATAGCTCCATACAAGGAGACTGTCAACGGAGTGATGTCGAAAGTGCAAAAAAAACACCAAACATAATTCGATCAACTGCTGCAAATAGGTGTGCCACGATCCAAGAACAATAACCAAAGCAACAAGGCAAGGACACAAAATCCAGAGTGTCACGATCCAAGAAAAGCCAAGGTAACAAGGCAAGGACACGAAACCCGAAGAAGCAGGATCAACACCACACCCTCCCATACTGCTGAATGGGTGGAGTGATGCTACAAATCTGTATGAGTTGTCAAAACAACTACTCAAACACTGACAAACTAACACTGGGCTCCACCAGAATAGATCCCCCACAAGAGATACTGTCAACATGCCAAAAGTGTCGAAAATACAGATACAAAATCTCTCAACAAACAAGAGAGATACACTACACCTGCTAAAGAAAAATGCTCAAAACAAGAAGCATCACAATGCAGAAGGTATAGAAAGTGGAGCAAGAGGCCGAATGGTGGAGGAGCCATGCCTGTAGAGTCCTCTCAATGAATGCCTATGTCGCCTCCATGAGTGATCAGATATCCACCCCAAATCAACACGGATGGATGAAGAAGATGCCTGCATATGACTTGGTGCAAAATGCACAATGGGTGCATGCAAAAGAACATCAGAATGTGTGTCAGGTTGATCATGTCTGACAGCTGAAATCTCAGGTTTCTCAAGCCTGAGTGAAGGTGCAGAACTCATGTGTTGCTCATGATCCTCAGAAAGAGTCGAGTGAACAAAAAAAGGAGCTCTGTCAATGTGTGATCCCAATGAAGTATCTGCTCGAAAACCAATGTCATGACGAGAATTCCACTTAACATGTGGAATAGAGGAAACAATACCCTGTGAATGTCTGCCAATGACTCCGCTAGTGAGACCCATAGAACGGAGCATGCGAGAACTGAATGCAGTGGTATGCTTCTCAAAAAAGCCATGCAGCTGAGCAGAAGTAGGATACACAACATGTGGTACTGTAATAGGCACAGATGTGGAAGAGCATGCAGTAACAAGCCTCACAGGTTTAGAAGCATCAAAAGCAGGTTCAGGCTCAAAGACTGGCAGATCAATGTCAGTGGGTACAAGAGCAACAACTGCAAGTGGACTAGGAGCATGGATATGGTTGTCCACAATATGATGGTGATGTTGTAGGCTAGCAAGTTTGTTCTGCAGGGAGTGTATTATTGTATCCTTATCGTGAATGAGTGATTGTAGAAGAGAATTTCACTTCTTGAGTGATCTATTTTCTTCCACAAATTTTACAATATCCTCTTGAAGTCCACATACTTCAGAGAAAAGCATATCATTCTCAGAATCCATGATAGGTACAAACTGCAACTCCCAAAAATTTAGGACGTCGGGCTCAGCCGAAATTGCATCCACAATTGATTACAACACTCCTCCATATTTGGCACTTTATAATTATAGTGCAAGTCTCAAAATAAATATTTCCAATGGAAAGAGCATGAAAAAACAAGCACTTTTGCAAAAAATGGCACTCAAAACCGAGTTACCGATCAAAAGTTACAAGCTTTTTAATATTTTGCTCTGTTATTTATTTTAGTTGCCACTAAAACAAAATAAATTGTTGTTGCCTTCACCACACAAATAAAATTAAAGGGGGCTGAAGTTAAGCACCTACTAGTAGGAATCACAAGCTTTAAGCCCTCATATGACCATACCATATGACCAAGGGCTAAGGATTTTAATGGGTGTTTGCACAACTTACTATTCTGGGGTGTGTCGCGTGTTTTCGAGAAAGTCACATCCAAGCTTCTGGTAAAAATTACTATTTCTGGACGACCTTTATTGCCGAAAATAGCAACCTGCGGATTTTCCCGAAATAGTAAAAAACGTGCACAACATCCGTGGACCCCTGAAGGAAAGATCCAAAAACCTTCCTGTGTGTAAACCGAGAAAATACGCCGCAATAAAAAATTACCTGTGTAGATCTCAAAAAATCCAACAAACCCAAAAAAAATCCCGTGATTTTTTTCTTGTGGCATGAATCCCGAGGCAAACCAGTGTGCTTCTCTGCAACAACAAAAAACCACAAAAAAAATGACTGTCTGCAGAAATGGCCGAGTTTACAGTCGATCTTAGGGTTTTCACGCCTTCTGGATCCAATGGAAGCCTCTGTTTTGCATAAAAATGCATGCAGCAACAAAATATGACCAAATCCCAAATATATGAATATACAAATGAATTTATTTGCAAAATAAAACTTACAGACGGATGTCAACAACAATCTCCAGCTCTGATACCATGAAAGGAACGATAACCAGATCGTACCAAGCCAAGAACACAGATGCTAATCAAACACCACGATCAATAAGATGAAAGCAATTCACCAGAATAACTTTACATAAAACCTTTGCAAACAAATGAGCAACAATATCATATATTATTATGGAACTCAATGCAATACATTGAGAATGGGCCTTGCTTAAATAGGCAAGGAATAACAATCTAAGAACCAGTCAAGGTCGTAGATCAAGCCATAAATCAAGGAAATAACTAGTCATCAAAGAACTAGTCAAGACCATAGATCTAGTCAGATAACTAGACATCAAAGATCTAGTCAATACCATAGATCAAGGAAAGAACTATACCTAACAACTAGATAATATGTCCTAATATCTAAATAAGATAAAAGAAATATCCACATAAGTGGGTGAGGATAAATACAATAAAGGTAAATAAAGTACCTAGGTGAACATGAGCTAAGGTAAATGATTTTTCACATCGAGAATTTTTTGGAATTTTTTACTTGAATTATCATTTTGAAATATATAGTTATTTTTTTACCTCAATTGTCCTTAAAGGACTACCTATACAAATGATGCATTGGGATCCGTAGTAGTCACCAAAAACTTTGGTAGAAATATTTTTTCAGCTCAATAGGCCTATAGGTGTAACCATCCACTTAGATATCTTGGACAAAGTCCACTGATTATTTGTACCATGAGGGACCTTAAGTCATTTATTCATAGTTCTCTATTTACTTCTAAAATTAATAGGGTTTATGCTCAAGACATCATAAATGTGTAAAACACCTTATTTGATTGTGACTCAAAATAGTTGAGATGGAATACTATCAAATTGTACAAATAGCATTAGAAAATGAGAAGGAATCATGCTTTGACTAAGGAAATATTTAAGAACTTCCATTATAGAGATGAAATGGTAAACTAGCTTGACAATCCTAAGAACTTGGAAACCATGCATTGGTTGATACTCCCAACAGATGAATCATCAAACAAATCAAATGTATAAATTAATACAAAGCCTTCCAAACACTACACCATTCCATAAAGATGAAAGCATCCACCATCCTTCAATCATTAGAAATTTGCCAATTGTATGTGCTTTAAGATGAGCTGAGTTAACGTGATGACCTTAATACAAAATTTTTATAGGAAATACAAGATACAACTTCACTAGAGATTGAAAAAATTGATCCTTTGGTCAATGGAGAGAGCCTTACTACCTTTTCCTTAGATACTAAAATTCAAGACTTGAGAATTTGTAGGTTCAACACTTTCAGAAATTAACTACATATTTCTCAAGATGTAAAAAATACTGAAACATTTGTGACTTAAGGTCACTTTTAAAAAAGTTATTTACAATAAGAATTCAAGAGAATATGAAGAGAGTGAATGTGATTCAAAAGACATGTTGTAAGAATAGAAAGATTTTAATTGTGGATGTAGACAATAAATCATGCACTTGGGTACATTTCTAGGTCCTAATCACATACTTACTATTCATATGATTCCTAAGTGAGAAAACTAGTAATTGACATATGTCTTTGGCCTCTTTTCTTTCTTTCTTGGTTTCTTCTTGGTCTTACACACCCTACTTCTTGCCCAGTTTAATTTTCACTACTTTATCATTCTTGACTTAGACACCAGCACCTATTCAGGATGCCAGTACCTAGGTCGCCCTCATCCCCTCTGGGTGCCCTCGACCTCTTTGTATCTTGCTCACCTCTTTTGGGCCTCTTTTATCTTTTGGGCATCTTATTTTCTTATGGGTCAGCCTTTTAGTTGTCAATTATGAAATTCAACCAAGGGAATCATATAAATATAAATTCATGTGACCATAATAAAGGACCAAGCTCTAAGCATCTACTTATCATCACCTAAGGTTGCATCCAAAGGCATTCTAAGATCATCAAAGTCATCCATCTAGCATTCATTCAAGGGACAAGGGACTGCATTTTTCTGCATACACTTCATAAGAGGGGAAGTTCATTTTTCCATCCACACATCTATCTACATTGGTACATCTAGATATTCTCACTATTCAAGTGCATCTTGCACAAGATCCACCTAGGGCACGATTTCTACATACACACAAAAACTACATGGATTCTGAAATGTAGTGCATTACCCAGTTGTAAGTTCACTCTGTCGGGTGATGGTCGGGGTCATTCTGAATCCCCATTTACATCTTTTTCTTTTTAGGATTTGATGTGTTTTGGGGTTTTATAGGAAATCTTTATCTTTGTAGGTTACAATGTAGCCAATTTTATGGATATAGTGCGACATACAGGTGATCAACACAAGAAAACGATTATAAGAATTTTTCACAGGTTTCACATGAAGTCATGACCTTCTATTAGTGGCCATAGGTGCCTTACCCATGGATTGCACCCTAGTCCAACTTGTTCCAATAGTTCTACAATTTCTTGGGTTCAGTTGCAACAGTCTGCCCTCTTGTTTCATTAATTTTCTAGCTCGGCATACTTTGGGATTTATTGCAAAACCAACTAAGTCACTTATTACCTCTCTTGACCTTAGGGCTTTAATTTCCATTTGCTTATTGCTTGTGTCAAATATGTACTTCTTATCAGCACCATTTATTATGGATGAATTGTGATCTCTAGAATTAGGTTTCACAAATTTCAATATTTGTTAAATCACATGTACTGATGCTGCCTTTTGGATGTAAACATTAGGCGGCTTCTTTATCCCTTTTAATCATCACCAAGGCTAGTTTAGTCAATCTTGGATGCTCATTTGGCTTTCCATGAAGTTAGGACATAGTTTCCTACACTCAAGTTGGTCCCAATTCCCACTAGGTCTAAGATGTCAAAAATTCTTGCTATGGAGCTTTGGAAACCACTTTTTCTTCAAATTTGAAGCAATTTCTCCCCAGTGTTTTTCAATTTTGCTCTCCTTTTTGGCTTGAAACAATATTTTCTAGCATTGTTGTAATGTAAACTCCATTTTGTAAACCTTAAAATTTAGTTGTGGAGTTACTCAAGTCAGGGGAGGTATAAGACTCATATTGTAACTACTTTTCATTCATTGATCAATCAATTCAAACAACACTTGGAGCTCTAAGTATGTACTTCAGGGAAAAAGACATTTTTTGCATCAAGATCTGTTGTATCCAAGACTGTACAATACAATGTTAAGGATTGCATGCATGAGAATTAGATCATAAGAAAATAACAGGTGAGTAGAACTAACATGAGTGATAATTCAATAAGGATGTTAAGAAATCATCATGAACATGATAATAAAGAAGAAATCAGGGACCTTTGTGAATTGTATATGTGTAATTCATTGCATAATCCACAAATAAGTGAGTTAGAGATAGTCAATGCAAACTCAGAAAGAAGATAGCTTGTGTCTTAAGTTGTGAAAGTCATTAAAGATCTATGTTTCTGGAAGTTATCCTTTACTACTTTTGTTTCATCCCTATTGACTTATAAAACCCTGATCTCAGTGCCAGGACATTGTATTTTGAAGATAATTTTTGTGAAATATGAATGGATAAGTCTCATTGTTAAGCCCCAAAGCATTTGGAAGCATGCACAAACCCAATTGAAGCCCTGAGAAGTTTTGACAAGCCTTCTATGATAAATGGTGAAAAGTTATGCATTCTCGGGCTTCTGTGAGAGTTTCCTAGGGTTTTAGGAAATTTTCTTGGATCTGACTAACCTCAGGCTCTTCTTGAAATTTTGTAGAAAGTACTGTGAGTAGGTAAGAAGGAAGAAAATTGAGGTTTTAGTCCTTAAATATTTCCCCATAATTAGAGATTCATGACAGTTGGCTGTAGTAGACTGTCACAAGTAGGGGGGCCTAATTTAGAGACTTCAAATTTTGATTTTTAGTAAAATTTTCTAGGGAGTGAACCCTGAATTTTTTCAAAAAGAATATTGTGCTTGACGAGTTTTTGAATTGCTAATTTATTAGACAAATTAGTCTCATCGTCACTGGTTGTATCAAGTTTTATATAAGAACATGTCTGGTAAGAGATTAGTGGTTTAGAAAGAAGAAGTTGTTAAAAAAGCAACAATTTCTCTAAGAGTTGAACTAACTGAGGTTGCCCACATTTGTAACTCATTAAAGGGTACCTTAAAACATTTTCATTTTTTTTAGAAACCTTGTATATTGTTCTATCCTATACCTAAATAAGAGCAAGGTTCTCAAGTACCCTAAGTTGGAAATTTTGCAAACAGAGGTTGAGATGATAAATTCTTGTGCTTCCATGGTTATGAATGTTTGAGATATACTGAATAAAGGATAATGAAAATGTTTGTAGCTTTGAGTCAATTGAATTGATCCAAAAGGGTGAAAGTTGCAAACTTTGGCGTTTCCAAGCTTAGCGAAAAAGTATTGTTTTGCGAGTATTGAACTGAGTTGAAGTGAATATCTAATATTTCTTGTTGTGAATGTGAAGTCAAGAGATGTAACTACATCACTTCCTTGGATGCTTATTTTATTATATAACTTATTTTCTTGGACCTGTAAATGATGCTTCACACCTTATCTTGACTGATCATCTTTGGTCATGCTTAGAAAACTCTATTTCAATTCTTCATCTTTGCGAGCAATAGTACGATGCACAAATAAACTCCTTGTCACGAACATGATAACTTGTCTTCAACATGAGAAAAAACTCATCTTACAATTATCATGAAGCATGTAATCACACCAAAAATGCCCCAAAATTGGTAACCATGAGCTCTCTTATATTTGACAGTATCGGAGATGCTTGAAAATTCTCGGTGGCAACATAAAAATTCTATGAATGGAAACACTTCCTCTTAGAGATATGAAATAAAACACTGAATGAATGAATAATGTTTTCTTGAAGAATATGAGCACTCCCTATCATATCTCTTGAATGGAGAGTGACGAGGAGATTGAGAATACACCAAGATCTTGGTTCTCATCATGAAATCCTTAGATTGATTCAACAAGATTTTACATGATCAACAATACTCCTATGCATTCTAAATTAGTGTAACAAATGGGTTTTTCTTCTTATCCAGGTGTCTTTAATGGTCTTCAAAATCCATGTGTTTAGTATTGATCTCTCCAATATCAAGGTATTTGGAAACCAAGACCAAGATAGGCTCATATTCAGAGTAATGGAAATTCGTTTTGCGATTTTGTGGTATTATGGAATTGAGAATGATGGTGGAGTTTAGAGAGATAAGAAAAATGGGATTTTGAGTTTGTTTACAAGAATTTAGGATTTTTAATGGTTTTTAATGTTTTTATAGGATGAATTCTTGTTTAGGTCATTGTGGGGGAAAAAAATCCAAATAAGATGAGCCTCAATTTGTTGGAAAGGTATTTCTGATATGAAGAGATCTCTAAAGTTTTTTATAAACAACAAGAAATGAGGAAACAATTTCTACTTGCAAGGTAAGCTTGGAAAATGGATTTTAATGGAGAGTGGGCTAAAAATTTAGTTCTTCATTCTAGAAGAAATACACATCCAAATGACTTGATTATTGATTTTCTATAAAGGAATGCTGGAGAATAACAAGTGATTTGAATTTTAGGAAGGTATCTTGTGAGGATTTGAAAGAAATGGCAAAAAAAATTTCAATGTAAAGAGGGTTTTTGAGTGGTTTTGGAAGCTAAAAATGGATTTACTCATATCACTTGAATCCTTTCACCTTATCACATGGGTAATATATCAAAAGTATGTTTTTTTCAAGGAAATTTCATTGGAAAAGTTTCAAAGGTTTCATCCTTGAGGTTTTCAAGCAATGATCAAATCAAGTTTGATTGGTTTTCAAAACTAGGGTTTCAATAGTTGCAATCTTCAAGAGACCATAGAAAATAATCCACTCCACCATATGCCATGTTCTTCATATCAACTTCAATTATTTTTCAAGAGGAGGATGTGTTCAAAGTTTGAGAGTGATGTTGGACCCTATTATATTGGTTGGTGTTGTCATTGATGTCACATGTCATTGATGGTAAAGGAGGAGTGAAATGGCATGCATGTAGGTGTCTATCAATGGTGTTCAATGATTTCAAGTTGGTTCTTGGAGTCTTTAAGATGGTCTCAGAGTGCTAAAGACTTAATTAGTGAGGTTGTTGATCATTGAAGGTAGAGTGTATATTGGTATGCTTAGCTCAGAGGTTCTACAAGTCAGATATGGTGGTACTAGCATGGGAAATTCATCTTGGAGTGAGTTTTAGGTCATCCGGTGGAAGTATCAATTGAAACTGGTTCATTTGGGCCTAGTTATAGAGCCTAATGAGGTGTGAAAGCTTGATACAGGTAATGAAAAGACCATGTAAGCATGGTAGGATCCTAGGGATGTTGTCTAGGGCATGTATCAAAAACAAAATTTTTTATTTTAGAGCCTGGAGGTAAACCTTGAAGGTTCACCAAAATTGCCTTTGAGGACTAACAATGTATGCTGAGGTAAATGAGATAGGTATGAGCTATACATGAAAATATATGGATAAAAAACCTATGAATAGTATAGAGGGGTGTCTTGTAGTTCTCCATGCCAAATTTCATCAAGTTTTGAAGAGGTATGTGGAAGTTATGCAAATTTTTCTAAAACTGGTTCATTGAGAAATACAAATTGAGCCCTTTGTCTTCTGCGAACCCAAGAAAAAATATAGAACCTTCTTTAGATAAATAATAGAAGGAGTTTTTAGAGAGAATTCTAAGCCTGAAATGTTTCAAATTTTTTGAAACATATTGGTTAAGAATCAAGGAAGTTATGATCTTTTTTCTACCCGTGTTTTTCTCTCTCTAGGGCTCTTTCTTGAGTTAATTGACTTAATTGGAGTTTTCTAATTCTAAATATATTTTACAAGCTAGATACACTCCTCAGAAGTATATAAAACCTTCTATAATTCAAAATGGTGAGTCCATTGTACCCTAGGGTGGAATGTGCCATATAGGCATGTATGTGCTTTGTAAAGCTATGTCTGGGCAGTCATACATTGAGCACTCCAAGCTTGTGTTTCTTCAGTAGAAGATGTTGTGCAAAGGTTACTTAGAGTTTATGAGGTGTTAATAACCATCTACAGGATCAAGAAAACTTTTTGGAACCTCTTATTGCTACTTTGAAATTTTCTACAAACCTATGCCTAATGTTCGTGTTGAAGATTCTTTAATTTTTATTCATTTTCATTAATTCTCGAGAAATAATTCCTTGGTAGTTTTTTCTAAGAAAAGCTTTCAATCTCTGTGCAGTGCTGACAAGTGTTTTAAATGATGTTTCTTTGTTGTTGAAGCTTGTGTTCTTCATGAAAAATGCATAAATAATAAGAAATGGCATAATCATGTTTGGTGTGATCTCATATTGGTTTGAAAAGGTGGAAAAAACGTGATAGTAGGGTAATTGCAAACACGAAACCCTACCTCAGCTATCACAGTCAACTGAATGGATGTAAATTGGTGAAAAAGGTTCTTGGAACATTAAAGTTTGATCAATTTGACAACAATGGAGATGTGATGAACCCTTTTCAAAGCTTCTAGTGTTTGACAGTGTTTGTCTTAGTCCAAGTGTGTAATGCAAAGCTATTTTTTTGTTAATTGAGTTGTCAAGACCTTTGTTTGGTCTTGTTGAGAAGATGTAAGGTCATGGGGCAGCTTCATTCGAATTGAATGAGTTCTAGGAGAATTCAAAGGGTCTGAGATAGTTAAAAAACTCATGCTTTCCTCATCTAGCTCGAATGGGAATATGAAGAGTTTTTTAATCAAGAACAATGAATAAGTCAAATGAATATATGAAACCTACAACCAAATTTTGAATAGATTGTTTTTCCTTGTGTGAGTGCTCGAGAAAAAGGGTTGAAGTACAATGAAAAATGTTGAGAAGAAGTTGAAAAGTATTGAATTTTTTTTGATTCAGTAATGGTGCATAAGGATATATGAAAGTGATACATCAAATGGTGTTGAGTCTTTTAAAAAGGAGCAGAAGTGTGAAGTGAGCCAATGGGCAGAGTGAAATTGTTTGAGATATACATATTTTATGACTAGAAAAAAATATTTGAAGGGTTTGGAAGTTAAATTTAAAGCCTGTGAAACCTATATGTATGTTTTAAGTATTGAATAGTGGAATGAACATGGCATTGAGTTAGTAAGCCAAGAAGAGTTAGCGAGTGCTTAAAAAGATCAGAAAGCAGGTGAAAGGTGAATAGGGTTTTATTTATTAATGAAATGATAGGTGAAATAAGAAGTTTAGTTTGCTAATTTAGGGTCACAATCAGGTGCTTTGTAACCAAGTTGAAGAATGATGAAATGTTGTGTACACACTGAGTTGTAACTCAGTATAATTAGAAATTTGTAGCTTTCTTGCAAGTTGTAGCTTGCTTATGATCAAGTTGTAGCTTGATTTGAAGTTGTAGCTTCATCAGTTGAGTTGTAACTCAACACTTTTGTAACCATTGAGAAAATAGTCCTTTGGTTCAGTGGGCTTTTTTCCCTATTTGGGTTTCCCACTTAAAAACTCATGTCTCTCTCTCATGTGTGATCATTGTTTCATATGATTTGTGTTTTTTTATAGCTTAATAATTTGATTGAAGGTTGAATTGACAAGCAAAATTTGAATTGAACACTGATTCACCCCCCTCTCAATGTTCCATTTTCTAACAAGTGATTCAACTAAAGGATGATGAGATATGAGAAAAATAAGGTATGAGAGAGCTAGGGCACATAAGTGGTTTTGTGCGCATGTGAGGAAGCAAAAAAAACTTTTGAGTGGTTTCATGAGATGCAATTTACCTTTTTTCAGATTTAGGATTTTGGAGGGAAGAGGAGTTTTAAAAACATCTTGAAATGGAGGTGGAGTTTAGGTCTCGCAAATGCAAAGTGGAAACTGTGCCTACTTTGCAATCTCCACCTCAAAAATGCACCCAAATTAGTCTTAGGCATACTTTGGTGGTGCAATTACACCTCTAAAGTGCTCCAAGTGCAATGGGTCTTCTAAAGTATTCCAAGGGAGAAGGGGTGGGACCCACAACATGCACAACCTTCTCAATTTGCATTTTTTCATTACTTTTGAACCATTTTCATCCACCAATAGGAGGAGGGAACATTTTGGTTGTTGGTATTTCAAAGTGGAGTTTACAAACTTGCAATGCACTCCCAAAAGGCCGCCAAGCTCCAAAAGTGTGCCAAGTGCACTTAAGTTGATGACATCATCATGTCAACGAACAATTAGAATGTAGACTACACTTTTTGGTCCGACACCAAAACTTAACATTTCCAGGGCACATAATATATGAATTTGACTGGAAACATGCAAAAAATGTAATGAAATCATTTAGAAACTTTTAAAATGAGTTCTTCATGAGTTTTAGTTAACTTACAACTTTTTCCTATGAAGGTGCACTAGTGAGCTGAGTTGTCGCATGCATTTGAGATAAATATGAACCAAACTAACACTTGGTTCATGAAAGGGAGTTCTATTTACTTCAAATTGGACCATTTTTAGGCTCTGACTCCACTTGAGGTTACCGAAATCTTGAGTTCAAGTTCCCTTATCCGGAAAGACCATCGTGCCTTTGTGTTTGGAAGGTTTACGATTTTAATGTTCTCATAACCTTATCTTATATATTCCATTGTGTAATAGACACTGCAATATTTTCAACGACTCTGATTTAAGTTCCCAAAACCAACAAAAATTCTTGTAACCTTTCTCATAAGTTGACCCTTCTTTAAGGATCACACACACATTTTCCCAAAAAAGTGTTAGGAGAGAAATATTTCCTAAAACCATTTCAAATCTCACCGAATTTCCCTAAACTATGTTGTCATAAATAAAACTGTAAGACCTTTTTGTTGACTATAATATTGGATCTTGAAACAATCCGAGGCTCCCCAAACCTTTCTCAGAAGTTGACCTTTGAAAATAGGTAATTTGGCAATTCTAACCCACTTGACCAAAAAGTGACAAAAAAATTCGTGGGGTTGTCAAGTAAAATGTGGAGACATTTTACATGCTAACAAGTTCTTAAAGAAATACTGTGATTGATCTTCCTTTACCACCTCTCTTGTACATATAGGCTACTTTATTTTTTTATACATAGTGTAGACACTCAAATTTAGTAATTTGCACTTTGGAAACCCTTGATTTAACTATGCACTCTTGCTATGATAATACATCTTCTCCATTTCTGCTTAACACTTTTCATGGTCCATTGTTTATCTTGTTTATCCTTACACACTGACACATCAATGCATTTTGAGAATACAATACATGAAACCAATATAAAAACATCGGTTGATAGGTCCCAAACCTCAATTTATATACTTTATGCTCCCAGTCAAGGCCATACAATTTGGTCAATAATTTATATCCAGTCTCGACCCATATATATCCTCTGGGACCGACATGTCCTCAACTTTACATTCAAATCAGCATCTTTCATTGGGTCTTATACTTCATCTGGGTCGTCTTTATTAGATAAATCATCTATGGATCCTTTTATAAGTCAATAAACACTACATCATTTGTTAACCTGAAACTCCTAAGACAATGAATAGAGCACTAACATCATACACTTTCAAAAAGGCACCAAAATATCCTTAAACCTCACACTATCACATATGAAGTCATTAGGGAAACACCAACATCATGTATAAAGCGAAAAACTAAGTCAAGGAAGCCATATCTCTTATCCGCAAGCACTCAAACATCCTCTCTCCAAGTGTTTTAACAAGATCCAATTAAAAAAAACATGGTCAAATTAATTTCTAAATTTGATTGATCTATCTAGATATCACATGCTAGGTGGAGAACAACGTGTGGTTTGAGGGCTCTTCAGAGTAGTGCCAACTTTAATGGTGCACGGGGGTTCCCACAATCCTTTTAATGTTTATTTTTTAGGACTCTTCATCCATGGCTAGGGTTTGAGGTGAAGTACAATCCATTTATATAACCGTGTTACACTTGTGAAAACTAGGGTTTGATAGCAACAAAAAAATCAAGGCAGATGGCCAACACAGAAAGTTGCAAGAGAAAAAAAAGAGCATGTACAATATCATATAGAAGGGTCTAAACCATATGGTATGATCCTGAAACAAGGTGGTTTGCAGTTACAGTCTCAGTTCTGAGGCACTTCTAGGTTTAAATCTCCCTATTCTATTAGTGAGCAATCCTAAATGTTTCTAGAATAGTCTACAATCAAATAAGTGTACTCATTCCATTTTGTTTTCAAAGTTATATCATGTGTTGCATGATCTGGACACTATTCTAATATTGCATGATCAATGTTGGAATTTAATTAATTAGAATAATCACCAATCTCTGAACCTTATCTCATTAAACCTAATTAAATTGTACATCACTCATCTCAATACTTTAATTAAGGGTAAAAACTTATGTAGATATATAGAGCATAATTTTACATTTCCACATTTATATTAAGATTTTATGTATTAACATAATATTAACATCTTATGTTTCCTATTATAGCCTTTATTAAATAGTTTTCCATGCTTTATATCTTTTCCTCCTCTTTTACCTTGTACCTAATGGTTTTATATGCTTCATAGATTTTCCTCATATTATTATTGCTTCATGCTATGCATCATAGATTTTCCATATTACTACCTATTGCTTGGTTTTATATGCTTCATAGATTTAGTTTATTACTACCTACCTCTTAGTTTAGACCCCACTTTTCCTTTGGATACTACTCTTTACTTATTATCTCTTATTTTATCTTATATCACGCTTCCAGGATTTCATTTTTAAACTTGCATTTTATGATCTTAGGGAATCAACCAAACCTTCCTAAAAATGAACATCATTTATGACTACCATTTTTTTACCTTAGGCCCCTAACCATATTCAAGAGTCTTCTTAGAAATGAATAGAAATGGTTGAGAGTGTCCTTTTATCTTTTAGAGTCAATTATGCTTATGGTAGCTCAACTTATGCAATTTATCTATGTGTCTCCCATCCATAGTTTACCCTATCTTATGAAGAAAGTATCAAAAAAATTGGAAGTGTATCACTCCATATTTATAGCAATTACCCAATCATATCTCATAATTTATTTGTATTACACACTGCCTACTGAGCCCATCAAGGTCAGTGTCAAGATAACACTTTTTTTTTTCTAAATTATGTCTAGGATTATATAAGTGTAAAGGATTGTAAGTTCTCCTCTATAACAATTCAATGTTAGCACTATAATGTTTTTCATCTTTCATATCATTTGATTGATCTTTTGAATTTACATGGAAAAGGAACATAGACAATTAAAAAATAAAATAAAGCTATATTGTTAAAGAAAATTAAAAAAGATAAATTATTACAATTAAAATTAAATCATAAAATAAAGATATGATATCCTTAGCATGCCCCTATCATGGTTCAAAAATCAAACACCAAATTAGTCTCATCGCAAAGCATAAGGTCCTTTGGGGTGTAGTAGGTTTTTCTCAATGGGGTAGGAGGCTACATATCTATCATCAGTCCTCCTTCCTTTTCACGCAAGTACCTAATCCCTGTAGTAGGAATATGAAACTTTAATTGAGGTCTTGGGGAATGGGGAAATATGTTATGGGAAGTTAGGAAACTTTTTTTTTTTTGCATATCATAGATTGACATGGGTTATTCTTATACTTCAATAGTTAGTCCAAGCCAAAAACATGTGCATTTGTGTTCCTTCACTCCTTGATGCTAAAAAATATTATCCTCATTGGTTTTATTAGAGTGTTTTGATTTTGGTAAAGAATGTTTTTTTACCTTGGTGGCTCCCAATTTCCCCTCCCTTTACATTGCTTTCCTTTGTCAGAAAGAATAATTTATAAGTATTCCCCCATTGTATTTACATTTATTTCTCCATATTATTTTAAACATTTTAGCATTGCAACATGAATTATGGTTTAAGTACATTATTTCAAACCTCCCTACTCGAGTATCTATTGCATCTTTATACTTTTACAATACTCTCTCTCGACCAATGCTATGTTTTTCCTAGATGTCTCTTAATTATGTTAGGGATTCTAAGTGTCACATCCCAATGGTTCATTATTTACAAGACTACTAGTTTGGTTGACTCTATCACAACGAGTACCTTATGAAATTTTACTAGGTTCCTTTGGACCTAATTTATTCTTCCTTTATAAGTATGCATGGATATGAACAATGCCTTTAGATACATATCTTATAATATTTTTCAGCCACACTACTTTGGCTGATTCATTTATCAACTAACAACTTATGAAATCTTCTAGTATTTATTCATACCTAATATAGTAGCTCCTTATAGGATATCTAGAATTGACCTAGAACCCGTTTATTATCTACTTGTTTTATACACCTTTTTTAGGTATACTAGTTTGGTTGATTAATTTCCAAACTAGAACAATATGAAATCTTCCAGGTTTCTCAAAATTAATTTAGTCTTCTTTTATAAGGCTATTTGGACATGAGCTAGTCCTATTTATCTACTTATATTTTGTTACCTTAGGTTATTCTTTTCAAGACTACTATAGTCAATTCTTCCCTCATAAGGCTATTTGAGCATGATTTGGTCACATTTATCTACTTATATTTCCTTACTTTATGTTATCATTTTCAGAACTACTAGATCAATTGATTTATTTACCAACTAACAAATTTTCTATGCTTTATAGGTTCTTTAGACCTAATTAACTCTTCCCCTTTAAGTTATTCAGACTTGACCTAAACCTTTGTTTCAACTATTATACTCCCTAGGTTTTAGGTCTGCTAGTTTAGCTAATTAATTTCTTGACTAACGCCCTTTTGAAAATAAGGCCACGACCTAGTTTTCTTTTTTAGAATTTTCCTAGCACACATATTTAACAACCTACCATATGATATTTGAACCTAACCTATCCTTCTTCACCAAAATTATCATAACAATGTCCTATGATCTCTTTTTCTTTATTTCTTTTATATACCTACTTATAGAATCACTTGTGTATTCTTACATTGTTATCATATCCTTTTAGTCTTGTATCATTATGGTTCATAAGCATAATTAAACCATCCATGACCAAGATGAGAGGTAACATGTATCCCTTTTTGCCAAAATATACGTCAATAAAATTTCATTTGGTTGAGACCTCATTTATTATTTCATTTACAATCACTTCCTATGATTTTAATAAGCCATGTTTCTGCAAGATGATATTGAATTACACTCTTATGAAACACAATAATATTTGGTGTAGGCATATTAATGCATCTTATTATTAACTCTTAATTATGATTTCTATTTGTGGTTTTTTAGCACATTAATCTCACATATTACATGTCTTAAGGAGCATATAGGGAGCAATGCCGGGTTGGTAGGAAATACCTTGTGAGAGATTCATTTTCTATAGTATCATCCTAGTTTTCCCTAGTATGCCTCATTATTACCTTCTTACTAATTTATTACCATCTCTTTACGATCACTTGATATCATCATCTTCACATCTATCTATAACAACTTCAAATCCCCTTTGGATCACTTTCCCAGCTATTTTAAGTGTTTGTTCTACCTCCATTATATATCCTCTCCTTAACTATGTAATACTATTTTTAAGTTAATGGCATAGATTACAGTCAATTTTGTTTCGTAGAAAAAAATTTCAACCTAAAAACACTAACCATAATCAATTTTGTTGGCTAAGAAAGATCACGACTTTAATGTATGTTATCATATTAATGTGCATCATTTTTATCCTTTCTCTGTATCACCATCACATAGTTTTCTTTTATTTTTTCTCACAAATATTCCCTCAAAGGTTTAAGATGTTTAGGGTTTAGTAGAACTCATACTTGGAAGTATACTTTGAAGCATTTGGTCACTAGGAGCTACAAGAATATGATTTGCACCAATAAGGTCACCAAGTCTTTGGAGTTTCTAAATTTGTTCTACTTATGTCTTATACCTATCCCTCTTATGATCCACTAACAACAACTCCCTCACGAAGAACTATTAACCATTGGGAAATCAAGCATTACAATAAGAAGAGAGAGCTGCAATATTTATAGATATTGGACAGCTTCTATCTCATCCACAATACATGGAAATAGATAAACTAATCTGAGAATAAAATGCAGGATAATATTCACTTCCCCTAATTGCACCTATTTCCCCTCATGAAATCATCTGGGAATAAACAAAGTGAGATTGAACAATATCTCACAAAACATGTGATAAGACAACTAAGGACAACTAAAGACAACTATCAGTTGACTTAATCTAATCTAACTAAAGTAATTAAAAAATTACTTTATTATAATATAACATTTAACTCATATGTTGAATTAAGTGTTAGTTTATTTCTAACATTCCCCCCCTTAATTCAACATATTCTGAAGAGAGCTGGTGAGAAATAATCTAAATGCCTCAAATTTAGGACGTGCAAGAGATTTGGTGAAGATATCTACACGTTGATGATCTGTCAGGAAATGTTGAAGCTATATGTTGTTATTCTGAACATGTTCATGGATAAAATGGACTTGCATTTCAATGTGTTTTGTGTGTTCATGAAAGACTGGATTCTGAACAAGTTTTACTACTCCTTCATTGTCTACATGAAGAATGGTTGGATGATCCTGTGGAAGTCCCAACCCTTCAAGTATACGTTTGAGCCAAATCACTTCACAGACAGCTCCTCCTGCTACGTGATATTCTGATTCTGTGGAAGACCTTGAAACACAGCTTTGTTTCTTGCTTCCCCATGAAATAGGTCCAGATCCCAAAAAGAACACAAACCCAGAAGTGGATTTTCTGTCATCTATATTTCCTGCATGATTTGAATCTGTATAACCAGTCAAGAAGAAGTTATCATTCTTCTTGTAATCTAATCCAAAATCCACAGTTCCTTTAATATACCTTAGTATTCTTTTTGTTGCTTTCCAATGACAAAATCTTAGTTCTTGCATAAACTGGGAAAGGTAACTAACTGCATAACTGATGTCTAGCCTAGTATAGGTTAATTAAATGAGACTCCCAATCAACTGTCGATAAAGAGTTACATTTACTTCTGCTGATGGATCTTTCCGAGATAATTGAAGCCTTGTCTCCATAGGTGTTTCCATTGGGATGCTATCCATCATTTTGAATCTTTCAAGTGTTGTCTTGGAATATTTTACTTGAGATACAAATATGTGTTTATTTCTTTGCCATACTTCAAGTCCAAGACAATAATGTAGAAGTCCTAGATCTGTCATTTCAAATGACTTACTTAGATCTTTCTTAGTTGTTTCTATCATATTCACTGATCCTCCAGTGATGATTATGTCATCGACATAAAAAACTACAATCACTAACTCCCCCCCTTGCTTTTTGAGATATAAGTTAGGATCATATGGACTTCTTTTAAATCCTTTACTTAAAAGATGCTCATCAATTTTTATATACCAAGCCCTGGGTGCTTGTTTTAGACCATACAGTGATTTTATGAGTCTACATACTTTGTCTTCATTTCCTGGAATTATAAAACCCTCAGGTTGAGTTAAGTAGACTTCTTCCTGTAAGTCACCATTTAGAAAGGCACTTTTCACATCCATTTGATGAACTTTCCAACCAAATTGTTTAGCTAAGGAAAATATCATTATGATTGTTTTAATCTTAGTTGTGGGTGCAAATGTTTCTTCATAATCAATGCCTTCTTTTTTAGCATACCCTTTTGCTACTAATCGTGCCTTGTGTTTATCGATGCTTCCATTTGACTTGTACTTTGTTTTAAATATCCATTTGCAACCTATTGCTTTCTTCCCTGGTGGAAGATCTGTAAGTTGCCATGTATTATTCTTAATCAAAGACTTATATTCAGAATTCATTGCATCTGACCAAGGTTTTGATTGTAGGGCTTCTTGAACTGTAGTTGGCTCAGTTGATTCAATAACTGTGCTCATTAAGGCTAAGTTAACTTCATTTTGAGCCATGCTACGAGTTCTTGGTCCAAAAGTGGATGTGTTTGGTTCACTATCCAACTTAGCATCTTTTATTACATTTGTATACCACTTAGGCATATGTTTAGCTGTAGGTGATGAAGTTGTATTATCTGTATGATCATCATTATTATTAACTTTATCATCATTATTTTCTTCAAAGTCATAGCCATCTTCAATTTTCACAGTAGGACTATCTTGAGAATTGCTTAAGTTTTTGAAAGGAGCATCTGCTTCCTTATTCTCAAAGAACTCAACATCTCTACTTGTGAAAATTTTCCTTGTTTTTGGATCCATTAATCTGTATCCCAAAGCTTCTTCACTATATCCCAAGAATATGTAAGTTTCTGATTTCATATCAAGTTTCTTTCTTTTCTTCTTAGGAATTAGCATACTTGCTTTGCATCCAAAAACTCTTAAGTGTTTTATTGATGGCTTATGCCCTGACCAAGCTTCCTATGGAGTTATTCCATCAAGTGCGGAAGTAGGAGCTCTATTCAGCAAATATACTGTTGTTTTAACTGCTTCTGCCCAATATGTTTTGCTTAACCCTGAATCATCAATCATGCACCTTACCATATCCATTATTGTTTTGTTTCTTCTCTCAACTACACCATTTTGTTGTGGTGTATATGGAGGTGCCATCTATCGACGAATTCCATTTGTTTCTAAGAAAGCCTTGAATTCATTACTGGTGTATTCACCCCCTCGATCTGAGTGGAGAGTCCTTATCTTTTTACTAGTTTCTGTTTCAATGGCTACCTTAAAATTTTTGAAGGTTGCAAAAGCTTGATCTTTGGTTCTTAAGTAGTAAACCCACATTTTTCGTGAGTAATCATCTACAAAGAGCATGAAGTACTGAAACCCTGTATGACTAGGTCTCATTGGTCCGCATAGATCGGTATGCACTAGATCTAATATACCACGGGCCCTGTATGTACTTTTGTGAAATGGTGCTCTATGTTGTTTTCCTGCCAAACAATTTGTACACTTATGTGTATTTTTTCTGAAATGTGGTAGTCCTCTAACCATGTCATATTTCTGAAGTGTGTCAAGATAGCTAAAACTTACATGGCCAAATCTTCTATGTGCCATAATTGTGTCGATGAATCTTCCTTACTGATAAGATCCTGATTGTTGGTTTGAACAAAGTCCAACTGAAACATCCGACCCATTCCTGAAGCTTTAGCTACAATTTTGGAGTTTTTAGACTTATCTTTGATGAGACACATCTTCTTTCCATTTGTACAATCAAAGTCTACTTTCAAGTTGTGCTCCAAGAGTTGACTAACTGAAAGTAAGTTCTTTGTTAATCCTGGAACATAAAGGACATCTCGTATAGTACATTTTCTTGATCCGAGAGGTAACGAGATGTTCCCAATGCCTTGTATTTTGTATGAAGAATCATCACCTAACGAAACATGGTCTTTGTTAGGTGTGTTCCTTAACTAAGTAAACCATTCATTTGTCCCTTGTCATATGCTTTGTAGCCCTTGATTCTACATACCAAATTGACTTAGGTGAATTGTTGACTTGAGTTGATTGTGCAACAAATAGGAAGTCCTCATCTTGCGGGTTATCTTCCTCTTTGGCTATGTTATCGTGTTGTTGTTTCTTTTTCTAGTTTCCTTTCTTTTGACTTTGTTGATTGTTCTTGTAACCTTGATTTGATTGTTGAGAAGTTGGTTTCTTACCACTAGATGATCCTTTCTGAAAAGTGTTATACCAACATTCTTTCAAATCATGCCCTTGTCTGCCGCATATCTGACACTGTTTTGATTCATTGTGTCTCTGATGACTATGTTGTTGATTCTGTTGCTGATTAGTCTGCTTATTTCTTTGTGATGAATTCATCTGATTCTTCCCTTTGTGATATGAAGAGAGGGCTTGTTCCTCTTCTTCTACAGGTTTGTGTAATGACTCTTCTTGTTGAAGCATGTTCACTAACTGTTCAAAAGTTGTTGTTGGACCCATTATATTAAGAGTTGTTACAAATATCCTGTATGAGCTTGGAAAATCTCTTAGAATAATAGGAATTAATGAACCATCTTTGATTTCTACTTCCATAGCTTCAAGAGAAGATTTTAATACAACAACACGTCTTAAAAATGATTCTATTTTTTCATTTGATTTCATTTTAAGACTGTGTAATTGAGTTTGAAGTTGTAAAATAGTGTTTTTGTTCTTAGCTTCATACACTGTTGCTAATTTTTCCCACGCTTCTTGAGTAGTTTTACATTGTCTAATGTGAGGTTGTACTTCATCAGTTACACCAAACATTATTATTAACTTAGCTTTTTGATTTTCTCTATCAAATGTACGTATTTGGATTGCGTCAGTTTCTGGTCTCGTTAGCAAGCCATTAATTACACCTATTAAATCTTCAAATTCAAGTTGTGTGCATATTTTCATTTTCCATGCAGCATAGTTATCTCCTTTGAGGAGTTGTGATTCCGGAAGAAAAAATTTAGGTGCATTTTCCATGTTGGGTGATAGAATTGAGAGAGAGAGAGAGAGAGAGAGAGAGAGAGAGAGAGAGAGAGAGAGAGAGAGAGAGAGAGAGAGAGAGAGAAATTAACAGTACGACACCCCCCTTCAGATCACACTCAAACACCCACCCCAAATTTCTAGGTTCTACTAATTTTTGGGCTCCTTTTCGGTCGTGTTACAATGAATTTTTTGGCACTATTGGCCCTGTTACAATTTTGGCTCTGTGGCCGATTTGCAAAAATAAAATAAAATTTTGGACTCTTTGGTCTCTTTTCAAATAAAAAAATCTTATTTTTGCAATTTTTACAAAATAAATCTTTTCCAAATTAAAATCTAGACCAAGACGTAGAGCTCGCAAAAAAACACACTTTAAAAAAAAATGGCACCTCAATCCGAGGTACCAGTTGAAAGTTATGACTCTTTTAAGTTATAATATTTTTATCTTTCCGGCCCCTTTCCAAAAATGGAAAAAATTTTTTTTCTAAAATTTTTTTCCAAAAAAGGAATTTTTTTTTTAAAAAACTTTTTTAAAAAAAAAATGTGGTTGAGACTTACGTGCATGTGTGCAGCTTTGTTTCTCCACTGCATCCTTGTTTCCTCCGCCACCACCTCAATTTATCATATTTTATACATCTTTTCTTTTACTTGGCTTTACACATATGATACTTTTCTCCAACAGTTTGTTTCCTTCTTTTCTTGTCTCTTTGATTGCAGGATCTAGTGTGGTTGGGTCTGCAAATGGAGGTTAATCTACAAACAAGATCTCTTTTTTCTTCAAAACTTTGGCTACAACTCCTTGTATTGATTAGACTTTATTGCAGGTGTGCCGATTTGGAGCTTGATTCAAGGTTCCTCACTCCCTGAAATGTATAGGGTTAGATGCTTGGAGATGTGAGTTTCGAGATTGATCCAATGCCACAACTCACTGACAGGGTCTAAGAGAACACAATTAATAGAGGATAATGGGGGTCTCTTATTTTAGAGACAAAAAAACCCCAGAACAATTGCATATAAATTTTTCTTAAATGAAAAAACAATACTTTTTTTTTAAAATTCAAGAAGTGAGATTCAAACTATAAATTCAAAAAAAACTTCCTATGTAATTTTCTGCAGTACTTCTTTTGTTGTTGCTGGTGTGTGGAGTGCGAGCAGGCGTTGTGTGAAGAGGCTGGCATCAACTTTGGATCATCCTAGCTCAAGCTTCTTATTCCTCCTCCCTCAAACTTCCTACACTCCCTAGCACTTACAGGTTCAGGCTCTTCCGTGCTCTGATACCAAATCTTGACAATGAATACTTGAAAACAATATTTTTACATAGAAACAAGAAACAAGACGGTGCTTGTGTATTTTATTAATATCAAAATCAAGCATTACAATAAGAAGAGAGAGCTGCAATATTTATAGATATTGGACAACTTCTATCTCATCCACAATACATGGAAATAGATAAACTAATCTGAGAATAAAATGCAGGATAATATTCACTGCCCCTAATTGCACCTATTTCCCCTCATGAAATCATCCGGGAATAAACAAAGTGAGATTGAACAATATCTCACAAAACATGTGATAAGACAACTAAGGACAACTAAAGACAACTATCAGTTGACTTAATCTAATCTAACTAAAGTAATTAAAAAATTACTTTATTATAATATAACATTTAACTCATATGTTGAATTAAGTGTTAGTTTATTTGTGTGTTGGCCCTATAATGCCCCATACTTATATCCTAATCTATATTTTTTATAAAATTAAAAATGTAATCATAATAAAAATCTTAGATAACATACAATATGGACACCCCAACTTGAAGAATTCACATGTCTACTCTAAACGGATGAAGTTCTATGAAGGTTGAAAAACTGCCAATATAAGCAAGGTGGAAGGTGGGCAACTATGGGTTTATACAGGGAATAAACTATGTAACTTTCACAGTGGTTTCATCGAAGGAAAATAAAATTTTATTGGAATGGTTTCAATCATTCCAATTCATCGAATACAAATCTTTCCCTTCTATTTTGAGCTTATTTTTCTAGATTTCTTAATAAATACACATGTAGATGTGGTTGTAAGCATCAATTTCAATTCATTTCATTGGAATTATATATAAGTTTATACCTAGTAGTTAATTCTTTATTGTATGTGTTAGAGTGTGAGAGGGAAGGTGTGTTGCACCCATTGTGAGATCAATAAGTAGGGGATTGAGCATGTTTTGTTATAAATAATTCTCATAAGGCATTTGGAAGGAAATTAAATTTACATTGCATGAAAGAGATAGTGGAAATAGGAAGTAACCCCTCACTCTTCTAAATTTTTCCCGTAATAGGTTTCTCTAAGGTAAACCTTGGTATTTTTTTATATGGTGTTCTTTTATTTCCTGTAGTTTTTTTGTCATTTCATGTTGTTCTAACCTAGAGTTTGCAACAACAATATTTTCCTGATAACTCCTAACACTGTTGTCGTTATTTCACTAATTAATGAAGTAAAACAACACGTTATGGATCATTTATGTTTAGAAAATTTATAAAATTCATGTTGATGAATTTATATTGGAATTGCTATGCTAATTACGGATCAAATTGGTGTCAGATTTGGTTTAGTTTATTTTTTGTGGCTTGTATAATTATTTTTATATATGTATGCATGTCACCAACATGACAAGTGTTAGGGGGATGATGTTCTAAATCCTTTCTAGTAATATTTTTCCACAAGAAAGTGGAATAAAGAAGTGAGAAACATGGAATCGTTAAGATGAGCACATACCTTTTGATGAAGTAAGATTCTACTGGTTGGAGGGAGATGTTGTTAAGATATATTTCTCCATGAAAAAGTGCGATTAGATGGAGAAGATTACAAGGGTTCTCATATGAAATACAATAATTTCTATGGTTATAAATAAATTTAATTAAGAGTTGGAAACTCCATGTTGTAAGAAGGATAAGTTGTGAGAATTCACTCTGATAGCATGTCAAAAAAAAGCTTTGGACAATATCATAAATTAAGAGGAGAAAAATAAACTTTGCAATGGAAACACACCATCCATACATATGATCTAGGACGATACTTAACACCAATAAACACATTATATGGATCTAACAATGAAATACACAATATAGAATGTGTAAATAAAAAATGCAGGTTACACAAGTATAAAGTATCCTTAAAGACTACATCTCATCCAAGTTACAATATTTTCTATAAGTTCCTCTTAGTTACCTCATAAATGATGCAATGATTACTTATATAGGAAAAGTAATAGGCATGTAGGAAATGGTTATTAGTGGAGTGAAAGGTGGAAGCATCAGTTAAGGACACCTCACTTTACCCAACCCTTTACACACATGTGAGTGGATAATTACTGCATTAATTAGTAAATATTAAGAACATAGTGCACATAAATGTCTCACATAGATAATACAAATATCTAAAAGTGGAATTGACATCAAGTGTGAACTTGAAATACACAACACTCTCCCTAAAGATCAACTTAAGTGATGTGGTAAAAGAGGATAAAACCTTAAGCTCAAATATATGTGCCTAAAAAATAAATCCTGATGAGGTACCCATGTATAAAGAAAGATAAAAAAATCAAGTTACTGCAGTAGATGACTAATATATCTCTAAAGGATAAAGAAGAAACAAAATTGCATTATTGGAATTAATCCTCTTCTTGAACGTACTAGAAGATGAACTGAAATTGTAAATGTACCATGATAAATCCAACATCGAGACTTTCAATCTATTAAGCAATGTCAAAATAAAAAGGAGAGATTATCAATTTACTTCCATAAGTGTGCATTGAATATTAAATAACATCACAAGTGGAACATATCTACCCCTCAAGCGTACTATAAAAAGGACTAACAATGTAAGTGCAATAGGATAACTCTATACAAAGAGACCATCAATTTTTCACGAAGTGTCAAAAGAACAAGAAATATCCATATAAATTCCATAAATCACTAAAACAAACTACCCGAATATTATGAAGCCTATAATGTTATGAAACAATTTTTGAGTAACTAAGAAAAAACTAAAGGTGATAATCATTGTGGCCAGCATAAACTATCATGACATAGTAAAAATACAAACCCTCATTCACATAATCAATGAGTAAATAAGGAAGTATTATCCTCATAATGCAAAAATAAGCAACTTATCCCCAAATTTCTCAATAAGAAGAGAGTGAAAACAAATCCAAAAAATTGTGTTATTTTTGGTAGGTGTGCAACACAACAACATAATCCTCATATCAATCAAGCTCAACCTCCATTCAAAGCGGAGGCTAAAATTGAAATTTAGCCTTGTGAAGGTGAAGTGAATATGGAGAAGTTTAAACATTGGGTAACACAATTAGAGGTGTATTATAATTTACATAATATCAATGAACAATAGAAAATTTATTTTGCAAGGTTGGTTTTGTATAGTCATGCTTTAACTCAGTTCAAAATCTATGTAAATTCCTTGGTTGTCAAGAATCTCCCACCACTTGCTAAATAGGATAAATTAAAAATGTTGATAAAAAGATTTATATTCTATTTATTACGAAGAGTTGAGGTTCATTAATTGGTAACATCTTAGGCAAAAGTAAGGCCAAAATGTGTAGAATTATATGTGAGTTTTACTAATTGCAATGAAAAAGGGAAAATATGTTTTGGGTCATGACATTCTAATGATGTATGTTTGAGGGATCCATATCCATTTTAAGATACATGTCCTATTGGCCAAGCCTTAAGATATAGATGAATCTTATTCTCAAGCCCAATATTTCTAGACATGGATACGAAATAGGGTACATCATATTTTTTTAATACTTTAAGCAACAAGGTGGTCCCAAGACAAAAGGTAATGGTAAATGGAAAGGTAAGTGTAATGTTACTTCTAATTTTTCTCAAAATGATACTAACAAATATTTTGGAAACTATGATGTTAATACTTGTACATATGAGACTTATTAAAAGGTGCATTTGGGATTGCCTCCATTCAAGAAGAAGAAAAAGGATATGAATTTGGCTCAAGGAAAAGGGGTTGGGTGCAAATTTAATGTGTATGATAGGATGCACTGTAACTCCCTACACAAAGAGGTATGTTTGGGTAGAAATGATGCTCATTATAAAGGTGAACTTACCGAAAATTTCCATATCAAATTCTAGATTAAGAAGGCAAAGGTTGATGCTCTTTTTGATTCTCTTCTAAGTGAATTTGATTAGTAAAGAGTTGGTAGCCAATTTTGGGTTGGAAACATATATTTATCGTAATCCTTATACTTTTGGATGGGTGAAACAAAGAGTGGAGAGATAGAAGTAACCAAACAAGTTAAAATTACATGGGATAAATGCAAATTTCATTGAAGAAGTACCTCTTGATGTTTGCAACCCATATATGTGTGTCAGAGATGATATTTTCATGAGAAGGGCAAATCAGTACCGGTTGGTCAAAGATGGAAAAAGCTACATCATCAAAGCCTATGAAGGTATATCTAAGATCTCCTTGGTAAGTGCCACTCAAACCAAGCATTTTATATATGCAAGTAGGAAGTTTGCATTATTTCTTTTGAGAGATGAGCAACATATTGAGGTGCTGGGATATAAGACTTCTCATAACATGCCTACTAACAAATAAAAAGGGACAAATAGAAGAGTTTTTGCAACACTTCAAGGAAGTTTTCCAATATCCCACATGTGTTATTCTGGAAAGGGTTATTGCGCATGAGGTACAGTTGTTACTAGAGTATTTCTTCTTCCAAATATTGGGATTTATAAACATTCATTAATAGAGGAAAATGAGACAATTAAAAATTAACTTTGTTATGTCAAGGTGTAATCTATTCCAGCACTTTTCCATGTGGTTCTCCAATTGTTATTGCCTGTAGTTCATGGAGAATGTGTGTTGATTATAGAGCTTTAAATAAAATAACCACTAATAATAAGTAAGCCTGTTTGACGGACTAGTGATCTCTTGGATCAACTTCCACATGCTAACTAATTTCACCAAGGGTATCACCAAGTGAGAATAAGGGAAGAGGATAAATGGAAAACAACATTCAAGACGAGGTGAAATTTGTATGAGAGGTTGGTACTTACTTTCGAGTTGTGTAATGTGTCTATTACTTTCATGATATTCTTAAATGAAGTGTTAATGTTATTCATGTATTAATGTGTTATCATTTTACTTGGATGATACTTTGGTTGCACACAAAAAACAAAACTTATGAACATTTTGAAACGCAAGTTTTGAAGGAGAACATGATGTTGTTGAATAAAAGAAATGCCGGTTTGCAAAACAATCACTTGTCTATTTGAATCATGTGGTTGGAAATGTAAATTTAAGGATAGATCCAGTGAAGCTAGAAGCCATCAAGACTTGGTCTAAGCCTTCCAATGTGACTTAGACAAAAAGCTTTGTGGGTGCAGTTCAATAGTAGAGAAAGTTCATCAAGGCTTTTTCTACCATAACAACACCTTTGCATGCAATTACAGTAGGTGGTAAGTCCTTTCAATGCTGCACACAAAACAAAATGCATTTCTTGAGTTTAAAGAAAAGATAAGCTAATGCACCCATTTTGGCTTTCCCTAATCAACAAAAATTTTGAGGTGGAAACTATTGCAACTATGCTATGAGGGCTGTCCTATTGCAAGGAGATAAGCCCATATGTTATCATTCAAAATTATTTCATGGCTCAATTATGAACTATTGCACTTACGACAAACAATTGTACGTTATTTCCCAAGTGTTTACCAAATGGAAACATTATCTAATAGGAAAAGAAAGTGCCATGCACACAGATCATCAATCACTTCAACATTGTCAAACAAAATATAAATTACATCAAACATGTCATTATTAATGGATGGGTTTCATTAACAATTTCATTTGATTATACAATATAAGAAAGTTTGCACGACTAATAGGTTAGCAGATATGTTGTCTACACCTCCTTAGATTTCAGCCTTTGGCAAGCACTATAACCCTTGGCTTGAGCCCTTTGTGCAAGAGGCATATATAGAAGGATATGGATATGATGTGGATTTTGGGGATGCATTTCTTCAAGTAAAGAAACCTAGCATTGCAAATTTTGAGCCCAAGGAGACTTTGGTATCTTCAAAGATGGATTGCTCTACAACTTTGGCAAGCTTTTTGTGCCTAAAGTGAAAGGGTTCAACTATGAGGAAAGATCATACTTCCAAAGTTGCAGGTCATTTTAGGATGATAAATACATTGTTATATTTGCAGAGGCATGTGTATTAGCCAAACATGCAACTTGATGTTTCAAAATTTATAAAGTGATGTGCGTTATTCAACACTAGTAAGCCAAAGTAAGAAAAAGTTGGGTTTGTATATGCCATTATTTGTTCCTTCTACACCATAGGAAATTATTTTCTTGGATTTTGTTAGAAGATTAACCATGCAAAGAAATTAATATGACTAGTTGTTTGTTGGTGTTGATTGGTTTAGCAAAATGTGTGTTCTTATTCCATGTAAGAAAAATCTTAACCTTGGTCATGATGTAGTGAAATAGTTATCTTTTTTTTTCTAATTTATGGATTCATTTTGGTTTTCCAAGTTGCATCAATTAAGACACACAACAAATTCATGGGAAGGTTTTGTTCCACATTGTGGGAGAAGATGGACAAGACAAGTTGAAAATATCCACTTTTTTCAACCAAAAATTGAATGGTCAAACATAATTTGTCAGTAGAACCTTGGTTCAACTCTTAAGAGAAACAATAGGAAGCATCCTAAGACTTGGGATGGAAATTTAGTGCATATTCAACATTCTAATAAAGGGGTATTTATTCTGTCTACTAATAAAACTCTTTTTGAGACATGTTTGGGTTCTTTACCTCAATCTCCCTATGATGATGTGTTAAGGTAGCCTCATAAGGGACACGAGAAAGTGGATACATAAGTCCAAAATTCAAAAATTCATAGAGGGGTATTCAACGAATTGACCTGAATATGTCAAAAAAGAGATATTAAATGTGAGTCCAAGGTAAGTTCTAAATTCAATGTAATGATCCAAATGACATTTTGATCAAAAATCAACTTATTTAAGAAAAGTGCTATTTTTGTACATAAGTAAAGACTCCAATGTATTTGTCATCACTCGTAATTTTAGAGATAGTCCATTTGTAATTAGAGAACAATTTCCTGGCAAACAGGTGAGTCGAACAAGATTTGGACCTGTCTTAGTAATGATGATCAATATTGGCCACGCCTAGCAGAATCCCTTGTTGATGAAATTACATATGTTTTCATGATTTCCCAAGAAAAAGGTATATCATCCTCTTCCATGTGAAGACTTTGCCCCTAATGGCCATGGTTCATGTTAATCCAAATATTTTGTTTTGCTAGAATGAATTTTTAAAAAGTTAATAATGAAAAACCTTATACATCCATTGTTGATTTTGTAGGGCTCAGAAAAGGATAACTACCAAACAAGGTTAAATGATATCCCAAAAAAGAAGAAACTTATTTCCTCACCTCATAAGTTCCTAAGCTTTCGGGGGCCAAAAGCCTCTTAATTGGGAAGGTGTGATCCATATTTGATCGTGAAGTATTAGCTTAGACGACAGAGGTGATGAATCTTTTGTATTCTCAACCTCCCGACAAATCATGTCAAACTAGAAGGCTTTCATTTTATTCCACTTGCATGGTGATAAGCCCAAGCATTGGGTGGGAATGGAGGATGCAGTTTAGCAAGTTCATGGTTGAATGTCTGTGGCCCATTAGATTCCCAATTCTTTCAAGTTGGAATATCAATAGGATCAGTGCTATGATTCAATAACAAACCTAATCATGCAAATATGGATCTATACAATTCCCCAAAATCTACAGTAGTGGAAGTATAAACCACAAAATCCAAATCAAAACAAGGTACACACACATAACACAACATGTACCGTGGTTCACCCAATGTGGGCTACGTCCACCAAAGATAGAGATCTCAATATATAATAAACAAGAGTACAAACCAACTCTTCATACAAGAGTATAATGCATCTCTCCAAGAGTATCTCCTCCTCTAGATCTCTAAATGGATCTACATGAGTGCACTACAACCGTGCCTCCAAAACACCACCAAAGATATCACATAACCAGGAACTACTGCATCTCCCACTGTGCAACCAAGCTCTCATGTGAATCTGCAAACAAGACCTCTCACATGGGTCTACCAATGTGCAACCATAACTGTGCACCAAGAAGTAAGTCTCTCCTCCATCTCTGCATCTGCCAATGTGCAAACAAGAAGACAACCTCCTCTACAATATCTGGATACTATCTGTACCCACAAGCTATCTCCAATGAGCTACAATACTAGATCTCCTATGGACCAACAATACAACATGATCTCATGGATCTACAATACAAGATCTCACAACAACATGTGGATCTACAAGATGAAAGACTATGTGCTTTGCATACTATGCAAGCCATTACATTGAGACAAGACAATACAAAGGAAATACAGTAGAAGACATAACACTCTTCTCACCATTCAGATGTACCTGCTATTTCCTTCTGTCCAGCTTCTCTCCATTGAAGCTCTATCTTCATGCAACCTTTTTCTTCTTTTTCTTCTTCTTCATCTTCAACCAAGGAGAATTAACATTCTTCCTCTATCCTTATGTTCTAACCCTAGTTTTCTAGCTTATATAAGCTTATACAAACTTAGGGCACCTTAGCTATGCATTTACAACCTTTAGATCATCTTTATAATTAAACGTCAGATAAATCCCACGTCTAAAATAAAACATAAATGCACAGGTAACCGGTGTCGGTTCCCTTCTAGTTGTCAGTTCCTTTTTTGACCAGTGTCAGTTCCCTAACCGATGTGGTTCCTCCAGGTGACTGACCAGTTACCCAGGTGACCGGTGTTGGTTACTGTGTAAACCAGTAAACCTAAAATGCATGCCTTTATGAAGCAATTCAGCTCCACAACCCAACAATCTCCCACGTGGAGATAAATTGTTCAACTTGTACCTATACCTGTACATCACCATCCTCTACATACCATGAAGACCAACTATTCTTAACTTCAACAATTCTCTCAAATGAAATCAGGAAGATTAAACCATCTTCTAAAACCAAGAAGATAACAAACTGTGACTTACCATATACCTGCATGAAGCTACTACTGATCCATGATACACGAGCTATCCATACATCAAGCTCCCACTGAATCATAACACCAAGCCTCTCATGCAACCAAGCCACCATGACTAACACACCTGCAAGAGCTCCCACTCAAACTGAAGTACTGAGCTTCAATCGCAACCATAGCCATACCTATAAAACCAACCATGTTCTCCAACCATCTATCCATGTCTCCATGCAACCACCAATGCAACTGACCAAAGACAAGTCAAACTAGAATATGCATAAGAAAAACAAGATCTGGGTAAAGACAACCCAAAAATGAGTTCTACATGCATCTAGTGGGTAATTACTCCACAACACCTGCATAACTCAAAGAATCCAACACTGCATTCTACAAATCCAACCCTGCATAAACAACTTGCATGTCCAAGACAACCATCTGTAGAAAACATATCTATCATGGAGTAACATAGTAATAAGAGGAAATTCAAACATCCCCTACTCATGCTCAAGGGCATCTAAACCATGCTCATAGGCATCCATGTGCAAAACAAATATCTGCATCATCATAGACTCACAAAACAGAATCTATCCACATGTACAAAACTCACCATGTACATCCATCCATATCACCAGGCTCTCTAGAAGCTCCAAGTCTGCCACCGACTAACTCCAAAGCCACTCATGAATCATGTGCTAATCAATGTCAACAACAACAACCATGCTAACCATGCTACTAATAATTAGTGCAAATACCAACAAAAAATGTCATCAAACATACTGCACAATTATCCAAGATGAAAGCAAACAAGGGAAACATCAATAAACTGTAAATACACACTGTTGTCACACCTGTAACCTGACAAACCATGGCAGATCCTGCCAATCACCTGTCAACTGTAACAAACAGATTTTCCTTCTTTCACCCTTCAAACTCTAAAACATTTCTCTCTCTCTCTTAACCCAACTGAACAACCATCAACTGCCATCCCATAAGGATATCCAGGCACCACAAAATAAAACTAGAAGTGACATCAACATGCACTAAACACAAAATACCTGTAAAACTGTGACTGTCCTCCAAAACAACTTGTGCCTCATGCCACTCTGAATAGTAGCATCCTCCTCTCACTCTGCACGTGCATATGTGTCCAACCTGCAATGCCAACAACCATGGCTTGCTCCCACTCAACATGAACTCCCTGCACTGCCTCTAATCATCAAGCTCAAAAGCTCCATATATATATATATATAGTGAGAAATAAAATAGATGAAAGAAAATATAAAATTGATTCCCTTCTTATCAAAGAATACTTCTACATCACAGAAGTTTGGACTTCTTGTGAAGTAGGCTGAACCACCTTCTTTTCATCCATATGTACTCAACATCTCCCGTTACCTGCAACTGTGTCTAAACATGAATTTTCATTGAGGATCTCATCCTTAGACTAGATACCCTTGTCCTCAAGATTCCAACACATCCTGGAAATAAAATTCAAACTCACCAAATATCCATGGTGCATATTTTACTTGTGCACACAATCCAAACATAATACCAGTTGCTTCAAATGAAAGAAATAAAACATGAACCGAATAGAGATACCTGAATTTGACCCAAGTCTCACTGGACTCCCGAGCCAACTCTGTCCTCTTTCTGATTCAAACATTGAAGTGATCTACTTGTTTCTACCTGTACACTCTATGCAAGAAACTTGATCCTCCAAACTGGACACTAAAACCATCCATGCCCTCTTCTGCTGCAAAAAACCCAGTACAAATTCACTGTCACAGAGACCAACCACGGTCAGCTGACTGGTACCGGTTCCTCTGTGACCGACGTCGGTTCACTGACCAACTTCGGTGCTGCTGGAATGATCACAATGCCAAAAATTGGCATAGTACACCAAACCAGGTGCCTACTCTGACCAAAGCCGATAGCTGTGTTGAGCCAGTCATTTCAAGAAGCACCCAAATCTTGTACAAAAACTTAACAACAATAATACATGCAATAAAATTACACCAAGATGAAACACATCACCTTACCAACACCAAGACACTCACCCACATCTTCAACTCAAGTACTTTCCTCTCTGATGGAAGCCTCGTCTTCATTCTGTGCTATTATATTTTACCTCTCTAGTGAATCCCGTGCATCTAACTACACCAAGGATGCATAACTACTCCTCTATCTCATACTCAGATCTGCAATCCCAAACCATGCATGTGCAACCAAAATATACAAGCACTGCAATACCAAGATAACAAAACCATACCTCTATAATCTGGATCTGCAATCTGACCAACATGTTTGTGCCTCCAAGAACCAGGGACACCTCAACAAACAAGACACATTCACTGCATCTTCTCAATTTCTTCAGATCTGTGATTTTCTATTTAAACAGGTCGTCGACATCGGTTTCTCACTAACCAACCACGGTTACCCTCTAACTGACCATGGTCACCTTGCCGACATCGGTTATGGAAGTGTAGACACCGGTATACCATACCGATGTCGGTCAATGTCTTTTTCTAGCAACCTTACATTTCTAGCTCCCACTTGATTTTAAATCTCTTCCTGTGATTTTCACATCAGGAAAAACAAACCCTACTCTCATACAACTGTCAGTAAACCACTAACAAAACCATGAAGCAAACCCTTGCTCTGAAAACTAAAGCCATCACTCTGATACCAGTTGTTGGGAATTAGGGACTGCGGAATAGTGTTATGATTCAATAACAAACCAAATCATGCAAATGGATCTATACAATTCCCCAAAATCTACAACAATGGAAGTATAAACTAGAAAATCCAAATCAAAACAAAGTACACACACATAACATAACATGTACCATGGTTCACCCAATGTGGGCTACGTCCACCAAAGATAGAGATCTCATATATATAATAAACAAGAGTACAAACCAACTCTTCATACAAGAGTACAATGCATCTCTCCAAGAGTATCTCCTCCTCCAGATCTCTAAATGGATCTCCATGAGTGCACTACAACTGTGCCTCCAAAACACCACCAGATCTCTCATAACCAGGAACTACTTCATCTCCCACTGTGCAACCAAGCTCTCTGTGAATCTGCAAACAAGACCTCTCACAAGGGTCTACCAATGTGCAAACATAACTGTGCACCAAGAAGTAAGTCTCTCCTCCATCTCTGCATCTTCCACTATGCAAACAAGAAGACAACCTCCTCTACAATATCTGGACACTATATGTACCCACTATCTCTCCTCTGAGCTACAATACTAGATCTCCTATGGACCAACAATACAACATGATCTCATGGATCTACAATACAAGATCTCACAACAACCTGTGGATCTACAAGATGAAAGACTATGTGCTTTGCATACTATGCAAGCCATTACATTGAGACAAGACAATACAAAGGAAATACAGTAGAAGACATAACACTCTTCTCACCATTCAGATGTACCTGTTATTTCCTTCTGTCCAGCTTCTCTCCATTGAAGCTCTATCTTCATGCAACCTTTTTCTTCTTTTTCTTCTTCTTCATCTTCAACCAAGGAGAATTAACATTCTTCCTCTATCCTTATGTTCTAACCCTAGTTTTCTAGCTTATATAAGCTTATACAAACTTAGGGCACCTTTGTTATGCATTTACAACCTTTAGATCACCTTTACAATCAACTTTCGGATCAAATCCCATGTCTAAAATAAAAACATAAAACACAGGTAAATTTTGACCGGTGTGTTCCACAGGTAACCAGTGTCGGTTCCTCCCAGGTGACCGATGTTGGTTACCCAATGGTGTCGGTTACTGTGTAAACCAGTAAACCTCAAATGCATGCCTATGCAACTATATTCCTAACAGTTCATTCTTGATTGTATGTGTTGGAATGTGAGAGGGAATGTGTGTTGTAGCAATTGTGAGAGCAATGGGCAGGGGATTGAGCATGTTGTATTGTAACGAATGCTCATTAAGTCATTTGGAAGGTAGTGAACTTTGTATTACATCAAATAAAGAGGAGGCAACCCCTCATTCTTCTAGAGTTTTCCCATATTGGGTTTCTCCATGGTAAACTTGGGTTTTTATGCATCTTATTTTATTTTGTTTGTTGAATTTTTCTTAGCATTTTATGTTCTAATTCAGTTTACAACGTCAATTTTTCCTGATAACTCCCAACACATTTGTGACAATTTGACTAATTTGTGACTATGGATAAAGTATGTTAGGAAAATGTACAAAGATTCATGTTGATGAGGTAGTAGTGGAATATCTACACTAACAAATCATATTAACTGGCGCAAGATCTAATCCTAGGGGCAAGGCATAACAATTTTGGATTTTATGAAACCCTAAAGGATCATGCCAAACATTTGACCCTAAAGAATTAATATCTAACCCTAGGTTGGTCAATATCTGTGAAGGGGTATAAGAGAGCATAGATCCACCAAAATATTACATAGATAAATCAATTTATAATTAAATTCTGACACAAATACCCAATGACATTTAACTAGGCTAAATAAAAATTTGTAATACATTGACATATCCTAATTAATTTAATCCAAACCTAGAGACAAGAGGTGACATACATGGTTTCGAGGTTATGTACTTAGGGATACAATATTACGATGTTTATGGGTTGATAGAGATGTCAACATGTGTCATATACTCCCATTAGTTATATTAGATCAAATGGATAACATTAGTAATGTGAGGTAATGAATCGGCCTACACTGAGATCAGGGTTTAACTAATCCATTATTAGTTATAGACATATAAAAAGGAGATGAATATCATTTTGAAGGATGTCAAGTAATTGAATGACATTCTCTTTAGTAGAAGCATATTGGAGGTTGTCCCCCTCGCAATGGCATTCCCATATTAGAAGATCTCGTGGAGTTATTCCTTCCTGAAAGAGTATTGTATGGTGTTGCCCTAACTTAATGGTAATTATTATAATTCATAATATATTGTGTGTCAAGGAGGGATTACATGTTATGCACCTAGAGCTATTATTAGTATGTATATTGAATCAAATGAATAACTTATATAATTAGTTGTATTGGGTAAGGAGTCGACCTACATTAGGGTTAGGGGTTTACCCATCTATTATGAGGTCTATATAAAGGAGATGAATATCATTATGAATAAGGAGAAGTGGAGAGTGTTTTCCTTGGTATATAAGCATATTGAGGTTGTCCCCCTTGAAGTGGCAAACGCATATGGGAGATCGTATTTCTATTAATATATGTGAAAATCTTACCATTAGAGGTGTATCTTGAATTTCCCAAGATCTAGTGGTAGTCGTTAGGGTCTAACACTGGAAATTCCAAACCAAAGATGTCATAGAATAGACCCACAAAATTCATAACAAATAGACAGATTTTTCCAAAGCGTATGTACTCTCCAACAGCTAATGGAGTGTTTAGATGTTCCACACAAAAGTGTAGACATGTAAAAAAATCGTTTGTGTTCGCTTAGTTCTAATCTCCCTTAAATTCTTGCACTTTCACTCTGATTACTTGTAAAACATAAATTTTCGTTCTTACTTTAATCGGGTAGCAATACTTGAAAATTTACGAGGGGGGATGTTTTGGGACATGCAGTGAACTAGAGAATAATTTTTTTATCTCAACACCCATAGTAACAATATCAAAAACAACAAACTTCAACAATTGAAGTAGCTCCAATAACACTCAAATCAATGTTGTGGTGTGTCTACATACAAATGTATGCTTCAATGAATGCTCTAATGATTTGTTAATTTCCCTCTAGAATGCTTATAATTGCTTAATAAATTTATGTGAATCATAATATAAATTCTCTAGATTTCCTTCCATGTAAATGAACTACAATGCTTATGTATTTATAGACATGAGATTCAAATTAAGACCCTCCCAAGAGATGGTCCAATCAAATGGGTTTTTATCCAATAGTGAGTATGATGGTGTAAAGGTGTTGCCTACCCAACTACCAACAATCCAATCCCAAAAGATACCAATAAATAAGGGATAAGGTTGGGATTGTGCCCTAGAAAAATTTAGAGGAATGGAAACCCCTTAGTCCTTGACAGCTAAACCTAAGAATTTTGTGCAACTACTCCCTTAGTTTCATTTTCAATCGAAAAAAAATCAAGACCCTCATTAGTATGCGAATTGATAAAATAATTAGTAGAAAGCGCAAAACATAGCACAATAAATATGGGTGCAACCTAACCAAAATGGACCACTAAAATGCCCCACTGGCATTTACACATTTCAAACAACACTTGGAGCAATGGGACATTCCTCACAACACTTTTCAAAACACTTCAAAATAGAGAAGGGGGAGGGGTAGAGAAGGAGACAATGACAACCCACAAAACACACCAAAAGGGCCTAATTTGAACCAATAATCAACAATTACATGAACATGCTAAAATCATGTAATATAACAACTAAGAAATACTTGGGGGCCATTTTCATGTGTCTACAAACTTCTAAATTACTAGTTAATTATGAAGATCATCCTCATCCATTGTTTCATATTTATTGAAGCATATGAAATGAGAATTGTTGTACAAAGAAAAAAAGCACCATTGTTTCATATTTATTGAAGCATATGAAATGAGAATTGTTGTACAAAGAAAAAATGAGTTAACAAAACATTCAATGGTTTTTTTTTTTTTTTCCCCGAAATGGAGTTCCAAAAGAACATTGTTTGAATGATTCGTTCAAGTTCTAATACTAAAACTATTTTTCTTTTAATGAGAAGTGGTAATTATGTAATATACATTATAGTTTTCTTTTATTGAGAAGTAGAAAATTTAAATTCTATGATAAATATTGTTTGCATGATTCCTTCATGTTCTCATACTAACATTTATTTTCTTTTTATTAAGTAGAATGAATTCCACGGTACTCAATATTTTTATTTTATCAAATATGAATTTCACAAAGAACACTACTTTTGGTTTATTCAGCCTCCCTTATATATTATATATACACCTATCATATGTTGAGCTTTATCCCACAGAATTGAAGTTGGAGAGAAATCAAAGACTAATATCAGTTAGTCGTATCTTTTGAAAAAATTCTTGTTCATTTTTCCATTAGTAAATCACCCTCTTTTAAACCATGGTATGGAGATTTCAACGTGTATGGCATACGTGATAGAGATTTCCTACACCAAAAATTGGATGCAATATGTTAATCATTATTACATATTAACATGTTTTTCAAGGACTTTAGTTCACGTCTTTACCGTTAAAGCCCTTTCATAAATAACTACTATTTGTTCAAGCCCTAACTTTTATTTATCTTTAAATAAATAATTTTGGGACTGCTAAATTCAAATATAATACATATTACGAAAGGGGCCTAGGTGAGTTGGTAATCTAACTTGTAATATAGAGTATTCGCTTTCAATCAAAATTCGGGGTCATGTAAGTTGTCGTGGCCCATCTTTTGAAACGTGGATTGAAACACCTCCTCCACAACCACTATGAGTGTATCATGCTCACCTACAATTGATTAGATTAGGAGAGAAAAAAACAATCCAAAAAAAGACAATATAGTAAGATCTAAGACATATCATGGAAACATATTAGTGATTACTAAATATTATTTAGTTTCTGATATCTTTGATAAACTTTTTGAACTCAATAATTCTCACTTCCTAAGCTTTGAATGCCATGAGTTATTATGTAAATTCCTCAAATAATTGTTTAAACGGATTGTTGTTTTAAAGGATTGATATATAAATAAGCTCATTACGATATATAGTTGTATGAACTCAACAATAATCTCTCCCTACATTTTGAAGTTAATTGAATGTCTTGGGTAGTTACGCCAAAAGGTGTTGCCCCTATGATAAAAGTTTTGCGGTCATTGACAACATGGAGTTAAATTTGACAGGCGTTTAGACGTTTCTAGAGGGAACCAGAACCATTTTCATGTCCTTTTTAATACAAGAGTTAAAGTTCCTAAGAAACTGCTATAGGGTCTAAGATATGCAGATTCAAAAGCTCACATCTTTTTCTTTTCTCTGGAATAGCTGCCTTTGGGACTTTTATGTGTTTTTAGCAGAATTGGTTCTTTGAATTTGTGCCATTAGTCCTAGATATCACGATCACTAAGTTGAATGTTTTTGGTTGCATGACAGACAAAACGTGACTATCCAAAGGCAGAAGAGTATTATTCGAGGGCAATTTTGGCCCAACTCGATGATGGAGAAGTGTTAGCACAATATGCCAAATTGATATGGGAAGTCCATGATGATGAAGAGAGGGCCTTTGTTTATTTTGAGCAATCTGTACATGCTTCCCCTACAGATTGGTAAACTTGCTTTCCCTTTAATCCATCTCTTACATTTTTTGATTGCATATTTGTGTAAAATGAAATCGTTAACTTTCATGGAAGATGAGCATCTTACATAAAGGAACTCATGTTTTGTAATTCTTCTTCACGTGTAAAGTTCTTTAAAGTACATTTTGCTTACAAAGGAAGAGAATTAGATTTAGAAAAGATATCCTATATAACGTAGGAAAAACAATGTCCTTAAGAAAAGCTTACAACACAAGTAAGCTCTTCTATCTAAGAAGATGAGATATAATTGTACAAGGGTGCGTAACAATGAACTTTAATTGATAAATGAGAATTTATAAGAATTCTAAATTATTTCATCTCTAGAAATATTGTGTGTGGATGTGAACTCATCGTGGCTATTTTCTTGTATGCACTCTAATTTCTTGTGTTCCTTCAGCATCAATGAGAAATATAGGAGAAAGAGCGGAAAACCACATCATCTCATGGTATGGCAATAAAACCAAACTTATCTAAGTCATGAGTTAATGAACTTTTCTTTTCAATCAAAAAGGTTAAGACTACTAGTGTTCTTAACTTTCATGATACCTCGAGGCATATCAGGAAAACCAAAATTCATATTAATGAACTATTAATGCATATCCTGATAGGTACCTCAAGGCATATCAGGAAAACCAAAATTCTTCAATCTGAGAGCAATAAAGGGTTGTGCCTCCTAATCCCAATAATCGTCTTATGGGAATAAATAAATAACTTCTTCAAGCCATGGGCTGGTAAGCATGACTTTGCAGTCAGGACATTTGATACAAAAATTGCAGAAACCTGCAGGGATCTTGGGATTGTAAGAAAAATCTTCCAATTGGTCTTGCTTACTTTGCACCAAGAAACGACCCAATGATCGACCCACCATGCATGAAGTTGCCAAAGTTCTAAAGTTGATGTTGTCAATGCCTGCTCCTAAGCAAGTTCCTAGTATTAGAACGAACCAACTGACCCCTAGCAATAATTACAGGAGGTATTTGGATGAATATGCAGATGGTAAACACAGAGATGTTATAGGGAGCACAAACAACACTTCTGATGGGCATTTGTTTGTGAGACTTGGTGAGGTGATTTCGCAAAACATTGTTTGACTGGAATGAGCCGGGGACGGTGTTGTGTCGGAAAAAAAATACATCCCCACGAGTCCTCTCTATCTTGGGGTTTGCTTTTCTCAACAGATTAGTCGATTTTCAAGTAAACAATGACCAATTTTTCCTTTAACAATCCATATTTTTTCATATTAATTCAATCCACTCGAAATCCTTAAAACAGATAAAAGTGCGCCCGAATTTCTTTTTGAAGGGGCAAAATTGGCTTTTGGGCATTTTGTTCCTTTACCACTTGCCCAATAGGAATGTTTTCGTCAAAGCTAAATCAATCCACTCCCAATACTCGTAGTAGCACACTCTTATGTTGTTGCATACTCTACTTGTATAAAGGTTCCACAAGAAAAATAGTTTGATCAAATGACATCAAGCAAGCTCGTGTTGATATAATTTTTGCTACATTAGACGAAGAGTCTCGTGTGTAGTTCAGACCAAGATAAACTTAATTGTAGATATAATTACAAATAAATGACAAGAATAATATGCTTATTGGGTTTGTGTTCTTTTTAAATGCTTTGCTTGCATGATTCCATGTCATGTTGACATGGAAAAGCATAAATGTAGGTCCAGTATTAATCTTGTGATGAAATTCCACCTAGTTGGAGGATTGAACTGTTATAACAAAAAAAAGCTATAATAGTTGATTATTGTATTAATTTTTTGAAGTCAAGAATGAAATTAGTTGGGGATTGAAGTGAAATTTGTAACTAGTTTTTAAAATTTGTTAATACTAGAACAAAAGTGCACCTAGCCTCGTGGATGTAAAAAGTGCAATTTAAGTACTATTAAGGCTTTTTCAACAAAAACCCAATCAAAAAACCGATGCAACCACCGTCTCAAACACATTGCAACACTACCACATTATCACCCCAAATAATCACAAACTGCATCAACTACGAAAGTAATTAACGTATCCCTCCATATCGAATAACTTATACCGTTCGGCATTCACATTGCATTGTTCAAATGCGATTGCTAGTTAAGTAAATTAAAAGTAATTGTTGAAATAGATAGATGTTTAGAAAGACGCATTCGATAAATAAGAATGGCCCTTGCGTTTGTACCTCCAATTTTTTTTACCCCTAAATAAAGGACTTTCCAACATCCTTATTCAAATGGAATACATCAAGATATACTAGACCCAAGGAGTCCATTTCCTTGGGGTATTTTTGCAGTTATTGAAGTTATGAAATTTTAGGAAGAGATGAAGCATTGAAAGACCATGTTTTGAACTAAGATTTCAACGATTATTTATTAGAACATCATTTTCTATACGATTTGTTATAAATTTTCAACTTGGCAATGCTAATAGGAACTATATTTCTATATTAGCGCATACAACTTACATGAATAACTGAGGTTGGCGAATGTAATATCTCAAGTTTGAGAGTAGTACAATTTTTTCCCATCAAACAGGTTTAAAAAATTTCTCCTTTCCCAGTCTCACTTTAGAACCATTTAATAAACCAATATCAACGTTACATAGTATCAACCATTGAAACATGAACATGTTATTTTCATCATAACCTCCAGAAATCGCCATACAGGTTAACAATGATTGAGCTAAAAAAAAAACACTGATTGGCTAAGATACATTACCAGCAAAATAGAATGACATGCATTTCAGTATACACATCCATGCCGTTTTTCGCTCTAGGTATTGCTTTCTGAAACTCTGTTTATGATGCCCGATCTTTAATAAGAATTCCAGAAGTACATGGATTGCATCTCTATTTACTTTCTTGTAAACATATGCATAAATGTATCTCCATATGCACCTACAACCATCCAGTACACGGTGAATATATTTTGCCTCATTTGCCCCATTGCAGGAGTCTAGGAAACGAACTAGAACTTTTTAAGCATCCATTACTTGTAGGACAAGATGGAAGATCCTTCACGGTAAGGCATTTCAACTCGCATCGCTTTGATATTTGTTGAACCTGTCCATAGCAACAGGACCAAATTCTAGTTGCTGTGCCAATTGGGAAGTCTCAATACAGCAGCAAACCACTCTGTGCGTCTTCACCACACAGACATTTAATAATCGATATGCCTTCACCATATAGACATTTAATAATTGGTACGTTTTCACCATACAGAGATTTAATAATTGGTATGCCCTCACCATAGACATTTAATATTTGTCCAAGATATTGACCTTCCAATACAGTGAAAAAGATCACATATAGTTGCCGTGCAAGGTCCTTTTCCCTTAAAATGATAAATTAAGATTACAGAGTACACAAGTTGACAAATAATGAGCATATTCTACAATCATGCCTTGGGATCATGAAACAAACACAAGCAAAACTCACTTGGGAAACAAAGGATCAACTTTGCATCCATACAATAAATTATTAAAGCAGAACAAGGAAGGAGAAATAATAATCGGACCTTTCCTTTATCTCTGGAACCTAAACAATGGATCACTGTTAGAATCATCTGTAAACACGAGCAGCTGTTGTTATGTACCGTCCCTTTTCCAAATCATAAATTGTCTTGATATGGGGTTTTCTCCATCTTGATAAAGACCATGCTGCAAGTCCTAGTAAAAATAGAATTGCCAACAATGAAAAACATGTGAAAGAATCTTCGCCAAGGATCCATGAAGGTTGAGCTGATGACAAATCCTCCACTATGTGCAAAATAAAAGCTCCCAAAGCCCAGTCAATTGGAACACTTCCCACTTGATTTGTAAACCGAACCCTGGAATAAGATGTATCAGACTTAGAATGAAATCTACAGTATACTCAGAATTTAAAAATGAATCAAACACAGCAAATATTATCTAATATAAATATCCTGCCACAATGAAAAACTCTCTAAAGTTTAAACCATGTGTTGAAGTCGGTTTAAAAATGCATCTTCAATATATTGGCCTGATCTTTGAAATATGGCTCATCTCTAGGTGTCCTGTAACTGACATACTAGCACCCATTTTTTCTCTGAAATGACATGCTTCTGCAAACACTTGTTGCCACAGGCAGAAGCGACTAAAATAGAGGTTATGTGAGCGAGCCATGGCTAAGTTCTCTGTACTGTTTTGTTACTTTCTGATCTAAATCCCAATGCTTTAAAGGCTTGTCCCAACTAAATATTTTGGTAGATTCTAGATGGTATGGCCCCCTTTTCTCTTTTAAGACCCTTTTAAATCATGTATGTTGAAGATCTATGGATTTTTACAAACATGGAATCGGAGGTCACTCTCTTTTGGTGTGGATTGTTCATGGATTTCTCCAAAAATCATTACGAGTAAGAAAGTTTCTCGGGTTTGTCTTTAAGGGAATCATGAGGGAAAGGATATTTCTAAGTTCTTAGCCTTCTTGTTAATGGTTGAACTGTAAAGGTTGTTTCCTCTCAGCCTGGGGTCTTCATGGATGCGTAAAAGACCATAGATTTTCTTCATCAAGGTAAAATTTTCGTGTATTGAAGAAGACATCTTCCATGTTCTAGACTTAGCCTTCATTTGCAAGTTCAGCAACTCAGGCCAAGCATTCAATATTTTACAGAGCTTTTGAAGCTTTGTCCTGGCTTCCTAGAGACTCAACCCCACTAGACATCTAAAATAGTTTTCTTTTTTTGTAATTGACTCAAAAGTTCCCGATGATTAGTTTTCATTTCAAGGGGACGGTCCTTTGCTTTGTAAAAGAACTGGCTCGTTCATAGAAACTTGCTCACAAGGCTTCAAAGCAGCAAGTATAGCTCTCTTCCTCTGACTACTTGGTTTAAGGTTCCCTATCCTACCATTACATTTTTGACTTGAAGACGTCTCTTTCAAAGCATCAATAATGCTGATCATTCATATATTCTTTTACTCACAAAATTCAAGAGTTGGCGCCTTTTCCCCCATGCTTCAAATATGTTTGAACTAGGCTTGTGCAAAAATTTAAGAGAATCTGTAGATCTAAATTTTCCAGCAGAGAATTGGAGTTAATGCTTGACCATAAAAACATGACTCTAAAATGAAAATCTAAGGTTAATTACAAATTAAAATATACGGTTAAGGACGAATGCAATCAACACAGATATCGTTCTCAGAAAGTTATAAATAGAAGGCTTTGCTTTGGTAAAGACCTTCAAAAGACCCGTAGTGGTGTACCATGTAAGTCGAGAAAAAAAAGTTCGAATGAAAAAGATTATTAAGAAATTTAAAAGCCTGGGTCAGATTCTCATCTTGAGGTAATGGAAAACTCAAGGCATTAAATGACAAATGAGTACAAATTTCAGGATTAAATCAATTTAGATGAATTTTTTAACAGCAGCAGCATCTAGAATCAACTGATCTTCCTGAGATTTCATCCTCCACAAATGGGGAGGAAAAGAGTTTTTTGTAAAAGAGGATTCTGATGGTTACATAAAAAATCTATTCCTAAGGAACATTAGGAACAAATAGGCAGTCATGAGATAAATCTCCCTCATTTACCGGTGAGGCTCCCGTGTCAGATTTGTCAATTAAAATATGCTAGTATCTATATGGGGGTTTTACTTTAACTATTCAGCTCATGAACCATAGCTGTATAGTTTCTGCAGCAAGTAAGCAACTGTTTAAGAAAGGAAATATTTATAGAAGAAGGAAATAATAAAACACAGGGAAGAAATGGGGAAGATGTGCAACCCAATCAATAGATAACAGAGTTGATTGCATGCACATAGAAGAAACCAATAGATATCAACACACAGAATTATAAGCAAAGGCAACTCCAGATCTAGATCTAAAATAACACAAAGTTTATTAGAAGATCTAAGATAGAAAGCTAGAAACAAAATGCACCGTGACACAAAGTTCTCCGGAAATCTGCTCCTTTATATTCCTTTGCTTCAAGTGGCTATCAGGGGTTTCAGCACAAAGTCTGGAACACAAGAATGTGCTGCTTACAAATTCTGATCTTTAACCCGTAGGTTCTTCCTCTACTTATAGAATGTAGAGGGGCAATTACAAGTCGGAAGCTTTTAGTTGAACTGACACATGTGGAAGTCGGAAAGGAAACAACTGGCAATCTCCCTCCTGGAATTCCTCTTTGCATGACATGCATGATTTGCAACTGAAAATAGAACCTTCTATTTTGCACGTCTGCCACCTATCTCCAAGTAGTTGACTTCTTCAAGTAATGGCTTTTAAACCAATCACTTAAGTTGTATAATTTAATTGATCGCTCAATTACTTTGTCGGAGGAAATAAGAGAAAGAAGAAGAAAGAGGAAAGCTGCAGTCTTGTCCTTTTTCATATTCTGCATGCAGCTGATTCTTTTGCCTTTGATTCTCACCAAGTTGGATCTGGGAGCAGCTGGATCTGGAAGCGGCTGGATCTGGAATTTTGCTTACGGGTGTTGCCTTCGCCTTGTCTTCCCTTTTATCCTTGAAGCTTTTGCAGTTCTTCTCCTGTACATGCATCAGTGCAATGTTTGCCGTAAATAACTCATCATTTTTATTTTTAATTGCATATGAGCAATTAAAAATTCTGGAAAGCACTCCGGGTGAATGCAACTTCAATGAAGGCTTCAACTGGAAGATTGGGAGCACATGCACAAGATCCTGGAAGAAATTTTCCATGCACTGACTTCTACACGGGCTGCATCAGAAACAAGAGGATGAATTTTTGTCGGAAGCTTTTGCAATTATGAGATCTGGATCTGAATCTGGATCTGGATCTGGGCCTGGATTTGTGTCTCCGATGTCAGCAAATCTGGAAGTAATGCATGATTCTGTTGAGCTTTCTCGTTCATCCCGCTTTGCCATGGCTGGAGCAATCTTTGTCTGAACAATTCTTTTTCTCTTTATTCAGCCAGAATTCTTCACAACCGGTGCAGATCTGGATAATTCTTCAGATTCGGAGGATATGTTCAATGTATTGGACATTGATTTAAGCTCCCTTTCTCTTATAAAAGCACCTGTGATGAATTCCTGCAATTAATTCAGACAAAGATGGCAACCGGAACATGAACAGTGGATTTTAATCATAAAAATCTGCATATATCAAGCCTGCTGCCCCAAAATTTGATGTTTTATTTGCATGCAAAGCAAGCATGAATTTTACCAACTTCACCTGAGCACCTGTATCACTTATGCAAACAATTATCCAGACACAAATCAACCTCCTTCAACCTGTGCGCCAAATTTGGAAGCTTCCAGCATTAATTACACCTTTTCTGAGCAAAATTCCTCTCCAAATGGGGCGCACTTTTTGTCTGGGCTGCACTTCTCTGCTTTTGAATTAATTAATTCATCCTTATGGCAGCCCCTGCTTATATAATCCTCATAATTCTATAATTAATTAATGTCTTTCCTATTCCTGACAATTAATTAATTATTTAATAAGCTTTACTCTTCAAATGGGGCGCCTATTTTGTGCATGCTCATGGCTGCCATTAAATAAATTAAATTTATTTAATTTTAGACTTCTGCTTCCAGTTAACTCAAGCCTCACAGTATGCTTTGACCTTAGCCACTGAAATAGGAATTAATTAAATCAATTAATACTTAAAAAAGTATTATTTCTCTCCCAAATGGGGCGCACTTTTTGACATAAAGGGGCTGCATTAAATAAATAATATTTATTTAATTTTAGAACTGTCTATTTCCAACTTCCTTTGTCCACTTTCCTTTGTTGACTTTTCCACAAGCCTGGGCACCAAAATTGGGTGAATAAATATTAACAAATATTTATTTAATGCATTATTATTCACCCAAGGTGGGTCGCACTTTTTGGCAAGGGAATTTCTATTTTTAAAAGTCAATTAACAATGGGATTATTCACCCTGCACCGTAGCTCCAAAAATCCCATGATCCACTTAAGTTGTTTGACTTTCATAATGAGATTATTTACCCTGCAAGGCAGTGATAAAATCCCATTAATACCTTAAATGATTTTTCTTTTATTTCACAATGGGAATTTTTACCCTGCAAGGCAGGTAAGAAATTCCCGCCTGCTTGTTGCCCCTAATTTTCCCATTGTGACTTAAGTGGCGTTGCTTCCATGGGAAAAAGTACCCTGCTAGGCAGGTACAAAATTCCCACCTGCCTGCTGCTTCCAAAAATCCCATGATTCACTTCAAACCCTCTTTTTCCAAAAATGCGGCCAGCCCAGAAGAAGCTTTTTGGTGCACGACTTCGTCTTTTCTGAGAGAACCAGACCTCCGATGGCGAATTCCTTCTGGCACAACGTGCATAGGTGATCTCCAGATACTCCAGGCCAAGAATCAGGCCAAACCGGCAAAGGAATTGATCCAGAGAAATTTCACAGAAAACGAAACGGGAAAACACAAAAACACAAAACGTTGCCAGAAGTCACAAATAAAGCCCAGGATTCATTCCTGGTTAAAACCCTACTGGTATATGGGAATAATGATATGTACGATCACAACAGGGTTAAACCGGAGCACAAATTGCCTCAAACGGGGCTCAAAATAATTAAATACAAATTTCCCGCAGGCAAACCCCAGCGACAAAATAAAACAATTTTGGGCATCTGGGTATTTGTCGAAAATGGCTTATATGGCTCCTTGGGAATATCTTGACACATTACAGAGACTTTCTGGCAATAAAAACACAAAACGACCCATTATTTTAAAAGTACAATTTTTTTTAACATGGGGTAGTCTCAGATTTCAGGGTGAAATCTGTAAAATCCAACCCATTGAAACTGCCAACCATGAAACAAGAACACATGCAACCAACCACACGTACTATGCTAATAGAACAATACACAAAATTCCAATATTGTCATTATCGGTATAAATTACTGAAGCAATTGCAGTGGACATTCATGTTCAACAGAAACCAAGAAGTTAATTTCTTCACCTGCCCTGTGTTGGCGCCCATTTTGATCCCCTTGTTTCTTGGCACTATCTTTGCAAAATCCTTCAAAACATGTTGAAGTGACCTTGCCATTTTCCCATTTGTTCCCTTTGTTCCGCAAATTGCTTGGTGGTTCCTTGATCCTCAAAGTTATGTTTGTGTCGTACTACGACCCTGCAATGTGGATTTGCACTTACATCTTGACTTTCCCTTTGGTTTTGATGATTTCACAAAGTTACAGTGTTCCGTTCCGCGGCTTTCAAGTAGTATTCCGCAAATTGAAGAGAATGTAGTCTTTGGTGGGTTTTGAAGCAAAACAAAGACACTATGGAAGTCAGACGATAGTGTTCTGTGGGCTTAAGCAACTTGCAAAGGAAAGCCGCGGAACAAAGGGGTGAAGAAAGTCTTAGTGCTTTGTGGACTTGGTGATCATGGTATTATGTGGAATTGGTTACTCCCACAAAACAAAGGGCATAGTCTGCTCAACAAAAGCTGCGATGCTAAGAAAAGGTGCCACAAAGAAATAGCCGAGGGAAAGCAAAAACAACAAAAATTGGATCTTCGCAACATCAAGTATGGATGCCACAGAACATAGAACTTAATGTTTGACGAGTTTCTCTAGGTACAATGTTCCACGGAGTTGCAAAAGCCACGAAACGAAGAAACATGGTTGCGGGGAAAGTAAATGCCGCGATACAAAGGAGACTCTACGGAACAAGCAAAATCCGCAAAAGACTTGAAGCACGATCAACCAAATGCCGTGATGTAAGAAAACCCAGAGAACTGCAAAGCAAAGGCAAATTATCTTGGAATTCGCAGAACAAGGGAGTTTTTTGCAAAATTATTGGGTTTGCACTTTTGCTCGTTACTTTGGACTCAGATCCATTTCACCTCAAACCAAGTGCATAGGGAACGTCTTTGAGGGGGCTTTCCAAAGAGATCAATTACAAAAAAAGACCCAATTTTAATATTTTAATTGCAGAATCTTATATTACACGTCATTTTCAGGAATCAAAATAAGTTGGAGATGCTTCAAAATATCACCTTCGCCCATGTATGCTTTCAAAAGTCAGAAATATCGCTATTATCCTGCCTCCCAGAAATGGAGAATGGATGATCGGAGCATCAAGAATTAGACATTTGGCAATTTCACATTCATTCATCCTCATCATTACATGGTTCCCCATTGATTGGCCTGCCTTGGAACATTGATCATCTATTGACATGCTCTCAGTCCTTGGATTAGCCTTTGTAAGGGATATTCTTTTTGGGATGAAGCATTATTGTATAAAAAGTGAAGGCTTCTCTTCACTGGAGGACAAATTTTGCCGCAGGTGAATTTTGGGGAAAAATTCACATGATTTCTCTCCTGGGGTTGGTTTTTTGTTAAGGATTGGTTGCTAGTGGTTCCATTTGGGGTCTATGCTAAGGCGGTTGCAATTGTACACCCATTAGCAAGCTTTGAGATGAATTTTTATATGTTTCCCTTGTCTCCTTACCCAAATGAAGTTCATGGACCTGATCAAATGTCAAGGGATGCTTGATGTTTCTTGTTGATAAACACTTAGAAATTTCCAAATTGTTAATCATCTTCCTACAACATTTAATTATCCATTTTTGTCAAGATCCCTACAAGGATGCATTTTCACCAATTTTTGACATGCTCTTGGAGTCGAATCGTGATTGGCATCTATGGCAGCATTTTACAGAGGTATTCCTTTGGGACTTGAAATTCTCCATTATTGTATAAAAAGTGAAGGCTTCTCTTCACTGGAGGAAAAATTTTGCTGCGGGTGAATTTTGGGGAAAAATTCACATGATTTCTCTCCTGGGGTTGGTTTTTTGTGAAGGATTGGTTGCTAGTGGTTCCATTTGGGGTCTACGCTAAGGCGGTTGCAATTGTACACCCATTAGCAAACTTTGAGATTAATTTTATATGTTTCCCTTGTCTCCTTTGCAAATGAATACACATGACCTTTTTGCCATGTACATGCTTGATGTTTCTTGTTGTAAACAGATTTGAAATGAATAAATATTAACCTACCTTCGTAATTATGTATTTTAACAAGTCAAATACTACAAGGAAGGATGTTGCAGTTGATTTTTTGATTGGGTATTGAGTGAATGGTGTTTTGTAGTATTACCTAGCATCATTTGCTTCAATTGCAAATTCCTCTCTGCAATAACTTTGAATGAACACCTACTATCTTAGGGCGTCCTTTGATTTTAGGGCTTTGGTATGGTGAGTGCAAGAAACTTTATTCTTAGGTGCCTGTGCTAAAATTTCAAGGGTTATTTTGCACAGTTTGCCTTGCTTGGGTGTCCATGAAGGTAAACAACCTTTGGAAGGTTAGTGTTCTTCGGTTTTGGGTTTGAACGCATCGTGAATTAACAAGATAAGATGGTTAATGCAGCTCCTTCCTCCCATTAGTCTCCCATTCCCCCATTTTCATTCATCCTCGCCTCCATTTTATACTACTCTTTGCCCTACCTCTGTAGATTTCATCTTCTTTTACACATCAAACATGATAGCTGATAGCAAAATCACATTTACCTTGCATATTTGAAGTGTATTTGCTTTGATCTTCAAGCTCAACATCTCAAGTATCATTTCACTCCAAGTTGTCAACATATTCCTTCAAAATGATGCTTGTGATCACATTAAATCTGCCTTTAGTGGCTTGTGTCTAGTGTATCAAGTGTTTGCAATGCTTGTGTGACCATTCTTTTGAATGAGCATTGCATGTTATGGTTGCATTTGAACAAGTTTAAGGGTTTGAAATATAATATCTCCCTCCCCCTTTTAAGCCACCCCTTGGGTCCTCTCACCTTGGTTCAGGCAGAGCCATAAAGTAGCAGGTGAACAACCACACCCTTAGTTAGGTGTCTCCCTGTCATCTCCATAGACTAGGTCATGAAAGGAATATGGATCCATTCCTCGGCTGCAAACGACAAATTAACAGATCCATCATTCTTCCTTGTCCCTATTTCTTGCACATTGTTCTTCAAGTCTGTGTGGGGTGTTAAATTGGGAACCAACACCCCATTGGATGGATTTTGTTTATTAAAGAGGACTAAAAATAAAGATATTTCAAGTTCTTCTGCGATGACACAAATCCAACCAGCCATCATCTCTCTCAGGCATCATGATAAAATAGAATTTCATTTTGAGTTTAGGGTTAGGGTTTTTTCTCCTACTTTATTAACTACTTGTTCTTCATTTTATTATTTTTTCTTGTTTTCAAATGCAAATGTAGACACCCTAAAAATACATACTTATTTCTATCCTGCTTATATCCAATTAGAATGAATTAAATTAATTCTATTTTGAAGCAACATACCCCTTCAGAATTCATTAAAGTAATTCCGTCATTCAAATACACCCTTTTAGAATTAATTAAAATTAATTTTATCACCTAAGCTATATTCCTACCCTTTAGAATTAATTAATTAAATTCTACCATGCTCTTGGAATTAATTAAATTAATTCCTACACCCTCCTAACTAATATAATTAAATAAATGGTTAATTATTCCCTCACAATTAAATACTAATTAATTTAGTTATTTAATCAAATCCTTTTATCCACTTAGATTCCACTTGGACTCCACTTAAGTTCCATTTGGGCTCCACCTCCCTTGTCAAGTCAACTGCACTTCTAGAATCCTTTAAAGGTGGGGGCAATTCAATGGCACATACAATCACCTTTCCGGATGCAACTTTTGCAGCCAAACAATTTACTGACCCTAAATGGATTATTCAATCATTTGAACCGCTGCAACTTCCTCCAATGTTATTTTAGGAATATGCATTCATGATCTCATTAAACACCTTCAACCCCTCCATGGCCTTGCCTTCTACTATAAAAGCCAGGCCATTTCTTTGTAAACTCATCCCTGGAGCTTTGAATAAATTGCATCCAATTGTTGCCAATTTGGCATCCGCATCCTTGTGAAAACTGCTCGTAGCATCTGCAAACACCCTTGGAGATTAATATCAAAGAGCATCCACAATCCATTCTTCGACAAGATCAAACAAGCTTAAAGCTTCTACGGTCTTACATTGAGGTTTGTAAGAAGTCTGCAGTAAAGTTATACTCTGAGTTTATTTCCTTTTATCTTCTGTTGTCTGTGAATTTTCTTGTTTACATTATGGCACGCCTGGTGGGACTCGAACTTGGGTCTCCTACCTATTCTCACATCTTTGGCTCTACCGACCAATACATAGGACCAAGTAAGACAAACTTCGTTAACAAAGGGAAATCCACTGATTCGACCACCAATCCTCTTAAAGCCCTCAAGGATCAAATGAATGAGATGGCCAAACAACTTGCTCTCTTATCTTCCAAAGCCACTACTGATGCAAATGACAAAAATTCATCAAAGAAAAGTGACATCTACAAAACTCATTTTGAGACCAATAAGAGACAAACAATCTTAAGAATGATACTCCCTTCATTCCACAAACCAATTCACCATTTTCTCAAGAGTGGCAAATGATGAAAGACACTATTTTAGGTATGCAAAAACAACGCAAACAATTCCATTTTGATGAATTGTGTCCATACCCTTTCAACATGGACATCTTATGCATACCCTTCCCATGCTCTTTCGAGACGCCCAAATTTGACAAATACAAGGGAAAAACCGATCCTAGAGAGCATGTCAAAGAATTCTTTATGGCATGCCAGGGGGTGGCTTATAACGATATCTTTCTCTTATGCCTTTTTCCTAGACAATGGGCACAATCTTAACAATCACCATAACCCTAACACTTCTCACAATAAGCCTAGGTACATCAACCACAACCGTAACATTGTCAATGATGGTGTCACAGATAATCGCAACATGCACAATATACAGAACAAAGTAAGCCTAAACCATCCGTCACCATTCCAAGAAGAGAAACTTTTCCTCCTCGTGACTACAAACGAAGACAATATACGTCTTTGGGAGAATTTCTTTCGAGCGTCTTGAAATAACTGACAAGTGCCAATATGGTCACTTACCCTATCATGCAACCCTTCCCTGAAGGAGAACCTAAGCCAGATTGGTATAGACCTAACACATTGCGATTTTCATCGCATTGATGGTCATCAAACGGATAGATGCTAACAACTTCGCAACTACATCCAAGACCACATTGACAACGGAGACATAGTGGCCAAAGACTTACCATCTACCAAAACATCCAACGATATTGTAAAGGTGTTTTCTAATCCATTTCCTAACCATTGTACAAAGGGCAAAGCTCATGAACATGGTGAATCCTCAAGCAATGTTGATTATAAATCCATCGTATCTTGTATTGTAGATGTTGCTCCACACACCATTGAACGTTAGTTTACACCCCTCGGAGAAAGTCTATCCAGTGTCTTTCAACAATTAGTACAAGCTAATATGAATAAATATCCATCTACGAGACCCTTTTCTAATGAGGAACTCAAGCCTACATGGTATAATGCATCGGAATATTGTGAATACCACCGCATGGAAGGCCATTCTATTGATCATTCCAGAACTCTTCATCATTATGTTCAAGACTTACTTGACGACAGAGCCATTTCTATAGAGCTTGATGACAAAGCTCTTGTAACCGATGACACTTCAACTTCAAATGAAGAGTCGAACGTTGTCCCCACTTATATGCATACTGACACTCAATGAGATCATGACGAAGGTCAAGTATATCTCCCTCCAAACCATTCCATCTCTTCTCCAGATTTTCTTCCTTTAATCCAAACAGACATTGAACTTGTTTCAGACAACTTTCTAACATCAAACAATAGCTTGAACTTGTTTTAAGATTCCTTTCCACCCCCTTTTCTCATGTAATTCACTTGCGTTTCGTCGCGATCACTCGCTTATTCAAACAGTCACTTTTCACTCACTTTTTCTTCCTGCAGGGGCTTATTAATGCTTCTCTAGCACAAATTAGGTGTCCCACACACATCGCTTCCCTCTTTTAACCCGGATTCTTCCGAAATGCCATTAAATCCCATCAAAACTCGCAAAATTCCAAAAAAATCATATATTCAAAATTTCGAACAAACATTCACTTATCATCGAAATCCTAAAATTGGAAAACCCTTGAAGTGAATTTTTCAACATCTTAACACAATCTTGATAAGCATAATACCTTAATCTATTACCCTAGTGATTGTTCCAATCTTACAACTATCACTTTCTTCCCTTTACATGATATACTAACTCTAGTTGCAGAAAGTCACAAAATTGTTTTTCCTTCAGATATAACTTCATCTAGAGCAATTTCAACTTCTATCATTTGCACAACGGATTCAACAAGAGTGTCATAAGGATTCACTTTAACTCCGCTCTTCCAGTCTGATCCTATTCCCACTTGGGATCATTTTCATCTACTTAATCATCATTGTGGCACGCATTAGGGGCATAGTTGGTTGTCTTCTTTTTTGACTTTGTGTTGCATTGTTGATGTTTACTTTTTGGACCAATTATAAGTAGTGTGATTACATCTTGGTTCCTTTATAACCTTGATGTCAACACCTACTTTGTATATTGGGTTTGTTTTCCTTTTTTTATCTTTTCTTTGTTGTGTGTGTTTGTTTACGCGCATCTGAGTTACCCATCTTGATTCTTTCATAATCATGGTGAAAAATCTATTGTGCAACAACAAAAATAAAGGTTGCTCTTATATTCAAACTCTCCCAACGACGTTCATGCTACGAGCACAATCCTTCTTCCTATCAAGCAGTCGTCCACCGCCCTGTTGCGTCGTTCGCTCGCTTGAGAGGGCATTCCTTTACCATTCTAGCTTGGTGGGGCATCCAAATGCTTCGCCATTTTCTGCTCGTTGATTTGCATGTGTCTAACTATCTTTGGGGCATCCAAATACTTCGCAATTGCACTTCCTATTAGCTGGGGCAAATGTAGACACCCTAATGCTTCATTGCTTATTGCTTGTTACTCCTACTTATACGTCCTACTAGAATTAAATAAACTAATTCTATCTTGCCACAACATAGAACTTCGGAATTAGATTAAAGTAAATCCGTCATTCAAAGACACCCTTTTAAAATCACTCACATGTTCCCAATGTCTATCACCAATACACTCTATTATTCCTACCCTTTATTTGAGATTAATTTGATTCTACCATGCTCTTGGAATTAATTAAATTACACATAGTACCCCTTGGTAGCTAAGATAATTCATCATTTAATTAATTAAATGAGTTAATTAATTAAGTGTGCACAATTCAACATACCACTTTGGACCCACATTGACTTCAATTGGACTCCATATCCTCTATCTCACTTCAACTACCACTTAGATTCCCACTTCAAGCTCCACATGGGCCAAGTCCTAGTCAACTACACTTCTAGAAACCTAGAAAGGTGGGGGCAATTCAATTGCACGTACAACCACCTTTCCTAGATGTAACTTTTGCAATTAATTCAATTTACCAGCCCTCTATGGACTATGTCAATTCATTCGGAAATGCTGCGAACCTCCTCCAATGTTATTTTTAGCATGTGCATTCATGATCCCATTTCAACCAACTTTCAACCCCTCCATGGCCTTACCTTTCGCTATAAAAGTCAGGCCATTCCTTTGTAAACTCATACCTGAAGCTTTGGGCAAATTGCATCCAATTGCTGCCAATTTAACATCCACATCCTTGTGAAAACTGCCCGTACCATCTGCAAACACCCTTGAAAATTAATATCAAAGAGCATCCACAATTCATTCTTCAACAAGATCAAACAAGCTTAAAGATTCTACGGTCTTACATTGAGGTTTGCAAGAAGTCTGCAGTGAAGGTATACTCTGTGTTTATTTTCTTTTATCTTTTGTTGTCTGTGAATTTCCTTGTTTACAGCAGATAGTAGGCTTTTCATGGCACACCTTGTACTTTCCATTCACAGTGATGCACATATTTAATGTGTGCAGTGATCGACATTGGATATTGAAAACAATCTTTTAGAGAAAAAAAAGTAGAATTAAGTCTATTTTGATATTTTTACAATGATTGCTTAAAAGTATAATGGATTTATGTTGCCATTTTTGCATGGTAATTTTATTTTTCTCTCAATTTACAAATGACTAAGAAAAATTGACTCTATAATATTGTTGCTTAGAACACGTTTGATATTTGTAGATCGTCATTCACAAAAGAATTTAGAAAATATATTTTGCTCTAGGTGCAGTGAACCTTAATCTTTTAAATTTTTGTTGCAATAGAGGTTTAAGGAGAGAAAAAAATAAGCTTTCAAGGATGGACAGATGCATCACTTATTTTCACATTATTTATTGCTCCATTACATGTTACATTTAGTGCACCATTAATGGGCTAAGAAGGCAAGATTAACGCCGTTACAAAGCCATGTCTTGAGGAGGTTTATACTCTGCAAATATCAAACCCTAAGGTAAGAAAGAGAGAGGGGGTAGAAGCACCAATTTATCTTTAACGACCAGACCCTTTAAATGAAGCCCCTCTATTACAATATTACCATGGAAGAATCGGAAGCAGAGAAGAGGGAAGATATACTGAATCCTTCTCCAACCACCCTAAGATCACAAATATAAGAAATAGGCTGGTTAGTAACAAATATTTCAAACCACTGAATATCTAATTCCTTCTGATATCATCTCACCCGTGCATATATGTCACTTCTGGTTCCCCCGATCATGATCAAATCACAAGTACAGATCTGGTACAATGAAGAGCATCTAGATTGGCTGTATTGAATGGCATGGAAGAATTTAATAATCCTAGAGTTTCACCTAACTCTAAATCCTTCCCAAGGAATTACCATTCCATGGCCTTTTGTCCAAGCACATAAATGCCTAAGGGTGTCGAGGACATTTCCAGAAATGACTTCTCCCGACCCAAATCTGATTCTCCTCAACCTCATAAAGATCATAGTCATTTGAATATTAGGGTCTGCAGGGGCATGATATTTGAAAGAGTCTATGATGTACTGGGTCCACATGGTAGCCCTGCACTCATTTGATTTTTACCCCCCACCTGAAGCAAAATTAAGCATTTCAGCCTTCATGAGACACGTGGCAACTTCTGTAAGCTCCTCGAGTTCCCTCTTCTATTTTTCTTGGGTCAATCCTTTGCTTGTGTGGGGCCAAAAATAATGAACTCCTAGACACTTGGCGGCCTAGCGCTTGGTTGGAAACCTAACCCAAATTTTACCTATGAAATAGTGCCATGTTGACACTTGGTACCCTCCATTGGCCTGTCTCAATACCTTGACTATTCAACCCCCGATTCTATCCCTTTTGGACTCTGAGGCACGTGGAAGGCCCGTGCTCATTTGAAAACCCGCTCACGATTTTACCTTTGAAGGAGTGTCATTAAGACACATGGTACCTTCCACCCACACTCTATATTTAGTCATTTTGAACCCGCTCTCCTTTTATCTCTGTTGACCATTTGCTACGTGGAGGGCTAGCACAAGTTTGAGTCTCTGGCTTGGATCCCACTTTTGAATGTGCACCGTTAAGACACTTGACACCCTCGTGCTAACTCGAAGACTTTCAACGGCTGATGTAAATTTTTGGGGCTCTAGACGTGTGGAAGCTTGGCACTCATTTGGGTCTGTCCCTTTGGATTAAATCTTTTGAGGTGCGTCATTTGGACACTTGGCAACTTCTGTCATCTCCTCCATACTTAGCCAATTTTGGGCTCGTTATGAGTCATTTGCAAAGCCCAAAGACTTCGAGCCTTCTCCATTTCTTTTCCCCAACACTGTTATTCCATTTTAGAGCTAGCCTGTAACTTTTCTGTTGGATTTGAAGCACGGCTCATTCTATGGGGCCATTTCGTGAATTTCTTCTTGAACGGGGTCATTTTTTGACTCTTTTGGGCCTTTGGTTTCTTTTGTGTCGTTTAGACTCATTTAGACCCTATGTTCCTTGAGTCAAACTCACATGTCCCCTTGTTTGTCATTATAGAATGTGAGGTCGCGGGTCTGAATCGTTTCCTTCATATTTTCTTTATGTGCAGAGCTTTTTTTGACCAAATTTGTCGAGGTGAATTTGGGATAACAGTTATACAACTTCAAAAGCTCTCACAACCTACTGAAGTTTGCACTGAAATGTTACAGGAAGGTTTGCACACTTAGTTGTTTATATTTCATTTATTGTCACTTTTCTCTGCTTACACCTTCCATTAATCATGAGTGAGTTGAGAATAAATGAAGTAGCATTTGTCCCAGTCAAAGAAATGTTATACATTTACTATAATAAACAAGAAGTAGATTTTGGTTACAAAAACACAATTTATCCTGCATAACAATATACCATGATTAACATGTACTCCATAAAAAAAATACAAAACATTAAAAGTGCTAAAACATCAATAAATAAAATTCATCTCTGAAAATGCAATCCAATACATGTTTATTACTTATATATACTTTAATTACACTTCCACTTGCCCTTTTATAACTTTACTGATGTACTCGTTAGACTTTTATATCTTTACTGATGTACTCGTTAGAGATTTCAAGCAACTTTGATTTTCAAGGCAATAATCATTTATAGAAATAAATGTCAAGAATAATTTTACATTTACAACCGCTTGTTCAATGAATAATATCAATATACAGGAAGCATTTTAAAAAAATAAAAATAATTGAGGCAAATGCTAAAAGATAATCAATTTGAGAAGAGTTGAAATTAAGACTTCTTAAGAGTCTTATCTTATGTTATTAAATGACATTGAGACATTGCTAGATTTTAACAACCTGCATTTTAAAACACAAATAAGCTTTAAAAACGCAACCACTTATAGCATATATATGGCTTAACCCCATGACATGCTTAATTTCTGCATTCTGTTTACCCCGATTCATTTAATTATTAATGAAAACGTATTTTGTCCTATTTGTCATTGTAATGCCTTTTTTGAACACATATTGATCATTATTGTTTCCTATTCCCATATGGAGTCTAGATGACTTGACATCTTACTTTTCTAACTGTTGTTAAAACTGAATTTATAAAAAAATCCATCTTACCATTTCTTGTTGGCACTGGTGCCATTGGCTGCTTTTCTCTTTTACTTGATGTGTCACCTTTATCTCTTTTTATCATTCAAATTATGTTGCACTTCAATTGTAGAGAATTATCATTCTTGTAATCATACTTACCTGAGTTGCTAATGAAAATTTGCAGTACTTTTGTTTTCAAATGCTTCAATTATAAGAATGCAACACTTTACAATAAAAATTGTCTGAAGTCTGTCTTTGTAGCCTATTTTTGCAATCTGTCACCACAATACTTTTTTAATGCTTTCTCTATGTGTACAATATCTTCAATGGATCTCACGTTGCTAAAAGTGTGCACAAAACTGAAATAAGTTGGAGGTACATATTAGTGTTCTCTCTAGGACACAATAATTTCGTATGCAACAAATTTTAGGACATTTATAGATTTCAGAATGTTGAGAGTCTCATTACACAACAAGGACTGCACTTCTGATGTACCATGTAAAATATTCTGAAGCTATTAAAAATCATTGCATAGCTTTGTGGTGAAACCTTATAAGTATAGACAAAATTCTCAGTTTTTTTTTTTTTTGGAAGTTAGGGTCTGGTTTGTCAATTTTCAACCTAATAAGAAAACCAAAAGATAAGACTTCGCAGAAATATGTACATTCAACTCTGTATCATCTGAACGTTCAATCTTCCTTTTGAAGGTATCTGGGGCATATTGCATATGTGATTATTAAAGACAGGCAAATCTCACATGAAGACACTCAACTTAACCAGTTCTTCGCTAAAACAGAAAGTGACCATGCTATAAATGCATCATAGAATATTATCACTAGTATTAATGTTATGCCAACATCGATAAAAATTACGCTATTTGGACTTACATAATTTTTTAGAGAACACCAATTTTTTTGTTAATTTGATTAATCATTTAATATTGCTTCAAAAATTCTTAAACATTAATAAATAAATAAATTAACTATTTTGGTAGGACAAAATTGAAACCAAAAGAACTTCCAAAATTGATGGTTAAATCCAAGATATGAATTAAGAGCGCCAACAAGTTAATATTTTTAAAAATAACTAGACAAAGCCTATGTTGCAGGAAACAATAGCAGCAAGGGGGTTTTCCAGTGGGGAACACTTTGGGGGCGAAATGGAAAAACGGAAACATCACCCTAAATAGATGTCATAGTCCAAGTACATGCCAGAATTAGCAGGCCCTTTCTGGTCCCGGACATTTCCGGGATGTCTTATAGTAATATAATTTAAAAATTAATAAATAGATAAAAACCTTCAAAGTTTTAAAACAAAACCTGAAGCAAACCCCACCTACCCTTAACCCACCCCCTAACCACAATTGCACATGTCAAACACAACAAAATCTAAAAACCTAAATCATGAACAAAAACAAAAACATTTCAAAGTTACAAAACATTCGTTTTGCATTGCCTTTTAGTGGGCAGCCATTGTAGGTTTCAAGGGAGCAAGAACAAGAAGTTTAGGAGCAAAGGAGTTTAGAGTTTAGAAGCAGCGGCAACAAAGATTACAAACTTCAAGGTAAACAAATAGGTTTTTCAATCTTTCTTTATGAAAAAATTGATGCAATCATGTGTGTGTAGACTGTCGAATTGTCAATTACGAATAAATGCAGTGGACAAGTTTTGTCAGTATCTTTTGTCTGCATTTTGTTAGGAAGACTCATAATTACGTCAGTTGTCGCTGTTGAGTTAACCGACAACCATTGGGTCTTGTCCATTAACAAGCTTAGAGAATAACAGGAAAAGAGCATTGGTATCAGGTTCTCTATGTACTGTACGAATTTTATTGAGACGTATCTTTTATGAATACAAATTGCTATTGTTTGCATACTTTGCTTTGATATGGTTTGTCATGCAATTGCTATTCTGTGTACGCTGTTATAGGTAAGTCTAATATCTCTGCAAACATTGATCACTCCACATTCTAGTGTCGTTGCCTTAAAAAAACATTAGGTCAAGTTAAAGTTGGTTCAAAGAAAAGAAAAGTTTGACATGGCAGCCTATTATAAGACCTATATGTTGAACAAAACCATAAAACACAATGCAAAGAAATATTAAACCAGCACAAAGAGTTCACGAAGAAGAAGACCAATGTGTACAAGCAAAAACTCATGCTATTGACTCCAAACAAAGGTAAGAGAGTGACATACAATCAAGGAGGGGACTAAAAAGCTAAATAGTCTACTCGATAGGTGGAACAAACAAATAGACAACAAAGGTTGCGACAAGCAGCAAATTCTAAAAATCCATCAAGGGAAGTACGAAGCGTGAGGGTTAAGCGCAAGCCAAGGCCAAAGTGTTCAATCGTAATTGGTGGAACCTACACCACTTATAGTAAGGAGCGGTTAGAAACTGCCATCGCCCCCTTCCAGAGGAAGTACAAACTTTGCCAACTAGGTTGAGTCAGAGGTGCTACAAGAGAATCACGTGTAAAGAAATTCCAAGTCAATCTAAACAACAAGTTGGAAGCAGACGTAAGAATAGGGGACCTGACAGCATGCAAGATAGTGTATAGACCCCTCTTGAAGGAAGGGTCAATTGCAGAGACATGTCTGATAGTGCTAAGAGAGCAAAGGAATATCCATGGTAGACATTCTTATTAAGGAGACTCATATTCGAAAAACCACGTCACAAGTAACCCATTCCCAGAGCCATAGTTATCCCATCAATTCCATCTCCAAAAAAGTATAAGTTGATAAAGTTCGCCAGTCACGGATCGGAGGATCCCATATGACACTGTAGAACGTACAACACTGTATGGACTGTCAATGGGCATACAAATGAACAGATGTGGTCAAGATGTTTCCCAACCACTTGTATCAACCCTAAATTAAATAAATGACGTTGATCTAAGTAATTTAAAAAGCAATAATATATGTTATAGGAAAATGAATAATTCAGATTACAGTCATTTATAATTGCACAATAGAAACTGAAGAATTGCATTCATGCCAAACTGATAAAGCAATTTGAAGTATAACCAGGGTTTGAGCGGTGACTTAGCTGACTCAGGCCAAACTCCGACTATTTCATTGATGGATTTGGATAAGATGAAGAATTTTGAATGTGCCTAGATCAACTTTTGCTCGCTCAACTATGCAGGAGCAAGACCGTACAAATGGGTAGAGGACTGGATCTCACAAAGAGACCCTATTGAAACGTCTTGGACATATGAATGGCAGGAACATGGTTGTCTACATATCGCTTCGTCGTCACCTGTGTCACACTTTGATATCTCCGACTTCGCCTATAGCCCTAGGTTTCGCACCTATACCTACAAAACAAGCCTAGCTTCCTGCAAGAACCTTAAGCACTCATTAGATCAAACATAAAAGATGCAAATGCTTAAGTCGGACTGATCTCAACGGTCACCCTATTTGTGAGTCACTGAGCATTGCACTACATTTCAGACTTAATGTAATTCTCCTAGTGTGTTGTGCAAGTGTGCATGCAACTAAAGCCCTTGTCCTAGCTTTGCCCTTGTGCTTCCAACCGACAATGGGCTATGTTACTTTGCTCCCATGGAAACCCTTGTATGCAGATGTGAGAAACAAATTTGTGCCCTCTTGTGCTATGATATCCAGTATGTAGATAGTAACTTTTTCTTTCTTAGCTCAATAACTGGTATTTAGATAAGTACCTACTAGATAATAAATGCTTAAGGTGAACTTGTATATATAGGAGTCTCTTACTTTGAAATTTAATTTCGTGGCACACAAGGCCAACCAAAAACATAATAACCGAAAGAGAAAGAGTAACGAAGAGATCCAACGGAAATAAAGAACGCACCAAAGGGGACAAGACCATACACCTTGGTCAAGACTATAATATAGTCCTAACCAATTTGTACGGTCTTGGACCAAAATCATCATTAGTAAAACAATAAATTGCAAAGGCCAAAGATCTCTGTGACACAACATAAAAACATAAGAAAGAATCAAGTCACAAATCAGAAGATCAATCAAGCAATATAAAAGTAAAACAACAAGGACTTGCACTACCAAGACTTAGTTTCATCATTCAAGACCCACATTTATAAAACTGTTTTCCAAAAGCATGATGTAATAATAATTTTGTAGAAATTTTAGTGTCTGCACCGCCCTTCAAGGAATGGCTATTGACTAGTACACAAATGCACCATGCTTGGAGAAAGCAACATGGAAAACAATTGGGAAAGATTTCAAGAAAGGATTAAAACTCTTAGGCGATGACAATCAAATTGTTAAAATCTATAATACCCGATAGGGTAAAAACGAGAATGTAAGTGCCTATTATAGAAGGCTTGGGGAACCATTGGGAAACATGGGAAAAAAATATTGATGGCTTGAAGTGATGGTTCATTGAAGGGTTGGTACCCTCATTGTAGAGGACGATGAAGGTGCTTCCACCCTCATCATACAAAGACGCATACAACTGAGCCGTGTACATTGAAAGCGAGAAAAAGACGTCCTCCTCTAATGATGACCTTGAACCTGAATCAATGCCGGCCTTGAAAAATGACATGCTTCAGATGATGAAGGTACTAAAGGGAGATAAGAACAAATGCAAGGATTTGTTGTGTATTATTGTCAAATTACAGGGCATTCGGTCAAGAATTGTCAATACAATTTGTGGGATAGGAGTGGCCAAGTATTCTTCACACAAAGAAAGCCATCAACACCTCCCATAACATTTCCATGGAACTACTGACAGTAGATTAATAGTATTCTCATTAAAACATAACCTTGTTTCTCCTCTTTGGAGACATGTGAGAGTGCTAGAAAATATGGTTGGCGGTCACTCTCGTGCTTGGATATACAATCATCACAGTGTGTTATATAAGACCTCATATACTCAAGTCAATGTCCATTTCATTGGATATGACAAAGAGAGTCCATGAAAGAGCACGAGGAAGTTGATACACATGTTGCAAGAGCTCAATCTAAATCACATCCTTTGCAAATGAGACCTTTAGGGAGACCACCCACACATTCAACTTCAACACATCGATTCATTGAAATGCAACCACTTGAAACTCCTTTGGATGAAGGGTCCACCTCACAAAAAAGACCAAAAGGTGCATGGAAAGGGCATTCAAAATTTAGAAGAGAGAGATAGAGAGGCCACTTTATGAAAAAAACCGAATGGCACATTAGAAAGGGCATTCAGCAGTGAGAAAAGTGAGATATTTAATGAGTTGGTTGTTCAATGCATTTATGCTTCTAGGCTACCTTCAACATATTAACGTCACAATATTGGCAAGAAATGGTGAAACAATGAAGCTCTACAAGGGTACAAAGGCCCAAATTATGAAAAGGTTTGAACACACTATAAACAAAATAAGTGGACCACATATGATATTCTTTGCAACCAATGAGGGATTCATGAAAAAATACAAAGGTCTCTATTATTTCAAATGGATAAATGGATGCTCGAAACATATCCCTAATAAATATTGATGCAGTATGCCCTAAGGGGGCAATGGTCCTAAAGCTTGTTGATTGCGAGGGCCAAGTTAGAGATGCACGTTTTATTATTGGCATTTTGATAGAGGATACTAAGTTGGTAGGTCCGCAAAATGTTGTCCATAAAATCAAGGACAACACAAAAAGTCGTAAAGTAGCAATATTGCTTGTGGAGACAAGATATGAGCCAATATTTTGGACGTTGTGTGTAATTCATTCCCTTAATTTGATGTTGCAAAAGGTATAAAAATCTCATGGATGAGCAAGTTTATACATAGGCAAATGAGATTCAGATGTTTGTAACAAATAATCACATCCCATGCTCTCTTTAGGACACTCTCGAGGATCAAGTTGTTGAAGGTAAGGGACCAATTTTTTAGTTTCTATAATTTGAATTTCTTTCAACATTTTAGTATAAGTCTTAATTTTTAGATTTAAAATGTAGTCAATTCAAAATTTTACTATAGGGTAAGGAGACTAAATCTTCCTTTCATGCGATTGTCTTGAGATGAATAGAGCAAACAAAGTATTAAGTAATATGGTTGTTAGCAACGGTTGGGGCTTGTGGAGACAATCGAATAGATTAATCACAAAAAAATAAAAAATATTTGATCTTTGATGATGATTGGTGGGCCAGGGTTGAGTACTTACTCAATTTTACAAAGTTTATTCTATTTATGATAAGATATGCAGACATAAATGATGCTTGCATAGAAAAAAAAAATGATGGAATAAACTTTATGCTCAAACGTATGAGAGATGTTATACAAAACAAACCAATACCCTGAAAAAACTTCTACAATGAAATTAAGAAGAGGGTGGTCATGAAGAGGTGGTATAAAATGACCACCCCATTGCATCTCCTTTCTTATGCTCCAAATAAAAAAATTACATCAATAAAATACTTTGGTTACCTAGTAGGCAACCACTATATGATGACACGAAAATTGCAAATGGAACTCGAGCAACATTCAGAAGGCTTTTCTTGATCCATCTATAGCAAGCGTCGTCTGCAATGAAATGGGAATATTTGTAGCCCTAGAAGGTGGTAGTGTGGGAAACATTGAGGCTAATTTTTGACAAATAAAGCATGTCTCCAATCAAGTAGTGGTATGTCTCTAGTCAAGTGGTGATATGTCCATGGCCATGATGCCAAATACCTAAAACCTATTGACATCAAAATTCTATCATAGGTACAAAATTAAATTTATATTTTAAATTGAAAATTTTATGTTTATCAATTAGAAATTATATAATATATGATGTCTTTTAAATTTCAGATATTTCTATATCAACATATATTTTTGTAAATTCTAATTTGCAACAACCTTTTTTGTAACAAATGGCTAGTAATTGTTCAGCGGTGCAAAATTAGAATACATACGCTTTTATCCACTCGATTAAACAAAACAAGTTCGCATTGACAAAAGTTGAGGATTTAGTATTGTACATTTTAATTTGTGTCTCATGTCACATAAGAGTGAGGATATTCATAGAAAGGCTATTCGCTTAGATGTTTCCGCAACAACTCTCGCTTAACTTTCATTACTTGGTGTCGATAATAACAATCCAGGGAGTTCTACATGGGGGGCGGAGAGGGGAGCTGGTGGGTTTTGCGTCTATTGTGCTAATGATGATAATGATTTTGAGGAGAATATAGATGATTAATTCTTCAGTATAATCCTCACACAGTGAACTAATTTGAGATTTACATTTACATTTTAAAGTTTGAACCTATTTAACACGATATGCCACATGAACATGTGAAATTCGGAATTCTAAGCATGTCAAATGTTTTGAATATACATGAATACTATATTTTTTTAACTGTTTTATCTTTTAGGTCTTAAAACGAGTATTATGCGTTTTACTTTTTTATGTAAACATATATTTTTTATAATTTATTGTACGGCCATTTTCATGCGTCTCATTTCCAAAGGTTATTGGAAAATCAGCATTTGCACATTTCGGATTTGCTTCCTAACAACTTAGGACAAAAGCATCAACCACACAGCTGTCGTAAAGGATGAGTTTGCAAAAGCAGAATGTCAGATTGAACAGAATTTATAAGGTTGATGACAATAATTTCATTTATGAATTGCTTTCAAGCAATTGATCTAGGTGATTTTCAATGGATGGTCTTATGTCTCAGCTCTATACATATTTTAAACAAAGATCCAATGTATCATGTGGCATTTAACAAGAAACAGAGGCATTTCTGCATAACTTAAAAGGGGTTGCTTACCCCAAAGTAATTTTGTAAAAGTATCATCTTTATATAAGAGTGTTATAAGCCTTTTGTATAGATTATGGATTATGTGTAAACTGAAAGTAAACAAAGGTTGCAGTTAATGTCCAAGAAATAAGTCATGCACCTAGTCATACACCATTAAACACATAATCCCATTCGCTCAACAACTAATTTACGATTCTCTTTAATAAATAAGCCTTCTAACATAAAAAGGTTGAAATATGATGAAAGAGAGCATTAACAAAAGCAGAGTTGTTTTAAGAAAAATACCCAAACAAGGATTTATTAATGTCAATAGCTTCTTTGCACTCAAAGACATCTGTCTCAATTATACAAGCTCAAACACAAGTATAATAAGATGCAAATAAGAATACCTTGCCCTTGGCTTAGCAATCTCAAGGCAGCATTTCTACATTCCGAGAAGTTTCCTCTTGAATGGACTGCAGGCAGTTTCCCATCATCAACGTTTTCTGAACTGACAGGAAGCCGCAACAGTTCTTCTGAACCTATGGTATAACCTTTTGGAGTACAAGGATCTACCACACCTCCTTTCCCAACTGATAAAAAGTAGCCAACCAGTAAGAATTTATTAATCTTATAAACTAGAAAAACCTACACCAAGCACAATATACACATAATTCAAACACCCTCTATCATAAACAGATCAAATCTTACATTACTCTATATATTTACTTGCAAACTTTTCCAATGAAGCAATGGAAAAGATATAGCTCTGCAATTATTCTGGAAGAGGTTTATAGAAAATTCAATCTTCAAGTAACATAAACTCTACAAGATTAATCTATATACCTAGATTTGAATATTCCAAGAACAAAACATAAATTTTATAAGTTTGAAAAGTCAATCCTTTTTAATGCAATAGACGTCAGCCTAACAATACATTATCTGAAGAGCTAAATGCTGGAGCGTCATAATCTACTATTCTTTGTTACATGCAGAAGCTGCTTCAATTTACATTTATTTTCTTCTCTGAGATGTTTTAATGAAACCCTAATACATGCAATTTTTTTAGTTTTTCCTTTCTCGTGTGAGAGAGAAGGTGGCTATATTTCAGTTAAAGTCAGGGCTGTGTCATGCATCTCTTCTTCAAAAAAAAAAAATCTGGTAAAGAGTTAAGGCCTGTGCTTGTGCTTGTGCCTGTTCCTCTCTTGTTTTTCAATTCCCTACAAACTGAGAACACAAGCCACAGCCTTATGGCATGCACACTATTTTATTCATAAGGTCATTTTCAGTAATGCTAAGTTGTAGTTTTAAATCCATAGAAGTTTTAATTGTTGCAGTTCTAGGTCCATAGTTGTAGTTCTTCATAATTTTTACTTTGGGTAAAACTTAAGGCCTGTGCCTGTGCCTGTGCCTTTCTTCTTTTTTAATTCCCTACAAACTGAGAACAGAAGCCACAGCCTTATGGCATGCAAGCTACGTTATTCACAAGGCCATTTTCAGTAATGCTAAGTTGTAGTTATAGGACCATAGAAGTATCAATAGTTGTATTTCTAGGTCCATAGTTTTTTTTTTTAAGAAAACCAGAATTATATTATAAGAAGTAAAATATTCAAATTACAATGCCAAGCCATAATACTCATACTCCAAGATATATCCTTGGAATTCCAACAACAAATTAAAGAAGAGAGAGAGCATATCTACAATTTATCCATCCAGTGATTGCAAGTGAAGGATCTTTTTAATCTGTTTCTGCTGCTTAGGAGGCCATGTCGAAGGTAAAGGGCCAAAGTTGATCAGATTATTATTCTGCGCACTTGCCACCTTGTTTTGATCTCTAGGCTATAGCATCTGCCACCTTGTTTTGATCTCTAGGCACATGTTGATATATGATGGTCTGAAAATGTCTAGCTATAACCTTAATATTATCCTGAATCCTGGCTAATAGCCAATTATTGGATCTATATTGCTCTTGAGCTGACAGAAGGTTAACAATAACCTTAGAATCAGATTCAACTATAATTCTAAGACATCCCAATTTAGTTGCCTCCAAAAGAGCACGCTGAATTGCCAATATTTCAGCCACATTATTAGTACAGTGCCCCAATTGACAAGTAAATAAGAAAAGGGAAGTTCCCAAAGAATCATGAACTATCCCTCCCATACTAGTTGGACTCGGATTGCCTCTAGCTTCTCCATCAGTATTTAGTTTAACAAAGTCAAACGGAGGTGGTTTCCATTTTCTCAAAACAAAGGGCACCGATAGTTTAGAATGTGACTTTGTCTATAATTTGCTTTACCCCAAGTTGAGTTTTTGAAGTAAAACTTTCCATTTTCCAGGTATTGGAGAGGGAAGTTTCAAATTATGCACAATAGTTTCCACAATATTACTTTGAGTTAGTTCCTTGACATACCCAATGTCTCTACTTTCGGATTTGAAGATACATCTATTTCTCTCTTTCCACACTTTCCACAGCATAAGAGAAATAGCAATCCAAATTCCTTTGCTAAGGTCCGGAGTATCAGAGACTGAGCGTTTCCAAACTCTCAAAGTATCTACAAGATTCGTAGAAGAGTTCCAAGTAACAGATAGCCAATCAGCCAAGATATTCCATAGAGACGTAACAAAAGGGCATTGAAGAAAAAGGTGGATCAAAGTTTCATCTGCTTCTTTACATAACGGACACCAAAAAGGTTCGACCATCCCTCTTTTCATCAAATTATCTCCGATAAGAACCCTCCTGTATAATAAAAGCCAGATAAAGAATCTAACGTTAGGCCACAAAGTAGGTTGCCAGATATCAACGAAAATGTCCTTCCAAGGGTGCGGCTGAGTACCAATCAAAGTACTATATCCTTCAGTTATAGAGTAATTTCCTTCCGAAGATTTTCCCCAGGCAAGGGTATCAATGTCAGAAGAAATAGGAAGGATCCTGTTTTGCAAGAGAATTTGAAAAAAGTGAATTTGGCCAAAAGACAAGTTGGTCTGCCACAAAGCCGGAGAGATCCATTCAATCCCCTGAGACGTTGATTGTATATAATGGCTCACCTTTTCCTTTCCTTTACTATGAAGATTATTCATAATATTTCTAAAATCCGGATACTATTCAATCAAAGGTGGGTGCCCATCCCACGAATCAATCCAGAAATTAGCCTAATCACCTTTCCCAATGTTCCAAAAAAATTGTTTTTTAATAATTCTTTCACCAATTTTGAGGACCAATAGAATCGAAGATCCCCGGGAAGGTAAAGAATGTCGAATTAATTCTTGCGGCAACATTCCTTCCACATATTTTGCTCTAATATTGATGGCCCATAGCTGATACGGATTTTGCAGCAATCTCCAATATAACTTTGCAGCTAAAGTTTTATTATTCTGCACACTGGATCTAAAACCCAATCCCCCCTTTTTCTTTGGCAAACATAATGTTTTCCATTTCACAAGATGTCATAGTTGTGGTTCTTACATAATTTTTATTTTGGTAAAGAATTAAGGTGTGTACTTGTGCCTCTCTCCTTTTTTAATTCTCTACAAACTGAGAACACAAGCCACAGCCTTATGGCATGCATGCTACTTTATTCATAAGGTCATTTTCAGTAATGCCAAGTTGTGGTTCTAGGTCCATAGGAGTGGTACAATGCATCTCAGCTTTCTACAAACTTGGCATTGTACCATCTAAGTCTATGTTGAATATATAATGTACTATTCGGTTTTAAGCAATTATGGAGTTATACCTGCCATAACCGATAAAAGAAATGTAACCACCATCTCTAATATAAATAATACTCTTCCTGTGTCATTTTGTGCAGTGCAGTTTTGCCTTGTCATTATTCACGACAGGTCTTTTCCCTTGAAAAAGCAGTATTCACGACTGTAACCTGCAACTACAGCAACTCTTTTGATGGCAGAACAGCCCACCCACGATTTTGCCCTCATGATGGTGAACGAACCTTTGCAGGAACTGTGTCGACCTCACACACACTTCTCTGCAAGTGCTTCCTCCAATGGCAACTTGACTAACTAAGGCTATGATACCAATGTTAGTAGAAGGAGAAACTAAGAAAGAAATGAGAAGGCAAAACTGTGATATATATATTCATTTCTGTCCTTCGGATCAGCCTGCTGATGTAATGACTGAACCTCTTGGTTCGTTGTTGTTTGTCAAGTTTAGAGATAAACTTGGTGTTGTTTCCAGGTTAGTCATTAAGGGGGGGTGTTGAATATATAATGTACTATTTGGTTTTAAGCAGTTATGGAGTTATACTTGCCATAACCAATAACAGAAATGTAACCACCATCTCTAATATAAAGTATACTCTGCCTGTGTCATTTTGTGCAGTGTAGTTTTGCCTTCTCATTTCTTTCTTAGTTTCTCCTTCTACTAACAGTCTAGAGATTGAAAAAGCAGTTTTAAATCAGATGGTCACACTTTGTTCAAGTCCTATAGCAAAATGAACAATTTCCCCAACAGTAGTTATTAAAGGATGTAATTCTTTGGTTATTATGCATACCGAGCTTAACATCTAAGACTCTAGGCTCACCATATATGCTAGGTCTAAGTTGCGCAAATGTCAAAAGTGACAAAGCTTCCAAAACATAAATGCAAGGCCCCGAATTCCCTCAAAAAAGAAAAATGAGAGCAGAATGCTCTTTTTTACTGAAGAAAATCAATTCAAATACCACAGAACTGATGAAGAATGCTCTCGATGCTTGCTCTCAAACTCATAAAAGAAAAACAAAGGGGGGCATTTATGATTTTTAATTGTTTTTTGGGTTGTGTTTTATTATTTTTCATGGTTGCAGTGAGATACATATCCTGCTGTCAGGGATACATCTCAGAGCTGCGAACACGTCTCCGGCATGGGAGACAGACGGGTACGGAAACGTCTCTCATGCTTGGGGACATTTTTGCCAGAAGTTCAACATCTTAGTCAGCGCTTACTCTGAACCCTAAATCCGTCTCCAATAAAAATCTAAAATCACACAACGAGGTTATAAACATGTAGTCCACCTGTCTAAAATCGTACAGCAATCAATTTGAAATAAGAGGAGGTTGATTTGATCACATTTACAGGGGGAGGTTGTGGGAATTGTATTTGCACTTTGCAAAGGTTATAGGGATGGTATTTGCAGAGGGCTGCTGTTGAGGTAGGGACTCGGACATTTACAAGTTTAAAGTTAACTGTTAACTTTAAACTTGTAAATGTCCGAGTCCCTACCTCAACAGCAGCCCTCTGCAAATACCATCCCTATAACCTTTGCAAAGTGCAAATATATATATATTAACAGTTAACTTTAAACTTGTAAATGTCCGAGTCCCTACCTCAACAGCAGCCCTCTGCAAATACCATCCCGATAACCTTTGCAATGTGCAATATATATATATATATATATATATTGCATTTTGCAAAGGTTATCGGGATGGTATTTGCAGATATATATATTTATTAACAGTTAACTTTAAACTTGTAAATGTCCGAGTCCCTACCTCAACAGCAGCCCTCTGCAAATACCATCCCGATAACCTTTGCAATGTGCAATATATATATATATATTCCACAATGTTGTTTGAATTGCATTTCACTGTTGTCAAATGTCATTCAAATGGCGCTCTGGCACTCATGATTCCCTTTGAACAGCAAATGTCATGTATGATTTTTTTACTTAAAATTTAACTTTAGTCTTTTAGATTTAGCTTTTAATTTTATATTTATTTATTTTTGTTTTATAAGTTAGTTTAAGTTTATAAATTAGTTTTTAATTTTTCTTGTTTTATATTTATAAATTTATACTTTTAGTTTCTTAACTCTGATTTTTAAGTTTTTAGTTTATTTTTAATTTAAAATACATGTTATTTTTGTAAATAATTTTTTTTTTGAATTATTATTTTAATTTTATACATTAATCTCTTTTCTAAACTCATGGGTAGAAAAGTAGTCTAATAACTAATATTAATTGTAATTTTTTTTATCTTTTACTTTATCCATTTTAGTTTTTTTTGCCTTGTTAGAATGTCAGGAATGAAAGATGGCCTATTTCTGTTGTGAAGGTACTACAATAAAAATTTTAGGAGTAAAAGTGGTGGAACATCATTCATCACTTGCAACATAGTGGGAAGTCCTTTCAGGACACTTTCATTAGGGTGAGGGCTCACTTTTTTCACACAAGGGAAAAGGGGTTGAGGCTTGCTCAAATAAGGATGAACAACATGAAGCTATGAAAGAACAAAAAAGAGCTAAATGCGGAGGGCCTAATTAAAGCTCTCATGCCTCAGGTACAATTGCAACTCAAACTCAGCCTAGAAGAGACAGTGAGGAAACATAATCAGAGTGAGACATGTCGACTATGGAACATGTTGTGAGGTATTCTTGTAAGGGACCAAACATTGGTATGTCAACCCTTATTGCAGATATGTTTGATGTGGGTAGTCGAGATGCAGTTGATACGGCAATTGCAAGCTTCTTCTATGCAAATAGAATACCATGCAATGTTGCACATTCACCTTATTATGATGAGATGGTCCATACAATTAACAATAGGACGACTGGTTATAAATCCCTTGATATGAAAAGCTTTGCACAACTCTAATTGATAAAGAGAAAACAAAGATAGATGAACAAACCGCACCAGTCAAAAGAGTGTGGTCTTTAGAAGGATGCAACTTTGTGACGAACAATTGGACACATACTAGAAATTGTCCACTTCTAAACGCTATGGTGACTTGTACCAAAGGCCCTTATATTTTTGAAGCAATTAATTGTTCGGGGCAAGAGAAAAATGCAGAGTTCCTAAAGGTACAATTATGTGATGCAATTGAGGAGGTGGTAGCATCACATGTTGTCCAAGTTGTTACAAATGCTGCCTTAGTTTGTAAAGTAGACGGCATGTGCATACAAAAAAATGCAAACATGTATTTTGGATGCAATGCTGTGTGCATGCATTAAATAATGCACTCAAAGACATTGGCATGTCTCAGTGGATTTCCAAGCTCATTGAAAATTGCAGAAAAATACAAATGTTTATATGCAATCATCACCACGCGCAAGGTATTTATCAGAGGTTTGCCAAGGTGGAACTCCTCAAACCTACAGATACACAATTTGCTTATTTCTTCATTCTTCTTGATTGTCTTTATGTGGTCAATGGGGTCTTATGTTCCATTGTATTTATCGAAGTGATCTTCGTTTTTCATGTCCAATGAGCTGTATGCTCCACAAATTGGAGGCAATCTACATTAGAGACTGCAATTGAGGTGAGACAGATGGTCCTGATGATCATTTTTGGGCTAATGTTAAATTTGTTGTTGACTTCATCCAACCCATTTGTGAGGTGATCCGATTTGCAAATTCAAACAAGCCTTGTTTGCGGGGAGGTTTATGAAGAAATTGATTCCATGTGTGAAAGAATAAGAAAAGTCATAGACTTAAGGGATCATTCTCTATATCTTTTGATTGAGGAAAAAATACATGGAAGATGGAACAAATGTAAACACATCTTCATTGTTGCCTATGCTTGAAATCAAAGTGGTATGATACAAAAGTCACTAAGAAGAGGGCTCCATATGAGAACAGAGAGGTGATGAAGGGATTTTGGCCTACGAGTGAATAAATTTATGTTTGAGGAGAGGGGGCTTAAACTATTGTCTTAGTGAAATCATTTTTCATGTGGGCGCAGTTAATTTTCTACACGATATGTGTTCAAAGAAGGACCCAATAGAGTGGTGGTGGAACCATGGCAGTGAAGCACCTGAATTGCAATCGTTTGCAATACAATTACTCTCACAAGTTACCAGTTCTTCATCTTGTGAGAGGAATTAGAAGTACTTATGGTTTCACCGTTTCATTCATTTATTGAAGAGGAATCGACTAGGGTCAAGGAAGGCAAGGGAACCTAGTCTACATTTATAGTACACTCTTTCTTGCTCATAGAGACCTAGGGTACAAGGGGGGGTCCATCTGCAAAATGGGACCAAAATTTCATCTGTTGGAGCGAGCAGACATAGCCTTGGAAGGACGAGGGGTTTGAGGCAAATGGCCTTCAATGATTTACTACCTGTTCAATTGTTTGAAGAGGAACCAAAAGTCAAGAGTGATGCATATCTAGAAAGCATCCTAGAAGATGACCTAGAGGCTAATGACATAGCCAATGAAACAGAGATATGATTTAAAGTCACACTTCTGATTTTTGTTCTTTGCATACCTATTTGTTGGCATTTCAGTGTGTTACAGTGTAGTAATCATTAATCTACTCTTGATCCTAGACGATGATATGAATTATGAAATGACATATCAATACAATTACTCTCGTGTTTTTCTTTTGACGACATCTAATAGTAACCACTAAATAGCTACCTAGCAATTTCTCTATTTTAAATGTTATGGATTGTTATGGTTTTTTAAAGTATTCTCTAAATTATATATTATATATATTTTTATGATTTTTAACCGTCTCCAAGTACCTGTCCCCCACCCCCTTGTACCCTATAAAAGTTTGTTGTATTTTCCGGAATCGTTGTAAACAACCACAAGACAAACACCTACATGCATGCATATTTAATAAATCACTGAAAGCTTAAAACAAAGACATAACACAGATTTATTAAGGGTAGCATGACTACCAAAATTTTACTAAGGTCTAGCTTGAATTCACCAGGGTAAGAATAATTCTCTTCCACAATGAATTCCTACACACACTAGCTCTATGCTCTTATAAAGAAAAGCTAAAAGGCTAGGGTTAGGGTTTGGAGAGTAGTTGCTTGAAAGTCTTCGAAACAACTATTAATAGCAAAAGTCAATTAAGTCAAATAACTTGTCTAATACTCTTCTCTATTAATAGATGTGGAGAAGTGTTCGTCAATGGGTGGATTATCCATATTAAATCTACAAATAATATTACAAGTGCATCTTAAATGATACAATAATGTATGGAAATTAAATAGATGTGAATATAGCTGTCCATCAATGGAAACTAGGGTTAAGGTTTATAGAGTAGTTCCCTTTTGTCTAAAACAAGTCTTAGAAAAAACTATTAATAACAAATTATTGTTTCGCACTTTTAAGCCAACCTAACTTGATTAATACTGAACTTTCATATTAATAGATGCGAATAAGTGTCCATTACCATGGATGAATTCGTCCTTACCATATTAAATTACAAAGTGAATATTACACCAGTGTTAAGTGATACTCTTCTCTATTAATAAATGTGGATAAGTGTCGAATGAGCTGAATTATCTTTCATATTGGAAGATTACAAATAATATTACTTGAAAATCATATGATAGTGTATGAAAATTTCAGAAAAGACTATTAATGGCTGAATCTTAATTAAGTCAATAACTTGAGTGATACTCTTCTTTATTCCATAGATGTGGATCAGTGTACCACTTGCAATGGGAGAATTATCTACATACTAAATTACAAATAATGGATTACATGCTTTAGCTCTTAAATTCATACAATAGTGTATGAAAATCAAATGGCACTAATATCCCCCCTTGAAGATGTACTCTATAAAGCAGAGGATAAAATAAATAATACCTTGGTTAGGAGGCTATATATGAAAATGCCCCAAGTATAAAAACTGCTTAGATGTGTGCACGTAACCTTGCCCCCCCAACCCCCCAATCCCTCAAGAGCAACATAGAGAAAGTAAGTGAGGCAAAACGTCAAATACTTCTGACTAGGCCATGTTGGGTACCCATGTACAATAAGCCTACAAACTAACATATTATATGAAATAGTGATTAAAGAGCATTGTAAAATTGTACAACTCGATCCTCATTCTCATCCAAGAGACAATAGAAATGTGTATGGACAATGATGACCTAGAAGCTTCATGTTCTAGCATCAATTGCACAATAACATCTTTCAACTCCCTTTTTGAGGCAAACATGCATATAAATGATCACTGTATCAAAATACTCCACAGATCACATAAAAGAACAAATGAAAATGGGTCCATTGGATCACAGGCCTTTCGAGAGTGCACATGACTGATATTGTTAATGATCATTATATCAAAACTCAGAGGCACAAAGTTGGAGAATGGACTTCCCTTGATCACTTTGTAACTCAGAGGTAGTATAATCACATACATGAGCTTCATATAGGCATCCCCCCGTAATGTATGACAGTGGGCTTCTATTAGACCTTGTAAGATGTCACCATATTGGCAAGAACATAATCTGAGAGGCATCATATTGCAGCCACACAAAGGGTACATAAGAGCTCGAGAATGGATAAATTGCAAGAGTGAAGACAAAATCTTAACACTTTGCTTATGTGGTGATTGGCACATGTACCGAAGGAGATGATCCAACATACTAGAGTATTTGGAAGGTACTGCAAACATCTTTTGCTACTGGGAGAGCTATGTAAATGTCATATTCCCATTAGCATAATTTTGGTGTTTTTTTAGTTGAAGCAAAGGGTACCAAAGTCCTAGTTGACTGCATAATAGTTCGAAGGGCATCCAAGAAAATGATCACTAAGATTATCTCTAGGAAATGTGGAGCACAACCTTGCAGCTAATTGGAAGATTGTGTTGAAGATGATGCTAAAGCTGTCCTCCATTTCAAACAGATGGAAGAGATTTACTTCACAAATACACCAATTTGATATTGCTATTGTATCATAATGGGTCATAGCACAAGTTCCATTGATTGTGTCGAAGAATACCATAGTATGAAGGTCTTTATGGACGCCATACCATCTTATTGGAATACATGGGTATTGAACTACATAATCACCAAGTAATGTAGAAAATGGTGCTGAATACTAGGATCTCTCTAAAACTGTAGGAGTTAATCACAAAATTGATTGCTAGTATCAAGTATGTTAACAATCTCCCACTATAAATAACTGCATAAATAGGTGAGGGAAAAACAATTAAGCACTGGACAATATATCTCACAAATCAAGTCACGAGTGGAATCAATCCACCATACATGGTGTCAAGTAAGTGTTCACCAAGTTGTTTTAAGAAGCACATAATGACATAACCATAATTGAATGTACCCAAGAACACACACTATCCTGAATATGAGTTTCAGAAAACGCCATAGCGGGTACCCATTTACAAATGAGGTATCACAAAATGATTAACAAAACTTTACTACGTGTAGAAATAAAATGCAGTAGAAAAACTTGTACATGATGTAAAATCTAGGTTGCCAGGAAACAAGTACAGGGGCAAAACACATAAACACCAATCTTCGAAAAACCCTTGGGTATGAAATGACACGGAAACATCCATATAATACATTATTAAAAAGTATAAATATACAAAAAATGCATAATGCTCATTTTTGTCCATAAAAGATAAAACACTTAAAATACTTTGTATTCATGAAAGTTCAAAACATTTAACATGCGTAAATTTTCATATGTAAATAATTATAATCTAAATTCTAGAATATATCATCTAGATTTTCCTGTATTACTACTGAAACAAAAGTAACTAGCTTTTCTATATTTATTTTTTGCGTTTAAAAAATATAAGCACTTCTGAAACAGTACAAAAAATGCTCTAGGTACGGCCTGAAATGGTACAAAAATGTCCTGGGTATGGCTCGGGTACAATAGAACCATACTCGAGACTCTTTTGTAGTTTTAGAAACGTTTTAGGCAAGTACCGGGGCAAGTACTGGGACTAGTACCTTGTATGTCAATACGCAGGTATGCTGCCCTGGTTGGCGTTTCCGGGTAACATAGAGTAAAATCAAATTTGTAACTGCACCAATGAATTCATCTCAGAAAAATATGCAGTTTTTAAAAAAATTCAATGTGAAAATTCTGCCGTATGCGAAAGTTATTGCAGAAATAAGCATGAACTGTCCATATGGCTTTTGAACAAACTATGAATAAATCGGCCCAAATATGCAAAAACTAGGTGCACCACTACAAAGTTTTTGAAAAAAAAATTGACTGAAAAAGACCATAGTTTGACCAAAATATTATTAAAGTATATTAGTTAATATTTAATGAACTTAGTTATCAACTAACTAATGTCCAGTTATGAACTACCCCAACTATATTGTAACCTCTTTCAACATAATAACCAAAAGCACCACACACATCTCGAAGTGTGTCATGTGCCTTTCTCATTTCTCTTCATTCTTTTTGTGTTCACATCTTCTAACATTGGTATCACAACCATTGGTGCTCGAAGTGAGTTTAGAGTTGGAGGAAGCTTGGAAGAAGATTGCGAACTGGCTGTGGGAAAGAAGACAGATAAGTTCAAAGTATGGGGAAAGTCATTGGAGGTATGGATGATGAGGACAAGAAGAAGAGGTCAAAGAAGTGAGACATTGCAGATCAAAGCACTCGCTCCCAACTATGTGGAGAACTCATGAGTTCATGAGTGAAAAAAAGATGTGCAATTTGAAAGGGGAAAACATCATTTCCACCCATTTCTAATAGGGTAAGCGATACTAAAAACAAAAATTGTGAGTTTCACAGAAGATTTCAAGGGTGATTTCAAGCACAGATTTATAGTTGTGAAATCGAGTTTCAATTCGTATAGAGGGTTGTTTTCTGCAAGGGCACGTGACAATTGAAAAATAGTGGAAAAATGCCATGACCAAACACAAGTTTTGAGTTACACTTCTAACATCTAGGGCATCATGATTTAGAGTTATGAAAAACATGATTTCAAAGTCAAGTCAAGGAAAAATGCCACTATTTTTTGAATTGAGGGCACACAATTTGGCAATTCTTAGTCATTTTTACAGTTGCAATTTTGATTTCGATTTTTTTTTTTATCGAGAGGTTTGTTTAATGGCACCGTTTCAATGTTAGGGCACGATTGGTAAAAGATTAAAATAGTCACAAAGCAAGTGTGCCAAGATTCTACCTCTTTTATGTCATTAGGGCATGAAACATTCCGTATTTTTTTGAGACATTCATGGATGCACTTTTTAGACAAGCATGATAGTTCTCATTCTACATCTTTATATATTGATTTTGAATAAAGTTGTGGTTCATACGTCACATAGATAAGATAGACATGATATAGATAAATATATTAATGTGTTGCATTAAATTTGCAGGGCAAAAGTTAGGTCAATAGGGACTGTATTGTGTGAAAGACAGCCAAAATTCAGAATCTTGTTCTACAAAGAGGCACAAAATTTGACTGGCCAAAATTACAGATGTTTGGAGTCAACAAAATTATAATGATCACACGAACCCAATATCAGTACTGTGAAAAAATTGTTCTCAACAGTGAAGAAAGGCTTATTGCTTACTTTGCGGATCAGAGAGAACGTCATAAGGAGGCCTTGCCGTTGAAGCCGTGGTAATTCAGATGATTTGATACTTGAGGTCTGCTAGAACCATTGAGGACTAGTGTTGTGGACAATTCTAAAGAACAAGGTCATGACTTTATGAGAAGAGACACAGGTTTTATCACCTAAAATTTTTGTTGTTTGTCTCCTGAGGCCAGACCTAGTACGGGCATGCCTATGATGGCTTAGGGAACCATGGAGTTAACCTGGGCCAAACCAATCTGGATCGAATAAAGCAAGGTCGGTCTCGCATGGGTCCTTGGAACACCTTGCTTAGTGCTACTCTTCCATCAAAGGTAACACTGTGAAGAATGGTGGCGTTTGTTCTAAATAGAAGTAATCGACTGGCTCTACATTTGAGAATCCGGTCTAACATGTCAATGAAGTTAGCCATGCTAAAGCTGCAAAAGCCTCCTATAAGTTACAAACACAAGCAATTGATCCTCAGTTTTGGAGAATTAGAAAGATCATGCATTGACTGCTAAATCAAAGGAAGTGTAAACGTTCCCTGGTGAATCTTCCAGTAAATGGGTGCACCGAATGTCAAGTGTGTATTCGTTTGGACATCTCCAAAACATGGCAAATTTTCGGAAGCGATCTATGGTGATCCTTTCCCAACGGAGTCTAAGAACCAAGCCATGAGACTGAGGCAAATGCGAGGGCATGCATAGTTGAAGGATGAGAATTTAACGAATAGTGATGCTCTCACGACTCAACTCAATTGACAATGATATAGGTTGATGGTTCATTGATTTTGGTAAACCCATCTAGAGGATTACCCAAGTGGTACAGATGAGCTGGTATTGTAACATATCCTCTCTGCAACTTCCTATTCAATTCTTATTAGTAGATGCAGAAAGTGGCTTGGTGTGTCAGCAATTGGATAGCAGATAACATTGTGTGGAATAATGCTCACAAATACCAAATTTGCAAGAAATGTTAGGTATGTCCCTAACATTCATAATAATCTCATCTAGTTTACCAAATAACAAAATATCCCAATACTGTTTGTAACATATTCTCTAGGTGGTACCCAAATTGTGTTGTGTTAGATGTCCAAATAGGAATGGGTAATTGCCCTAGGCATTGAACAAGGTGGCCAATGTAGGCTTGTTCACTTTGATATAGGCAGCTTAATAGCACACATGGAGGGAGACTCCACCATTTAGGATGTGCTGGAGGATGGAATTCCTCATATGCTTCATCCTACTTCAATCAACTTACATGCATTTGTTGTGGATGGAATATTCATCATACCAATTGTGTAGGAGGATTGGTATTTTACTCTTAAAATTTGCAAGCTGTAATACTATACCTTCATTTATTGCGTCGATTTACAAGTCAAAATTCAAGCATTTCGATATTAGATTGTACTTTCTTTTGTTGCATTGTTTTTTGGGTTCAAGAAATCAAGTATTGTGTGAAAAATGACTAATATTTAGAATCTTGTTCTGTTGCAGGAGCAAAATTGACTGGCCGGAATTACAATGTCCTGGAGTCACAAGATTTTGATGATGCAGAAAATATCAAGGTTTGATGGAATCATACTTGGCAATGAAGGAAGGCCTATTGCAAATTTTGCGGGTTATGACAAGCATCATAAGGAGGCCTTGTTGTTGAAGTTGTGGTGTCTAAGATGATTTGATACCTGAGATTGGAAACGCCACTAAGGCTAGTGTGCTATGGACAAGTTTGAAGAACAAGTACATGACTTCAAAGAAGAGTTGGGTTTTATACCTGAAGAATTTGTTGTTTTCAGCAAGGATGATGGAGGATGGGTCCCTGTCATAACACCTTCGGATGAAAGATCTTTGAGACCAACTCGGTTCCATCAATAAAAAGGTGGATGATGACGACTTGGTGGCACTTGTTCTGAATAGTTTTTCGCCCTCCTATGAAACATTTGTGGAGGCTCTACATTTGATGGCGGAAAGCCAAACCCTGACATTTGATCAAGTCAGTTCCTATTTGTTGCAAAAGGAACACAGGAAGACACAAGCAATTGAGTCCAGTTCTAGACAATCAAAGAGTGCATTGACTGCTCAGTCAAAGGGAAAGTGGAGACGTCACTCTGGTGAATCTTCCAGATACCAGGTGAAATGTCATTACTATCATAAGTTTGGGCATCTCAAAAAGGATTTTGGAAAGCAACAATATGATCTTTCCCAACACAACAAAAAGCCACAAGATGAGGCAAATGTGACAGCAATTTCAAATGAACGGGATTTTGAGGAAGACAATGCTCTTTGTGCTCTTACAACATCATGCTCAAACTACAGTGCTACTAGTTGTTGGTTCATTGACTCTAGCACATCCAAACATTTTTCATGTCATAGGGACTGGTATGTAACATTTACTGCAATTTCTGATTCAGTTTTATTAGTTGATGGAGAGTCACTTGCAGTAGAGGGGATAGGAGATGTATGCATTGTGTTGAATAATGCTCAAAAACTATTAGTAAGGAATGTTAGGTATGTCCCTAGCATGCATAAAAATCTCTTGTTTGTCGTCATTAACAAAAAATCCAACATTGCTTGTAAATTTCTCTGGGAAAAAAGTGTATTGTGTTGATGTGAAATAAGGAACGGGTAATTGCCCTAGGCATTGGGCAAGGTGGCCAATATAGGCTTGTTGACTTTGATACAGTCAACTTAAAAGCACACGTGGAGGGAGACTCCACCATTCAAGATGTGTTGGAGGATGAAATTCCTCATAGGCTTGTTGACCCTACTTCAGTCAACTTACATGCACTTGTTGTGGAGGGAATATCCACTATACAAAATGTGCAAGAGGATGCAATGCCTCAAGAGGATGGAATTCCTCACTCAATACAAAAAATTTGGGAGGCTGAAATGCCTTGGGAGGATGGACTTCCTCACTCAAATGCATAGTTAATTATGGATGGAGACTCCACTATCCAAGATGTGTTGGAGGCACATGGTGAGATGGCAGGACACACCACTCAATCACAGGCACTGGCTCGAAGGTCAATAGAGCATGGACACTTTGCTCATCTTGTTAGGAAAGGCTTTTCACAACAGGGGGAATAGATGAGCAATAAGAGGAGATGGTTATTTTTCCCACTACTGCGGAGATGGTTATTTCTCCTACTTATGGAGTTGGTAAGTTCCTTTACTCCTACAAATATTGCAAAAATGGTCACATTTCAGATGCTTCTCTCTGAAATTTGGACAAGGAGATCTACATAGTTTTGCCTGAAGATTTTCAAGTACCTAAACGTGCTCATTTGGGTTGCAAATTGATTGAGTCCCTGTGCAGACTTGAGAAGGCTCCACGAGCCTGGTACACTCTCTTTGATCAGCATCTCCAAGATTCTGATTTCAGAATTATGGAGGTCGGGCTGAAATTATCAGCCATTGATGATTCATCATCGGTCAATGAATCATTCTACGAACAATTGGTGGACCACCTGTCATATCTTATGTCCACACAACCAGATCATGGTTTTGTTGTTAGCTGTCCTTTTCAATTGTTGTCTATGCTGAAGCTCATACATTGGATGGTAGCAAAACATCAGATGACTGCTGCAGATTTCAGAGTAATATCTAAGGAGCAGCCTACAGTTTTAATGACTAAACTCCTTGGTTTTATTGTATTTGTAAAATTTCGGGACAAACATGTTGTCTCCGGTTTAGTCATTAAGGGGGGTATTAAAGTATATTAGTTAATGTTTAATGAACTATTAGTTATCAACTAACTAATGTTCGGAACTTCCCCAACTATATTGTAACCTCTTTCAGCATAATAAATACAAGCACCACACACATCTCAAGCTGTAAGAACCTTCAAGACTGAGTTTGCAGCACTGTATGCACCTGGCCAATTTACATCATTAGCCGCATATTACCTGCATAAAGACCCCAATAGCATATGGAAAAATAACTGATGTAAGACTACTAATATCAGAACACATTTGTCATAGACTACCTGCATAAAGGGCTCCAATTTAGTCACTCTGAAAACTTCATTCTCTAAGATTACCATGACTATCACGGTGGGTAAAACAACTTTAAGCATATAATTATAATATCTTGCTAGAAACCCAGTGGAAATGCAGATATCTTGATGTTGAATTTACAAATCACACGCACTAGAAATACTTTTGTATAATTACGTAGCTGCACAATAATCGTTTACCAAACTTGCCGCTGTCCTTCAGTCATCAGTATACTGATAGCTTCCAATGACATTAGAGTTCAGTTGAACAAAAATCAGTGCTTAAAAATCCTGCTCTTGCACATAGCAAACAATGCATGTACTAACCTTTTGGTGTTTTCCTGTATTCAGTGTATTGGAGACTCAATTGTAGTGGCAATAGAATGTGCCAACATAGTTATGCTACAGTAGCGTGAAAACATGTTTTAACATCAAACTGATAGATGATATCGTTTTTCATCAAAGAGCCTTTGAATTAGCAGTCAAAAAATGGAATATGTATAGCTTTAAGAGGTAACAAGTCACAAAACAAATCACAATCAAACTTTTAGGATCCTTACTGGTCTTTTAGACTTCTGGTTTTCATTTTATAGGAGTGACAAGTCCAGTTGTACTGTTTGTAAAAGAACTGATTCTAGTAGTTGTATTTGTCTTCCCAAATAATATCAGAGACATCATTCATTCAGAAACAAGGATTACAAGCAACACCTTAACCATGGCCCAATGCATTCGCTACAAGAAGAGAAACAAAATGCTGCTAATATTTGCGAAGTAAAACAATTTTTGCATCAACATCTCCACTACTCACATTGCATGCATCACTATTCTCCTATAGTAGGTCAGTAGTAATGAAAGGTTACGATCCATGCAGGACCTGACATTTATGAAGGGATATGTATTGAGCACAGATTTGAAGTAGTTATCACTAGACATGATTTTGGCGGTCCACTTACAATTTCGCCAACAATTCTTAATTGTAATCTTGTTACGAAAGAAGTTTGGCAAGTCTGCAGTTTAGATACCAAGGTTTGCATAACTCATGCAATCAATTTTGCAATGCTTGAAAGATATGGATGAAATTGCAAATATACTCATCTTACCGAAGAGGGGTTTTGTTTTGTGGCTTAGAAATGATGAAATAAGCACACAATTGAAAAGAGCAAAAGTTCAATTTACAATTCAGAATTTCTACAAAGAACAGATCATTACTCAGACAGTTGTGGCTCACTGAATATTGTCAGGAATTTGGTGCCTAGAAGTATCTGGAAATACCAAGAAGAAACAGCTAGGTGAATGCAAGCAGGAGGCAATAATGATCCGAGACACTTGATTCTAGAAGTGGCTTCTGCACATCCTGGAGGTTGTGTCCACAGCACTTGGTATGGAATGAGTCCCTGAAATACCCATATTTGTTGGATAAACAGTGATGGAGCAAGAAAGGTGATAGAATTAATCATGAATACAGGCACTACTACTTTGCCAGCTACCAAATGTAGCTACGAGAGGAAGAAAAGGTCAGATGCTGAATGCGAATCACTTACTGGAAACTTCCATGATACAATCCGATGGTCCTCGAAGGTCCTCGTGCAGCTTCCATTGAGAAGGTCCACCTCCAAGGAGACATCACCGAATCAAACCCTATGACAAAGATCTGTTTTTGCAGGCAAAGCTTTAGGGATTTCTGGTATCCGATATGGGAGATTATGAACTGAACTACAAGTAATCCAGGATAAAATGTTGAAGCAGCATGGGAAGATGTATGCTGCTGTGACAAGTATTCTTGCTTCTTTGAACCCCTGATCAAGATGAGGGTCCAATTTGCTTGGAGAGCAAACTCCTTTGTGCCCTCAATCTATGCAACAACCTGTGGTCACATTTTCTGTTTTCCATGCAGTTCAAGCGGTACTTTGCTTGATGGGGGAAGAAGAATCACAAAGGCGAACACCTGGACTATTTCAATTTAGATCCCCTTTGTTCTAGTCATGATCTCATGCTAAGGATCAGGTTTCATACTGTGTTCATATTATGCATGTGTGACTACAATATAACATTTGGAGACAAATATTGAGTTCACACTTCAAACTCGTGCAAGACCTTTTAAGTTGTAAAGCCTGTTTGTGCTATCAACTTCCCATGTACCCTACACATAGCTTCCAGTATCAATCCCCAAGGTATTCAGATGAATGGACCAATCACTGAGGGAATTTTGAGCAAAGGTGTCTTGGGTTTTTCCATAATAGTTTTTTTAGGGCATTTATCTCCCAATTATATGTACAGATAAATAGATAGATAGATATGTCATATTTTTTCAATGAATTTCAGAAAAATTGCTGTCTGTTATCAATGTCCGTATCTGTATACCAGTAACTTAAGTTTAATAAATAAAGAAAACGATAATTCATTTATTTAAAATTTGTATGCCAATGATCAGAATGTATAATTTCAAATATGATGTTTTCTATATTTTCTTTAATATGTTTTCTAAATTTTCCCCAAACCTTTAGGGTTCCTCCATATTTTGACACTTACTGTTCCTTATGTCAAAACCTGAAATTTTGGGGGACTCTCTAGCCGTCGACAACACCCAAATCTCATACTCCCATCATCATTGTCCCCAAAGCTTAAAGAAATATATAAAGTGATACATATTTTGTGAAATGAGGCAAGCAAATTTCTGCCTAAAGGTTTTATAATCATGTTCCACGTCAATAGGTGCAAACCCACCTTTGTGCATGCAAAATATATCTTTGTGGCCACTAGGGAAGAGGACTTTAAGACCATCCTACATCAGACCATATTAGTATCTGCAACATAAACTGTTTGACACACAAAATATCTTACTCAAATGACCTGGTGTTTTACATGTTTAATATTCAAAAAGTTAAACAGCTTTGTACAATGTAAAGGGTTTTAGTTAAATAGATAAAATGTGAAAATCCTCGGAGGTGGACAAGCAAAAGAAACAGCTTACTTGACCAAAATGAAGAAAGCTCTGGCTATAAAGATTATATAAAACTCCTCCCAATGCTAACGTATGTAAATCGTCAGGTTCTGGCACTTCCTCCGGTACAAACGTTACCTGCAATTCTTGGACATAAACAAAAATAATGTGAACATGTTTAGTGACCTGTAAAACATAATTAAAAGTATTGATCTAAATAGTTTTGAGAAGAAAAAATTCAAAGACCAGACTCATTTATGGGATGAACTTAGACTAGCAAGCATTAAAATGGTATTATGGTATATGAGAGTGCCAATCATGAAAACCAACAAGATCGCTCTCATTAGACTGCTTTTTTTGCATGTCAACATTCACGAAAAGATATTTTTGGGGATCCAACTTCCAACCATTAGACATCACAAGCATAACTAACTTGACCAGTCTTACCATCACAGTAAGCTGCTCAAAAGATGGGCCTTCTCCCAGGCATATCTAGCTATTAGTAAAATCTAGTAAACAGTTGAGACTTGATATAGCTTTCTGGCAGTTACAACCAGCATGAAAAAATACAACTTCTAACTTTTTAAAATGTCTTATATGATCCCCATGCATAGGAAAATGTCTTATATGATCCCCATGCATAGGAAAATGTCATACAAATTAACAAAATCTAAACATCGTGCTCTCAAAATCCTTACATTTGGAGCTCTGCTTACCCAAATCAAACTAAATCATGCAAGTTTTGTTACCAAAATTAAACAGCTGTTCTTCCCTGGACTGTTTCGATACGGGTACGGCACACTGAAACGGCAAAATTTTAAAAACCTCGAGTACGGTATGCTGTGGATACGTATATATATATATATAATTTTAAAAAGAATTTGCATACTTATTAAAATTTAATACTCATACAATCTATGTCACCAGGTTCATATTTGTGTTCGTGTTCGGCGAGAATAAAATTCAAAATAAATTCAACACCCGATCAAATTCAAGGGAAAAATTCGTCAATATATTCAAGTTATAAAATATTTCAAATTTTAAAACAAATTTAAATCTAATACAATATTTTAAATTAAATATTAAAAAATCTAATTAAATTCCTTAAGCCTTCAACCTATCTCAGCAAGAAAAAAATAAAAGAAATATAAGCCTTTTAACTTCACATATATTTTAATTAATTTAAAATATTAAAAAACTAAAATTAAAGTCTATGATTACAAAATTAAAATTTAAATGAATAAAAAAATGGGAGCCACCGCAGATAGACTTACATGATAAGTGAATAAAGACAAAAGTGAATAAAGACAAAAGTGAATGGAGACAAAAGTCTTCCACCGCCAAACACAAAGACTTCTAAAAGACTAAAGACCTAATATTAAACATTTGTGCTTCGAGTAACATTTCACGAGTCTCGAAATTATCAGACTTTTTGGCGGCACAGCTCTGCAGACAGTTTTATTTCTGAATTAGTTTTACGACTTTGAAAAATCCTTACGCAAGCTCCACACAGGGTGAAGAATAATCTAGATGATTTTAAGTTGAAAATGGCGGAACTTTGGGCTGGGTATGCTACAGGTACATACCTGCAGCATACTCAACCTGTACCCGTACCAGGTTATCAGGCCTGGTATGGGGGAGGTACCAGGTGTTTCTGGGCAGTCTAGTTTCTTCCTTTCATCAAAGGTTCACCTATCAGCAAATCAAGAAAGTGTTTTCTGGGAAATCTTTGAAGGGGATGCATGAGCAATAATAGTGAAACATTGAGACGTCTGCAGCCCTTGTCCATTCCTAATCAGTAGTGGGAAGGAATATCCATGAACTTTATTACAGAACTTCCCGCATTGAACAGCCAGAGAGTTGTTCTACTGAATGTCTGCAAACATACTTGGTATTCACTTTTTTGTGGAATACTCGGTACCGCAAGTATGGTGGCAAAGATACTTTCCTAAGAATTTTTCTATAATTTATAGAAAAATTTATTGCTTGAGACAGAGGATTGCTTGAGAGAGAGATTTCTAGCATCACATGGTACTTGGAGGAGGATTTTGAAATGTAAAGTTAAAACTTTATATTATAGTTTGCGGGGTGCCAATGCTTTTGGTATGAGAAACAACAAAGAGTGTAGGAGAGAGAATAATGGAAATGGAAAAAAAGGAAAATCAAACCCCAAACTTCTCAAATTAGGAAAGCAATCAAAACAATGGAAGATCATAAATACCCAGGATGTGATGGATTTTCATCTGAATTGTATAAAGCAAATGAGGCATGCATTTTTTATAGAAAGCTTATTAAGAATTGTAGACCTATAACACTGTCAAATGTTTCCTATAAATTCATGACCAAAGTACTTTTTAATAGGTTGAACAGACTTCTTCCTACAATTGTTAACAGACTTCTTCCTCAATTGTTTCAGAGACACAAATTGGCTATGTGGAAGGCAGGTACATATTAGACAAGCACCAGGACAGAATTTGTGTATGGCCTTTATAGATTTTGAGAAGGCACGTGATGTAATAAAATGGGATTTCATTTAACTTAGGATGAAAATAGAAGGACCGGAAAAAAGATATATCAGAATGGTAATGGTCTTGTTCAAGGATGCTTCAAGTCAGGTGGAAGTAAATGGTGGATTCACAGACCTATTTATTCTGCCATGGTCAATCAAACAGCAGAGTCCTCTTGCCTCATCACTTTTGGTCCTTGTAAGCTAAGCTATACATTATCTGTTGAGAGAATTTGAGTCACCAGCCAATAGACTTATCCTTTCCAATGAAGAACTACTTCTTGGAGTTCAGTTTGCAAATTATACTGTCTTTATAGTTTTAGAATAGGAAAACTTAGACAATCTGCAGAACAAATTTGACATCTATTGCAGTGCATTATGTTCACAAATCCCAGTGCAGAAATTTAATATGTTAAGTTAGGAAAAGGAGCCTTCTAGGTGGTTGGGAAATCAAGGATGGATATGGCATGGACCTCACAAGATTGTGAGTTACTTGGGGATTCCATTTGCCCTTTTGCCATCAATGAAGGATATTGGGAATGGATTCTCGATAAAGAAATAAGATATTTACCAAATGAAAAGGGCATCTGCTTTCTTTACCTAGCAGATGTTGGATTCGTCAAAAATGTTCTTTCTTCATACAATATCTATTATGCTTCATATTGGGTTTCCCAAACAGTCAGTTTGAGCCAGAGCATAGAATTGTAAGAAACTTCATGTTCTGAAAGTAAAGGAACTATAAAAAGGCATGCACTGAGTTGGAATGTCTGCTACAGACCAAGAAGTATGGGAGGGCTTGGGCTGAAGGACTTGCGACTTTAGGGAAGTACACTTGATGTGAAGTGGATACTTAAGTGCAGATACGGAGGGACGGGGGTACGGAGGGACGGGGGTTCCGGGATGGCAAAAAATTTCCCAAATTTTGGGGACAGCAGGGGGACAGCTTTTAAAATAATACATAAAAATTAATATTCCAATATTTTAACCTTATTTCAATGAAATTTAGGGATTTAAACCGTTTTTAATGCTTTTAGGGACTTTCAAAATTATAATTTGATGTTTTTAATAAAAATAACATCTTTTTAAAAGTAAAAACATCATAAAACTTTTGAAAGATTTTTAAAAAAATGGGAACGTCCCGTCCAAGTCCCCAAAACGTTTGGGACGTCACCAAAATCTAGGGGATGCATCCCCGCATAACACTGATTGTTCTAAATCAGTTCTTGTATAGCCACTGTTGTATCCATGTTTTCCATATACCACCACATATACGATGAATTCTGCCAAATAATTTCCATCAATTTAAAACAGTTGAATATATCAACCATATAGGGCTAAAGAGACGTAAAGCAGTTTAATAACTAAATTTGGGTCTGAGACCCTTTCCACATCAAGATTCGACTGATGAGAAATCTGTGTGGAATGTCAATTTTCAAGAGTATTAAATGCTATACATATACCCTAGACCTTTGTAAAGCATTATAGGCAATCAACAACTTAACTACGAAGCACATATACAGTTATTGAATACAAATTTATAAAACTTTAAATGTGCTACATGATTTGAAATCTCCAATAGACTGCAAATTCCTTTGGAATATTTGGCCGGTTCAAAGCGGAACCGGACCAGTAGGACTGGTTAGGTACCAAACCATTCCACCGGTCCGGTTTTAATGTCGGTTTGTGCCAAAAAACAATGAACCAGTCGAACCGGCCGGTTCCAGTTCGACTGGTTTTAAAAACACTGGTTATGAAGTGGTTGTTACTAACCAACGTAACGATTCAACCAACACTTCATCTTTCTCCTTTGCATATTAAGGCATTCTTCTATTCTTTGTAGGAAGTGGATTAGTAACTAGAGAATAAGGAGTACATAAACATCCTATATCTGATCTCTCGAATCTTGTAGGACTTTGCATTACAGTTCTACATCCGGACTCAATTGTCTTTTTTGTTTCTTCTTTGTTGCATAAACACTCTTATATATCCTTTTGCGACCTTGCCTAGATTTCATCATGTTCAGCGATAGGCAATTTGAATTTATGGACGTCAAGTTACTTTCAGTATTTTGAGACTTTTATATAGCTCACATTGGATGTTTGGATAACACTTTTGATGTGATTCACTTGCTCACATTACAATACATATTTTGTTTTGAACTATGATATATTTTATCATTGTGATTAGACCATGATGATGTTTCTTAGGTGCATAGTATTGTGTATTGTATCTAAGCTTGCATATTATGATTATGTACAGTTGATATTGGATGAATTTTCAGTTGCGTACTAGCCTATGTTTATGATGATGATTATCACATGTGACATAACTTGGCATATGAAGAAAATGTGTGTGGTGGATGTAATAACGTAGATAATGACGTTGTCTATTGCTTTTTGATTGTGTTTCTTACGAGATAAAAAAATAAAACATATGTTTAAATGTGCAACAGCTTGATTACTCATTGATATTGTTATTTTAGAGCATATATGACATTTGAGATGAGTATGCAAGGGAAAATGGTATTTGACATACTTTGGGTGTCTACAAATAAGAGAGGCAAAGGACCAATCCATCAGGAAATCACTCATACCCACTAGGTCCTAGGATGTGTTGTGTGGTTGTGTTCCTAGAGTCTTGGTGGTCTTTTCTTACTACTTGTGTACTTTGTAAAGTGGTCTAATGTTTAAAAAAAATAATTGTGAATGTGTGAGGGTTATTGTTAACTATTTTGTCTTATATGTGCTTACGTCTTGTTTAGTGCCCTTCCAAATTTAGAAAATTTAAATTCATGCTTAGAGGTAGATATAGAGTTGAGTTTGGGGCAATAAACATTATGTTTTCTCACCTCCAAATGTTAGCCCTAGTCACTATTCATATGGTAAAATTCATTTTGGAGGCTTCTCACATACCTTGGGCTAAGAAAATGATCATGATTGGGAACTCTTGAAATGTGTGTAAATTAATTCTAGAAATTATGGTTGCATGAAGTGTAGTGAAATGGGTGCATTAAAGGTCAAACCATCTTGGGTAAATACAAATTTGGGTATGTGAATAATAATTTATTTATGTTTGACAATGGAGTAAATGATTTCATTATCTTAGAATTGTGGAATTTGCTTTAGGTTTGTAAATTTAGTTTGAATAGTGAGTGGGGTGTAATTATCTAGGAGAGTTGAGTAGGTTTTCATGTGGTGGTTTTTTGTTTGGTGTTGGTTTGGTTGGAGTTGTTTTTATGCTAATTTGTAATAGAGGTTAAGGGTTATGCAATTCTGAATTGGGGTTGTTTAAGAAAAACTATGGATTGTGTTGGAGCTTTGGAAAAGACTTGTTTCCTAGAATATTTGGTTAGTTTTGTGCTTCAGTCTTGGACATAAACAACAAGAAATAGGTTTAGTTAGAAAAATCTCTTTTATTATTTTGTTGAACTTCTATTGCACTTGATATTTTTATTGTACTGAATTCTATACTCTCTTGAGTTGATGCTAAAAAAATTAAGAGATAAATGTCAATGTTGTGATGTGTCATTATGGTTGTATTGTTTTTATGTAGGGGAGAAGATGTGGGGATAGAGGTTATATTTTTGTGGAACATAAGAATGGAAATTACAATTGATCTTATAAAAATGAAAAAATCAGATTGGAGAATGTACCTCGATATATTAATTCAATACCTCATAGGAGGAGTGGATGTAGGGGATCATTGAGGTAAGTTTCTTGTTTCACCTTAAGGTAGTCCATAACCGGAACAGATGTAGGGATCCAAGGTTGTTTAGTTTCCCTAGGTATTTATCCCCTTTGGAAAACCTATTACAATTTGTTGTGCGTGCGTGTGTGCGCGTACAGGTGTTGTGCATGTGCATGTGCGTGTGCATGTGCGTGTGCGTGTGCGTTAATTGTAAGTGTAATGTGCGTGTGCGTGTGCGTGTGTTTGCGTGTATTTTTTTTTAAAGAAATATAAGTTCTCGCTTTTGTTATCTTTTATCCAAGCAACCTAATAGTTGTCAATGTTGAAAATATGGTATTTTCTTGTTGTGTAAACTTTTGTTACCCTACCCTTTGCCTAACTATAGTTGCTTTTCTTTAGATTAAGGAATTTATTGGATCAATGTGGAAGAAATCATGCCCATACTGAGAGGTTGGGAGGTGAATGTTGTTGCCTCTCCCTTGTGTGGAAGTTGGGAATGTGTCATTGCAAGAAATGAAGGTTGGAGACTATGTTGTGTTGGGATTTCTGTAAATTGTGTTGTGCACATGAGTTGTGCAAGAAATTGTAAAAGTTAAAGAATCATTCAAGATTGTAATGTATTAGTGTTGTTCTTGGCATTCTTGTTTGGATGTGTTATTTCCAATTGTTTCAAGTATATGTTTGGTACTATACACAGAATTTATAGAAGAATAGGAGTATGAAAATTGTAAGATAAGATATGTACTTTAGTATTTACCTTAGAAAGTAGAAAGTATGCATCTTGTATACTAAAATGATTTCCAGATTATAAGAAAGAATTTGACTTCCAAATGACTATGAAAGAATTATTTTTACTTAACTCCATAATCATAGAAAATAATTGTAACTAGGTTGATACCCCATGATGAATAAGATAGTTGTACATATTCCGAGATAAGAAATCAGTTAGTCATCCTTAGAAATAGATCAGGATACTTGCAATAGGATTAAATTGGTTATACTAAGTGTTGGTCTAGTTCTCTTCAAATTGAATGTGTTACCTACAGTTGTATGCATTCTCTACTTCACCATGTTAAGCCTTAGATTTTGAATTTGTGTGTGTGTGCAAATTTTATAACACGTTTGATATATATGCATAGAGTACATATAGGTGTATATAAATATTAAATTACATACATACATACATACATATAAACCAATAATAAGATCTATAAGTTGTGAATAATCTAATTCTGGTGAATTTTATATATATATATATATATATATATATATATATATATATATAGTATTGTTTTATTTTAAATTTGCTTTCATATGGCTCGACCAACATACACAAATCAACTATGTATTTTGTGAGGGAAGGGACGGTATGGCCGCCTCATGGCAGCCATGTCACCTCCTCTATATCGCTTTCCCCTCCCCCTATGTCAAATACATGTGACCATATGAAGGGGTGGGGGTCGAACCTCACCACCAAAACCTTCTTATTTTATATAAAAGACAAATAAAAACAAATACATATACCTACATTTTGGTTAAAACATTTATATATCAGTATGCATATATATACACATACACAATGTATATGTATGTATACGTACATACATACAAGAATCTCTAAATTCGAACATAACTAACCAACAAGAAAAAAACAATAAATCAGATCCAATGGAAAAATTCATTAGAGATCATTTCACCCATTTAGGTAACAAGTAAATTGAGATAACCTACAAATTTAAACAAGTTTGAGACAATGACTAAAATGCATTGCAAATTCTTTCAACCCATTCAGGCAAGACATATAGAAATCCCTTTCAGAAGAAAAAAAACAAGTTAGAACTCTATGAGAGCTTTGCAAACTATAGCTCTTCAACCTCCAACCTGCAAATGGCAAAATGGAGGCCAAAGAGGGTCTTTATTAATTTCTCAAATGAAAACAATAGGGTTGGTCAAATCCAATGGCCTAAATTTGTTTGATCCAAAGGCTAGCTTTTAATCCTACTTTTGTTCATTAGATGTGTAGGAAGCCTTAATAGGCTTAATTATTTAATGAAGCCTTGTTTAATTTTTTTTAATTGGAAGACATAGTAAGGCATTTAAATGGGACCACAGATATGATCCAGGAGGATGATGAGACCTTAAATGGATTATGGTTAACACCACGACAATTCCTCCATGTCATGATCTAACTTCACCAATTGCTTCAACATCATACTGGCTCACAATTGTGTAATTACCGCCAGGTCCTAATTAAATAATTGCCGACCATTGCATGAATCTTGCAGTGTAAGCACCATATTACCAAAATGCAGCTAAAACTGCATTACTGTCCCAATTGTAAGATAAAATGAACTGATGATTAAGTTATTAAGCAGATGTAACAGGCTAGCAAAAGCTTCATCTTCTTCCTTGTAAGGCATTCTTCTATTCGTGATTAGTTAGTGGATTACGTAACCAGAGCAATAGAGGATCACGTAGACATCCTACATCTGACCTCTCAAATCTTGAACATTAAGTTTCCATAAATATAACTTTGCATTACACTGTCAACATCTTGTGGCTGTCAATGTGTCATTCTTTGTTGCATAAATCACACCGTGTTTTATATGGGCATCGCATTCAGTCTGTATATCATTCACAATACATTTTCCGCATTTCACACATCCAAATTCTCCTTTAGAGTGTTGTTCACTAGGTCTCCTCTTGGGCCTAGGATAAGCAGTATCAAAACACATACATACTTCATCATATCTCAATGGTATTGAAGTCTCATTTGAACTTTCACTCTTTTTTGTATGCCCGCTCACACGGGTTCTGAATACAGGAAGTTAAAACTCGAAACTCGTGATCCTTCCTCGTACCTTCCTTCATGTCCTTAGATGGGAGACCGAAAAAATTCAAAGACTCCAACTTCATATATGTTCAAGCAAATGATATAAGACATTTTGCAAAAGCAATGAGAAAAATTGAAAGAACACCATGAACGGGAAAGAGCAGGTTTCATTGATCACTTCTCTCAACTTCTCAAGAATGTACACACTACTCTCAATCCTACTTCTACAATTCGACCTTTTAGTTTTCGTACTCCATATACGAGGTACAAGTCAATCTAACCATATCCCTATCTTTGAAGGAAAAATACAGATGTAGAATGCGTTAGATAAATTGGCTTAACCTTATCTATTCTTATTACGTGCAGTGAATCAATTCTTTGACAGAGAAAAGATTACATTTACCCTTCTTTAAGTTTCTTTATCAATAATGAAACAATACGATAACTATTGCATTGTGCATGAAAATCATGATAACTTAGACTCTTATGTAGACACATGGAATGTTTTCATTAAAGCACTCAAAAAGACCTCTAATCCAGTTGGAAACTACAACTATCAGTCCAAGGAAAAACCGCAGTCAAAGAATTCAAATCTAAGCTCGCAGAATCCAAATCTGAGGACAAATCAAAGTCAAAGAATTACAAGCCTATGAAGCAGAACCCTAACCAAGGGAATGGATATTCAGACCATCACCAAACGAAGGCGACACCCGCAAATGATCAAAATAAACATTCCAAGACTAGAAATTTGTGTACAATCAAAAATTCTAGCATGCATTTTACAGACAAATGCCTACCTTAATGAGATCCCAAGTCTCAGCAAAACATGGGATGGACACTTGCAACATATTCAACAAGTGCTTGACACTTTGCAGTCGTAGATGATATATGTTAACATGGAGAAATGTTCATTTTCCATGCAAGAAATACAATATCATGGGATATATAGTAGACGCACAAGGAGTTAATGTGGATCTGGCCGCACAACAGAAAGCATTCGAGGAATTGAAATGCAAACTCTGTTCCACGCTAGAACTCACATTACCTGATGTCCAACAACCATTCGAGACAAAAAATGATGCATTTAATCATGCACTCGAAGTAGTCCTAAGTCAACAGGGTCACCCAATTGCTTGTCACAATGAAACCTTCATTGTCCCGGTATAAAACTATCCAACATATGACAGCGAGCTTTATGCCATTGTCCAGACACGTAAGCATTGGAAACATTGTATCTTGGGTAAAGAGATTGTGATTCACACTAATCACAAGCCGCTTCAATTCTTACAGACTGAGAACAAGTTGTAATAAGAGCGCAATTAGAAATGGTCTTCTTATCATCAACAATTCCACTCAACATCAAGCATAACAAGGGAAGTGCCAATCCAATAGCCGATTGTTTGAGCAAACCTCCATTTCAAGCTCTCCTCATTGTGCTTGACGCATGTGGACGTGAAGTAAACACTTGGATCGAAATCGTATCCTTTGGATTCAAACTTTACGAAAATCAATCACAACTTGCTCAACAATAAGTCAATTCCAAACTTCTACTTACAAGATGGACTCCTATATCACCTTGGTCACTGTGTGTACCGCACGAGGTAGAGAGATAGAAACCGGTATGGAAAGCCAACTTCAGTGAGATTGCAATACACTTTGGAGTTAAAAAGACCCTTTTGGCGCTATAAAAGAACTTCTTTTGGCCACACCTTAGGTCAGATGTCACTAGATATATCAGGTCTTGTATTGCATGTGCAATTACTAAGCCAGTCAATAAGTAGCAGGGTATGTATACACCTCTACCAATTCCAATGAAACCGTGGGAATTAATTTCCATGGATTACCTCTTACACTAGTGTACTACCAAGCATGGTAATGATTGTGTGATAGAGTTTGCACCCACTAGCTCAGATTCTTAAGGACCTAAGCTTTGGGTCGTGAGAGATATCCTTATTTAGCACTTTGCTCTTCACAGAGGATTGCTTCATTAGTTCCCACTAGACACTGGCACTGTTGGTACTTTGAGGTCGGGTTGCTCATTTTTATTAGCATCTCCATTGATCGGCTGACATCTCTCATGTACTCATTATATGCCCCCTGGGGCTCCTTCCCACAAAGGATGTCATTGCCAAAGCTACCATAAAGGACATCTACAAACAATATATCCAAGCCACATGGATTTCCCCCTTGAGCCACTCAACCCCAAGCTTGCTTTTTACACCATGCATTTCATACAAGTGTTTTATGGTATTATTTGTTGTCGCCACTATCTCCAACACCGCTAGTCCCATGGCTTGAGATTTTCCCTTGGCATGATGAGAGTACGCTCTCACCAATAATGGGTTATAATTGATCATCACAATCTTTGATAGCATCAAATCAATTATCTTTGCACCCTCCAAGAGTGAGACCGAGGAGCACTTCATTTTCAAATGTCCCATTTATAATGAGATCCAAAGACAATATCACTACCTTTACAGGGAACACTCTATTTACTTTCTTCAAATATCTGGACCAACAGTGCCTAGCTCTTTATCTTCGTGGAATTGTCTCCCTCGGACACAGATCCCTACAAGAGGGGTCTTGAGGCTCTAGAGCCCCCTTGTTGATTACCTCTTTTTCCCAACCCATCTAAGCGACAAACAACACCAAGCACCCTTTGGACACCAATACTTCACATATCAAAGCTGATAGATTAGCCAAGCATCACTTCTCTCAACGCACCATTACTACCCACAGTACTCAAACCCCCCAACCTACTCCCCCTAGGCCTCGTGGCTCTTCTCCCTGCCTTCGGTGTGGCCCTGCCCCTCCTCGATGACATGAATCTACTACTTACCAATCGCCCCTGACCATAGAGATAGACTCACATTACAAGCTTCTTTTCTACTATGGGACCTACACAAGCCTTGGATATTAGGTGAGATTATAGACGAGGCACTTTGCTTCCTCTTAGGATCTCCCATCCTCGCCCCTCCAACCTTGGATACTCCTTGGCCAAAATTGTCAAAGTTTCCACACCAGCTCATAACGGCCTTCCTAGATGACTCCACTTCAGACATAGACAAAGATAGTCAATGAGATTTCTTTCCAATCTTCATCGGCACATGCTTTAGGGGCTCTTGTTTACCCTCCATTGCAATTTGAATTGATTTCATTACCGTGTTAATAACACTTTGCTTTTATTTATCTTATGTACTTTTTGTTATTTTGCTTCTAGGATAATCTCTTCCTAGATCTTGTTAACTTTTGAATCCTTGAGTCACATTGACCTACTTTTGATCATATGTGGACATTAATACAATTTCTTTCTTTCCAAGAAGGCAATTCCCACGCCTCGTAAGAAATTTGTTTTTGTTCTAGAAACAGTCAAATTGTACTTTGAAATTATCTGGGTCCACTTTGGATTACCTAAAACTATTACAGTGATTAAGACACAATATTTTCAAGGAATCTTTGAAAAACACTTTGGTCTACAATGGACACAAAGTTGAACAAATTTGTCACTTCCACCCTCAGACTGATGGATAGACAAACATGGTAAACAAGATGATCATACACACTCTCAAAACACATAATTCCAAGAAGCAACACACATAGGATGAAAGCCTTCCTTTCATTCAGCATAGCTACAACAGAGCTCTTCACAGCTCTACAACGCACAACCCTTTTCAGGCTTGTTTGGGTTTTAAACTCTGGCACCCATCAATCTAATTTATCCTATACTTTCATCAACAATAGCAACTCATTCAGCTCAAAAGGAAGTTGGCAAAGCTATTACATTCATTGAGCACATTCAACAACAAGTTCTAACCATTCCACATCAGGTAAATTCTAAGCACAAGCATCGCAATGACAAACACCGCACACCGCACACCTCACACCTTCAAGGTCGGAAATCAAGTATGCCTTCACCTACAGAAGGAAAGACTAACAAGACCTTACCGCAAGCTTTGTCCTCTTTAGTGCTGGCCCTACACCATCACCAAACAAGTAGGCAATAATGCTTTCAAGTGCAATATTCCTTCTTACCTGGGGTTGCATCTAATCTTCAAAGTGAAAGTCTTGCACTATTATCATCCACCTTTGCTGGACACTTCAGATGTTGTAGACTTTCAACCATTATCGTCCACCTTTGCCCTCTTTCAATTCTTCTTAATGTTTTTCCTTTATTGAAAGGTTTTCCTCTTCTCGAGTTACCTTGCATTTACTCTTGTTGTGATGGTGTGTTATTTCCTCCTTCATGAAGCTGTTATCCCTCTCTTGGAGGCTCTTCTTTGGCCCTTTGAGGGGGGGCGATGTTATCCTTTCCTTCCTTGGGAACTTTTCCACTCTTTATAGATTAATTTTTCATTAAATTTCACAAAACAAATGATGCCATTACCTTTCTCAAGGTGATTTCATTAAGGTAGTGCTTCGGCACTTTTTCCTTTCCAAGGTTGTTTTGATTCAGCTTTTTTGGAGCATACTACAACTTCTTGTTTAGCATCAAGTCCCTTCCTCGACCTTCATGGGATTTCCCATTCCTTGGCCATCCTTGCCAAGACCTTTCCAATGATAACCCATCTTAAATAACAACATAAAGCCTATTCCCTCAGGTCCCTCAGTATGACTCAAATCTACCAAATGAATCATCAATGTTTGATTGGAAGAAATAGAATATGGTGGAGTGCTTACTATGTACCGGAAACGCCGGTTTAGGCGGCAGGAGCGGGAGCGGGAGCTCCGGGAGCGGGAGCGGGAGCGGGAGCGGCTTGGGAGCGGCTTGGGAGCGGCCAGGCAGGTCTGGATACGGCTGGATACTTCTGCAGCCGTACCCAGTCGTTTTCTGCCGTTTCCTGGCCCAAAACTGTATTTTATTTTTTTTTTTGAAAGTTCTTTTTTAATTCTGGTTTAAATTTAATATATCATTACAGCAGAAATTACAGTTTTCACAGCAACATTATTCTACAGAAGGTATAGTTTAAATTTAATATATCATTACAGCAGAAATTACAGTTTTCACAGCACCATTATTCTACAGAAGGCATATTTTAAATTTAATATATCATTACAGCAGAAATTACTGTTTTCGCAACACCATTATTCTACATAAAGTACCAAGTACAAGCCATCATAAACATGGATAAAAATAGCATGTATGAGATAAATCATAAATGTAATAAACACCTCAACTAGATATGATAGGGACAATTGAAATTATGAATGTATGAATAGTTTGTTGTGGCTATTTAGCTTGTTTTGTTTTTCATATGCATAACATGTGGTTAATTCTTATTTAGAAGGCTGAAATTTATATATTTTTTAATTTTTATATAGTTTTTGTACTGCCGTATCCTACGCCGTATCCAGGGTCAAAAAAAAATTTGCCGTTTCCGCGTATCGGATACTCCGCTACCCGCTCCCGTATCCAAAACGTTTCGACTACTTAGCATTTTTGAAGTATAAAAGATTTTAGAGGGTTTAAAAAGGTATTTTAAGAATATCATTTCTGCCCTTATTTCTCTTTAAATCTGGATAGCTCTATTAGCATGTATTGGGCAAGCTAATTAAAGGGAATCATAAATTTAGATGTGGAGGGTTATAGTTTTAACTGCTGTTTTGGAGGAAGGGATTAAACAATTGCGTACATGGTCCTCATGTTCTGGTACCATCAGCATGGCAGGCATTATAAGCTATGGACAGACTTATAAATGAAGTTTTCTTCATATTTGTTACTTAAATTATACAAGAGTCAGGACTTCCGAAGATCAATCGCAGAATCTGTTTGTGAGCTGATTATAAAGAACCAAAATGAATAGACCCTATAAAGCCATTATTAATATGTTGCAAGCATGTAATCTTAGAAACCCTGTATTCAAATATACCATTACCTGAAGTTGGAGTTTTATGAGCTAGACTGAAAATTCAAAGATAGAGTTGATAGTTAAAAGTATGCACCTTGTTACAGGAATCCTAACTTTTTAAAGTGGAGTTGTTCCATCAAGTTGAAAGACATAAAAATTTTTGTATGTGTTATCTTGACAGCTGTCATATTGATAAGAGAAGTGCCTAAATTCCCTTAGGCAGAGATTGGCCCAAGTTGGACATTATCCTGTGGATCAAAGCAGGTTGATTCCTCCAAGCCTGAAGTGAAACTCAGATTTCAGTGTATGGTTTTAAGACCTATTAGCAACTATTTAAGTATCAAATAATTTGAACACCAAAAAGACATGTTGAAGGATGACATCTTAAGAAGATTAGGCACATCTCCTAATGATGAACTCAACAATCCATGAGATGTTTAGAATGCATCAGAAGAAATACTTGATAAATAGGTTGTCCATCACAAATGGATCTTAGAGACAAAACCATTGCATTTAAATAAACCATTGCAATGTGGAATGAAGCACTACAAGAGCAAATTAAATAGAAACAAGAATATAGGGTCTTGGATTAGAGGTACAGGACATGGAAGATATTCTACCTAAAGATACTCATTGTCCTTATGTGAAGAATTTCAAGTGTTCACTACCGTGATTTCCTTGCAAGAATAGCCAAAGAGGCTAAGATTCCTTAAGAGGAAGAGACCACATGAGGAGGAGCAGGACCCATAAAATATTTCAGCCACCAGTTTCAATTTGGTTTGGAGATAAGAGTATGCATTCCTTGAATAATTAAGCCTTACACAAGAAAGATGCATCATTAGGGCAATTAAGGAAGGAAGCGAAAGCCAGAAACTTGTCCTACATAGAACCTGAACAGACATTCAACATATGTTGGGAAGATTACTCTTGTAAGATTACAGATAAGATATGTTCAGGATGGCCTCCAGCAAAGCTCCCAAACAGTGTTGTTCAAATCTAAGATGCAAAGGAGGAGGCCCTTATAATTGTTGTAAGTTGATTCATAGTGTCTAGCAGTCACAAATCTAGTTTCTATCTCAAATAGCTTAACTCAAGTTGACGTGGTTCCATCAACTCTTGAGGAGTATGGCAGAATAAGATTAACAGAGAGATTTGCAGAAAAGCATCCAAGGTAACTTTGAATTGGCATAAGAGGAAAATGCAAGGTCAACTTCCATAGAAAGGTTCAAAAGCTGATTTGAAGTTTGGTCATGGTTCCGGAATTAGTGATGCTGGGCTATTGTCATATTCATCACTAAGGGTAGAACCCCTTGGCAGGTATTTTATTGTACATAATGGGAGTTAAGAACTCCGACTTTCAAGATGCGATTCCAAATAGCACTAGAAGTTCTGAATTATTCAGCCTATAAAAAAATGCAGCTGTGAGGCAGCAATAAACTGAGCATTTGGGACAGCACACAAGTCTACATGAGACCTCCAAAGACAACAATTGTTGCATAGTTAGAGCAGCAGTTTGGAAGCCGAAACTAGAGCACATGATAAAGGATAAGAAAACAAGCCCAAAAAGTTGAAACAGAACAAAATGAACTAAGGAGGAATGAGATTTGCAAATGCAGTTACCACCAATGGACAGATTTCACATCATCGCCTGGCCCTGTTTATCTCAAGGGCTCAAGAATGATTAAGGTTGTTTCCGATGAGATGAAGAGCTGACAAGCTTATGTTAAGATTTTTGAGCAGGGAAGATTCTGATGAAAGGTAGTTACAGGTTACCTTAGTTACTGCTTACAGTCATTGCCTAGTTTTTATGATTCAATGTTAAAATTGTTTGGGCAGTAAGATCACTGCATTAATTGATAAGCAAATATCAATTTCTATTGATGGAATGGTTGGTTGGAAGAGTTTTGGTGGACAAGAAGATTTGAATCTCCAAGATTGATTTGAAGATGGTACAATGGGCATACTCCGATAATGACGAGAGGACTTGTTGGAGTGGATTCGATCACCATGTGAGGACCAAGAAGTATGAATTGTATGTTGTAGGCATTCATTTGGATAGTTCTTGGTGTTCAATGGTTCCACTCCATTTATGGTGATTGATCATAAAAGTATCAAACCCTTTCTTGAAGTTCAAGTTGTCAAGCATACAAGGAACATACTGATTTTGCAGTAGGATACACAGAATCATTTGAAACCTCTTAAGATGGCAGCTCACTATATAGCTAAATTGAAAAATTTGAAGAGGCGTTGAATCCGGCAATATCAATGAATCCTATGTGAGTATAGAAGTTTTCATTGTTTAAGCGAGTTTCTGATGTTAAAATATAACACATTATATAGAATGTAAAATCAGTTATGTAGTTGTTGGTTGGTAACTGTACAACCACCTCTCTCTTCAATAAATAAACCTCTGCCTGTATCATTTGTACAGTGCAGTTTTGTGCCTTCTGTCTTCTTTCTTCTCTTTGCATATTCCAACATTGGTATCAGAGCGTTAAGGGTTGATAGTTTGAGGAAAGCCATTGCAGTCAAGAGGCACGAACTGTCAAACTCGAGGAATAATATTAACAAGGAAGTTTTGGCCTATCTAATCTGGAAGGACGGTCGCAGTTATGAAGGTGTGCAAATCGAATCGCGTGGGATTTTTCCACCAAAAAATAAGACGAGGGCAGCGCGGGCACGAGGGACAGACGCGCACAGGAAAGACGAGGGCAAAATCGTGAAAAACGAGGGCATGGGCAAAGCACAAGAAATTTGCGTGGGCAGAATCCATGGTGGAAACAATCGTGGGTCCAAGACCCTGCAGGCAGAACCATTGCAAAATCGTGGGACAGAATAAAACGGAAGGGCAGAATCGGAAAAATCGATGGGCACCTGCAACCAACAAAAGACGCGGCAGAATCGCTGGAGAAAAAACGTGGGCAAAATCATGGGTTATAGACCATTTTCGAAATCGTGGCAGAGGTAAAACTTGCAAACAGCAAAGTCATGGAGAGTTTTATTTTTATAAAACTATTTGGTGTTGTGTTTTAATATTTTCCTGCCACATAAGATATTTTCCCTACAGCCACGTATATGCATAGTTTATTTCATACGATTTGCTGGAGAAATTAAAATAAATATATTTGCCGGAAAAAAGGTATTTTATTAAGTGTGAGGCGAAATTATTATTTTATTATTCTCCGTTACTTTGGAATAATAAAATGGCAAATATATCACACTTGACCTTGCCGGAGACACAAAAATTAACGGGCACGAATTTCAATGTTTGGAGTCATAAAATTTTAACGGTTGCGGAGTTTCGTGATTGTGATAAAATAATCAAGGGTGATGAAAGTCGACCAGCGACGAACTTCGAGGATTATGACAAACGTCATAAGGAAGCGTTATTGCTTCTCAAGTTATCGGTGTCGGATGATTTGATACCGGAAGTGCGGAATGCCACTGTGGCAAGCACGTTGTGGACCAGTCTGAGGGATAAATATCAGACGTCAGAGAAGAGTCGGGTTTTATACCTGAAAAATATGCTCTTTTCCGTAAAGTTACAAGAAGGTGGATCGTTGTCTGAGCACCTACTTCGGATGAAAGACCTCCGAGACCAGTTATCTTCCATCAATAAAAAGGTGGATGACGATGATATGGTGGCTCTGGTTTTGAACAACTTACCTTCTTCGTATGAGTCATTTGTGGAGGCACTCCATTTAATGGCTAAAAGTCAAACACTCACGTTTGACAAGGTGAGTTCCTACCTGTTGCAAAAGGAACAGAGACAACTTCAGGCAGAATCTAATTGTGACCATGCAGAGAGTGCTCTTGTCACTCAGTCAAAGGGAAAGTGGAAACGTCACTCTGGTGAATCTTCCACTCGGTATCAGGTCACATGTTATTACTGTCACAAGGTTGGGCACCTCAAGAGGGATTGTCGGAAGCGGATGTATGATCTTTCGAAGCAGAACAAAAAGCCATGTAATGAGGAACATGTGGCAGCAGTTGCAGAAGAACGGGATTCGGATGACGAGTATGCTCTTTACTGTCTTACGACATCATGCTCAAATGATAGTGGTACCAGTTGTTGGATTATTGACTCTGGTGCGTCTGCACACTTTTCATGTCGTAGGGACTGGTATGTTTCATTTACTGCAAATATTTGTTTTGAATCAGTAGTACTAGCTGATGGAGAATCACTTGCAGTAGAAGGGATAGGAGATATATGCATTGTATTGAATAATGCTCATAAATTGTTGGTACGGAATGTTAGATATGTACCTTCTTTACAAAAGAATCTTCTATCTATTCGTCAATTGACTGAAAATCCCAATATTTCTGTGGATTTCTGTGGAAAGAAGTGTGTTGTCTCTGATGTGAAACAGAGACGGATAATTGCCCTTGGTATTGGGGTAGGTGGTCAGTATCGGCTTGTTGATCCGGCTGCGATCAACATGAATGCACGTGTGGAGGACAGCTCCACCATTCAGGATGTGCAGGAGGCTGCAATGCCTTGGGAGGAAGCCATTCCTCACAGTTCTGTTGACTTGGATACAGTCAACCTACATGCACCTATTGTGGAGGGAATATCCACTATACTAGGTGTACGGGAGGCGGACATGCCTTGGGAGGATGGATTTCCTCATTCAGAAGAACAATTTGTTGTGGACGGAGACTCCACTATTCCAGATGCATTGACGGTGCATGGTGAGATGGCATGCCCAGCCACTCACTCAGAGGTTCTTGCTCGAAGGACAATAGAGCATGAACAGTTTGCTCATTGTGTTGTGAAGGATCTTTCCTAACAGAGGGGGATAGATGAGCAAATAGATAAGACGGAGATGGTTATTTCTCCTGTTGAGACGGAGACCACTGCTGAGACGGAGATGGTTATTTCTCCTACTATTGCGGAGTTGGTTCTAACTCCTACTGCACAGATGGTCACATTCCTCTTCTTGAAAAATTTGGATGAACACTACATGGTGGTGCAAGGACATGATCAAGGTGACTTCGATCACAGGATAATTGAGTTTTTGTACAAACTTCAGCAAGCTACACAAGCCTGGAATAGATTTTTCAATCCACATCTTCGAGGTTCTGATTTCAGCACTCTGGAGATGGGGCTGACACTCTCAGCCATTGGTGATTCATCACTGGTCAATGAATCACGAAACAGAGAACCAGTGGACCACTTGCCATATCTTTTGTTCATGGGACCAGATTTTTGTGTTGCGGTTCGTCTTCATTCGACAACTGCATCACAGTTAAGGACTGCTGATTTTAAAGTACAACTTATGGCACAGTCTGTAGATGTAATGACTAAACATATGGGCTTTAGGAAATTTGTAAAATTTCGGGACAAACTTTGTCTTGTTTCCGGTTTAGTCATTAAGAGGGGGTGTTAAAATATAACACATTATATAGAATGTAAAATCAGTTATGTAGTTGTTCGGTTGGTAACTGTACAACCACCTCTCTCTTATATAAATAAACCTCTGCCTGTATCATTTGTACAGTGCAGTTTTGTGCCTTGAGGTAACAAAGAAGCATGAATTGAACTTATCTGATTTTCATAGTGTTCCAAGAGGATTGTGATGCAAGTGGGACAGCAATTGGTGTACTATTGAGTCAAGAGGGAAAGGCCAATTGCACATTTCAGTGATAAGTTGAATGAAGCAAAACACAAGTATTCTATGTATAATCAAGAATTCATGCATTGAAGAAGTGGAGAGATTATTTGCTGCCCAAAGATTTTGTTTTGTATACTGATTATCAAGGCTTAAAGTTTATAAACAGTTAGACTCAGCTGAATCAAAGACATGTAAAGTTGGTTGAGTACTTGCAAGGTTATTCATTGGTTCTCAAGCATGGATCTGGTCAGCCCAAAAAGGAAGTTGATAATTGATGCAGCAGAGTTGTGTTGTTAAATATTGTCAATGGAGATGACTGGATTGGACAGTATGGAGGAGTTGTATATGGAGGACTTGTATGGGTAGGTGAAGGAAACCCATATGGTGGCTATATCATACAATAAGATTTTTTTTTAAAAACAACAATTAGACATCCCTAGAGGAGCAATAAGGGAGAATTTGATCAAGGAGTTCACAAAGCGGAGTATTCAACGGCCACTTTATGAGAGATAAGACCCTAGCATTGCTAGAGGAAAGATACTTTGGTTGGGAATGGCTAATGTTAATATATATGTGGAGAGATGCAAAGTATGCCTCTTTGCAAAGGGAACAAATAGTAATATAGAATTGTACAGACCGTTACAAGCACCAGACAGACTATGGGGAGAGCTGACTATGGATTGTGTTCTTGGATTGCCAAGGACGTAGAGGTGATCTTTATTGTGGAGAATGAATTTTCAAAAATGGCACATTTTATTCCTTGCAAGAAGAATAGTGATGCTTCAAATGTTGCAAATTTGTTTTTCAAAGAGTTGTTGAATTGCGTGGATTGTCAGAGAATATATATTTAGACAAAGACACTAGATCTTTGGATCACTTTTGATGTTGTTGCTGAATAAACTAGCTTTTTGTTTAAAATTAGTATAGTTCAGCATATCATCCACAAACAGATGCACAGACCGAAGTTGTGAACAAACGTTAGGAAATTTGATTAGATGTTTGATTGGAAATAGCTTAATAAGCCAAGATACTGGGATATGACGTTGGCTCAGCCAAAGTTTACATATAACAATTCATTGAACAGATCAGTAAGAAAAATATCATTCCAGAAAGAAACTAGGTTTAGTTTGCTAGAAAGACAAGTAACCAAAATAGGAATCGTGGATTTCACAGGCATAACTTGGCAGGATTGGACAGAAGGATATTCAGTTTTCACACTTAAATTGTCAGCAACAAAATAAAGCATTGTAGCTTTTGTTAGCACCTCTACAATGCTCTACGTGCTTTCCTTGTTTTGTATTACTTGTTTCTTCAACGTGCTTGACTAATGTTCTAAACCATTATGATGCAGGAACATCCCCGAAACTCAAAATTATCCTGCATTTGGTTGAAAATTCTATTTTACAAATTGCTAAGCATCTTTGGGCGAAAAATACAACAGGTCTAAAACTTTTCTCTTCACAGACCTATTTTGAGCTTCCCAATTCTATTCTACATTTTTCAAGTTTGGAAAACCTATTTTGGGGCTCCACAAGCCTATTTGGGTTTCGTAACATTATTTCAAGGTCTGCAAGGTTGTTGAGATTTGCAAGCCTATTTTAGTCCCCAAGAGCTTATCACTTGCGAACTTCAAAATAATGGCGAATTTCACTGCATAAAGCAACCCGAATGTATCATTTTTATGTTCAAAATTAATAGACAATCAACAGACGAGGAAAACCCTGAAGTAACAACTAAACATTAGATTCTTGGGGCATTGCTCTGCAAGAAAAGCTCTGTCGAGGACTCGTCAAAGAACATTCAATCTTACAATCGCAATTATTTCAAGAAACTTGAAGCTGGAAGGAATCATCTGTCGTGCAACATGATTCGCAGAAGTCGGTGCTTGCTTTTGAACTTGCCATGTAACATGTGCATTTATAGTGTTCAAGTGGAAATTCAAGTGCACTTGCACCAGTTTCTTTGTGACACACTACCAATATAAAGGGTGCACAGATCATTTTTTTGGATTTTTGGAAGTAGTTGAGCCAAAGAATAAGAGATTTGGAGCTCATATTGAGTCAGAAAAATGGGTGTAGGTGCGTCTGGAGGGTTTAGAAAAGAAGGCTGAGCCGGACAATTTTTATGGGAAGTCGTTCTTCCAGTTAAGACCTTAGTCAAAGAGTGATATTGAACATAATGCCTCTGTGGTTTTGTGAAGTGAATGAATGAAATGTTGGGTGCATACTTTGGCATTGCCATTGTCCCCTTCATACTCTAATAAGATCATGGGGTGTCATTCATTCACTCAACCCACAATCCACCTCATCATCTACTATGGATCAAAGAGGTCCATGCGATAGCACTCTAAATGAGGATTTAGATGAGTAATATGCATATGCAGAAGCAAAATAAATGAATTACTCATATATGAACATTCAGATGAAAATGTACAAGAATGATAATAGAACTGGAATAGAAAAGTATAGTAATTTGTGTTTTGTACATGGCATACTCTTAAAAAAGATACATGGTTGTCTGTCTTCCTAGGCTACGTCTATGCTCTAAGATGTCTAATATCTAATTGCTATCCAATGCTACATAGATTACAAAACCATGAAGGCTCGAAGAACCAATATGAAAGTCGAAAAGGTTGAGTGTCCATTTGTGACTCTTCGCCTTCTAACAGTTTAGTTAAAACGTCATCAGAAGTTAACAGTCAAAAAAATCCTACCCCAGCAAGGGGAAGCCCTCAACTCTTAATGAGGGCTCAGCCCCCATCAAAAACAAAGGCAGCAAAGTTGTCAGCACCTAGTGCTACCATGCGGTGTGAGTTGGCATTTGTGGTGCTGCATGTAGGCCTCTATGACCCTGAGGAAGCCATCCGTAGTAACCACATAAGGTTTGGCACACATATGGATTGTGCCATGTTCAATCTTTCCAGACTCAGTTGCACCACTATAGAAGTGTTTGCAAGATTTGGTGGAGATGGATTAGTAATCTTGGAGGCATTGTGAACCTTTGGATGTGGTTCTGGAGAACCGCAGGCCATTTAACAGACTCCGCAATTACAGCAAGTTGTGAGAACGGGCTTGGCGATATCACTGGGACCACGTTTGGAAAAACCTCTTGGATCACCATCACATTCTTAGTTGTTTAGTCATCTTCTACCTCAACAACTCCCTAGCATTTTCTATCATATTTGGGTGTTTTCTCAAGTCACATTCACCTACTTTTGGTAATTCATGAACATTAATATAATTTCTGTATTCTTTCCTCACAATGCACTACAATGGCCTTGGATGCAATTAGAGGACTTAACATGACCCCATGGGGTATAATCATGCAAGGGGTGAGAAAATGAGTCATACAGAGGAACTGAAATGCTTCCTATGCAAAGAGATAGAAAAGCCGATTCAGCTTACTTCTGGAGACACCATTCCACTATTTGTTTGATATGGAATGCTTTCAGCCCCAACCGAACTTGTCAAATTGTCCATGTTGCAGAGTGGCAGTTCTGCCTGCGGTCAAAACTGTTGACAAGTTTGACTGCTGTCGAACCTCATTTGTGTCTTTTTCTTCAATAGGTGTGGCCAAAACGTGTCTGAATTTCTTCTGTCCTAATGCACCTGCTTCTCCTGTTTAAATCTAACTCTACACCACTGCCTTACCCAATGTGTCTTAATCAGGTAAGAAACACGTCTTTTAGTCTCATGAGTTAAGAAGTATAACTGATCATCTCAGTCAACAAAATTATGTACTTTTCAAGATCCATTTCAGATCAGTCTATGTCAAAAACATTATACAAAACAATTGTATACAAATTTTTGGTCTCACTGAGTTAAAAACTCTGAATATATTTCATTAGGGAGTTGAAAGTAATGATTTTGTGGACTAGTCCAAAAAAAAAATTAATCGCATATAAAAATATTTCAACAGTATAACTTAGCGTTTATATTCTCTGTGCTTGATATACTTCAATGTTTGCACCAAAACATACTTATTTGCCTCTCCTTTCTAGTCCGTGGTTATTGCAATCTAAGGTTTGCACCACTGTCATCAAATGCCATGGTCACATCCTTTCACTACAATGGGCGCCAGAGTTTGTTAGTACCTTAAACAAACCATTACCCTTGATGAAAAATTCAATTGTAGCCTATACTCTGAACAATAATATGTTGATTGTGGACAAAGAATAATCTTATTCAATGAGGATAGATAAGAATAAAGCATATATTTATTTTAGAAAAAAAGGAAGAAAAAAAAAATTAAAGAAGTTTGGTAAAGGACAGTTGGGTTTTATGTTTGAATGTAATTCCATTAAGACATTGCATGTTAAGACCAAAGCACAACCACCACCAAGACAGAAGGATGTGCAGCATGTGATTAATGAGTTTGCAGATATGTTTGGAAGGATTTCAGATCGTTTGGAAGGATTTATCGATTCGGAATTCGGATTTTTGAGAAAAGTTTGGTTTGTTTCAGAAAATAAAAGGATAATATATACATATTTAAAAAAATAAAATATGAAATATATGACTATTAAAAAAACATGAAACGTTCGTACATGCCATCTTTAGGTTCTAATTTCAATTTCACTTTAAATAAAATTAACTCGACTCACATACAAAAAAGTCAAGTCATAAAGTTACACCAAGAGCAAGAGGGCGAGGGGTCATTTAAGTCACATCTCCATTTAAAAAGATAACATAAAAACATAACGTGCACAACTTCATAAAGTTTTAAGTCGACTTAAAAACACCTTAAAAAGTAACTTGAGTTGAAAAAGACTTCTCTACACAATAGGAGCAAATGGTTTGTTTCAGAAAATAAAAAAATAATATATACATATTTAAAAAAATAAAATATGAAATATATCACAATTAAAAAAACATGAAACGTTCATACATGCCATCTTTAGGTTCTAATTTCAATGTCACTTTAAATAAAATTAACTTGACTCACATACAAAAAAGTCAAGTCATAAAGTTACACCAGGGACGAGAGGGAGAGGGGTCATTTAAGTGACATCTCCATTTAAAAAGATAACATAAAAACCTGAGGTGCACAACTTCATAAAGTTTTAAGTCGACTTAAAAACACCTTAAAAAGTAACTTGAGTTGAAAAACACTTCTCTACAAAATCGGAGCAAACAATCTCCCATAGTTGCCTGAGACGGGGGGACGGGGTTTCCGGGACAGTAAAAAATTTCTAAATTTTGGGGACGACGGGGGTACAGCGGGGGGACGGCTAATTAAAAAATATTTAAATATTTAAAATATAAAGATATAGTGACTAAATTATATAAATAAGCTGAAATAAAACCATTTGATATTTAAATAAGGTGAAACTTGAACTCATAAACATCAAATACATTCCTTAATACTCATGATTCTTTCAGAAGATTGCAAGAAGTTACTTGGTCCAAAAAGGTGCAAAAATTGATTTTATGAAAATAAGAAAAATATTGCCATCAATGCGTAGAGCTCGAGACAATATGCACTTTTAGAGAAAACGGCACCTGAAATGGAGCCACAAAATGAAAGTTATGGCACATGCAAGTTTTTGTTGCTACATCTTCCCAGACCCTTTCCAAAAATGGCAAATTTTATTCTATCCGAAATGCCAAAAAAGGAAATAAATGTGTGGGAATGTCTAGACGTCCCCCCCACATTTCCCCATCCCCAAGATGTTTCCCAACATTTTCAGACGTTTCCCAACAAAAAAAAAGGGAAACATGGGGGAAACGTTTCCCCCACGTCCCCAGGACGTCCAGGACGTTCCGAATGTGTCAAATTTGGGGGGGACGCGTCCCCCGCGTAACTATGCAATCTCCACCCTTAGATTAGGTTTTAACACAAACATTGGATTAGGCAAACCTAAAAGTTGTGCTTAAGGATAAGGATGCCACATAAAGGTCAACTTAAGCTTTGGAGACTCAACTTCAATATGAGCAAGGTTGAGTGAAGGGAAAGGCTTATCCATGCATTTTTCCTTCTCCCTCAAACTCCAACAAAACCTTCATGGACGCTCAAGCTAATGTTTGCCATAGAGGTGGAGGCTTCAAAGTTTTAGTGTAGAGCTCATTTCATTTGAAGAGTAACAGCCCATAAGACTTCACTCCATGTGTAGGGGGTTGCTTTGTTCTAGAACTATTTTCAAAGCATGTATTGTTTGTTTTGTTGATCTTGTTGTTGTTTTACAAGTATAGGTGTGTGCTTGAAAGCATATGGAGGCTTCATGCCCCCTTCTAAGGCTCCAAGGGCGTCTCCAAGCCAATTTGGCCTCAAGGGCCCACAACACTTCTACTAAGCTCAAGGCCTTCCTCAATCCCTACTCAGCTTCTTCTCACCCCATTCTTGCCGTTAAGGGCCTCTAAAAAAGGCATTCCTTGTTTGTAAGCACATACAAAAACAAAACAAATATAAAGGTCATGGACATACAAAAACAAAACAAATATATACCATCTACAGCAGTAAATTCAGCAGCAAGAAGAAAAGCTGTAATTTTTTCATTTATAGTATATGATTTTTTTGGGTATCGTCAAGACTCAACCAGACATATGGTTCGGTGGATCCAAAAAGTTTTGTATGAACTAAGCATTGTCCTTATCCGGCCGAACATGGTACGTATGGTTTAGGAGTTGCCTCACAAGTTTCCACCAGATAAAGGCAAAGAAATCACTCCAATGGCTTTGGGGAAAAGCAGATAAGGAGGGTCAGACTAGTAATGAGACCAATATTTGCATACGAAAATAATATAGGAATTAGTTTATTCCAGGAGATGGGATGAGAATAGAGCTGAAGCTATTCTACAAAAAATCGAAAGAGAATAAAAAAACCAATCTACTCTTGGAAAATTAAATAAAATACATAGAGCCAGTAGATCGTTTTAAAATAATAAAACAAAAAGATTGCTTTAATAGGATGAAGCAAGGATAGGGTTGTCTTTGTAGGGGCTTTCATATCTATAATTATGGCAAGACTTACAGAAATAAATGGATTTTTTAAAGAAAATTGTGTGATGCGCTTGCTGTGGCACTTTGATACTTTGAAGATCAAGTTGTCTTCGCAATTGGGAGTGACTCCCCAAAGTGCTTTGGCTGTTACATGTATCAGTTGTGCTAGAATAGAGATTATTGATTTTTTGAAGAAGAAAGTTTTATAAATCAATTATCATTTTTTCTTTCAGATCTTAGAAATTTTGTTTGTAAATTTCTGTTTTCAGAATTTGGATCATTTCATTGTGTCAGTCACTTTTTGGCCTTGGGGGAAAATGCCTACCAAGGGAAAATCTTTTCAGACAAGCAGGGATTCTATCAGCCCTTACTGATCATATTCGGGCTTATGGCCGACTTCTATTAGCTTACAAGAACAGCAATTTTTGTTCTTCCCGGGGTTATGGCCATACAAAACATATATAAAATATCTTTTTAAAAAAAGGTTTATGATTGTTTTAAAATGCTTCAGTTGAATGAAAAACATGCTCAACAAAAATTAAAATTAAAAAATTAAAAAATTGGGCTTCTGCTCTGTGCATACGCCCCAAAATCAGCCCAAGTACGCCCAAGTCCAAGTACATCCCAGCTAGCCCAGGTCCATCACCCAGGATGTATTGAACCAGGACCAGGACCCAGTACGTGCTGTACCAGGACCGGTCTCAAGGTACCTGCTCTCATAGGTACTAAGCACTTATTTCATAATACAATATTGTGTTATCTTGTTGGGCAAGCACTTAATTCATTGAAGATTGAGGTCTTCACAATCAGGAGCATTCACTGTAAAGTTCATTGGTAGTATTAGAACATAGTTTTAATACTTTTTACTATAAAATTTTCTTTAATGTCAGAAATTTTCTTTGCAGATTTTTGCTCTCGGAGTTTTCATCATTTCAGAGATTAATTGGGAAACATCGGACAAAATTATTTGGATCCACTATATGAGGAAAATCAACTATTTTTTTACAATACATTCACGAACTTCTAAAAATTAGAAAACAGAAATATTAAATTAAAATTGATAGGAAAATTGGAGAAATTTTGTAGCCAATGCTGTGAATGCCTTGTAATAGACAGCTGACATACAGTTCAGACATAAAACTATTATTAAAGAAACACATATTCTGCATGGAGTGAAAGAATATAACATACCATATGGCACTGAAAGTCATCAAAGTGTGGAATAATAATAACATCACTCAAAAAAATCATTTAGAAGGTAACTCAACCACCGCAGATGATAGAATGACAAAAAAGGCTGCATAAAATGGAGAACAGTGCAAAGAAAAGATAAGAACAAAACCTGGAATGATGCCCCACCAAGTTCAATTATTCCAGTCGTCTTTTGCGGATTTCCTCCTAAAGTACCAAGTGCATAATTTGCAGCGACCCATGCAAATATTCCTTCATCTGCACCTGTCTTGTGCATGAGAAATAATAACTAAGTACCCTACAGTTGGTACAATATTTGAAATATTCAGCTCGCATTTATGAAGACACAAAAGAAATGTTTGAATATATTCATATGTATATGCATGCATTTGTGTCTTAGAAAGTTAAGCTTGCTCTTCACAAAATTCAGATGTGCTAGAATTCCCATCCAGCCATATTCATCCAAATCAAGAATAAACATACTAAAAATTGTCAGTTTAAATTTCAGCTTTTTATAAAATGGACGTAGGATGAACTTTCATGTAGTTCCTTCTGTCTTTACCCACTAGAGTAAATTCACTAATAGGAATAAGCTTACTAGTTTGGGTGCTATTTCCAGCCAAGAATGGATAATGCAATGAAGAGTGTAGACAAAAAATCTATGCACTTGGTTACATTTCTAGGTCCTAGAGCAAACTAATATGTACATGAGTCCTAAGCAAGAAAACTAGTGATTGCCAACGTCTTTTGGGCTTTTTGCTTTGTTTTTTATACTTTTTATTGACCTTACACACCCGACGGCCCTGTTAGTATTTGACTGATTTATCTTTTATGACCTCGGATAGAAGCGCCCATTTAGGATAGAAGCGCCAAGCGTTCTTGTCCCTTCTAGGCGCACCTGGTCTTCTTTGCTTTCTTCTTACTCTTTTGGGTCATCTTTTACAATGTTGGGTCGGCATTTTAGTTGTCAATTACGAAATTCAAACAAGGGAATCATATATATACATAGTTATAACTCCCAAATGACGGGCCAAGCACTAAGCATTACTATCATCACCTCAGCTTGCATTCAAAGGCACAAGAGCACTTCAAAGGCATTCATCTAGCACACTCATGCAAGGGACAAGGGCTGCATCACTCTGCATACACAACATAGGAGGGGGAAGTTCATTCTATTCCATCACACATTCTATACATTGCTACATTCTAGATCTATCTTGTTATCACTGTATAACTTGCACAAGGGCAACCTTGGGCATCACTACACACACAGAACTACATGGAGTCTCAAATGTAGTGCAGCGCTTGGTATTAAGTTCACTCTTCGGGTGACCGCCGAGGTCAGTCTGACTCCACAATCTGCATAATTTTTTATTAGATTTGATGTGATTTGTGGACATGTGCAAGTAGACAATTGTTTTGCAAGTTACAGGTACAATCGACGATCTATGAGAGAAACAAGAGCAACAAAGGGAAACTAATAACAAAGCTCCTCCTGCACAGAAAAGGACATAACCTTAGCACTTGACTGGACACTAACACCCAGATCAATTACTAGCGCCCGAGAACTCCTGTCCTCCCATGGGCGCTTCTGTCCTACACATCTCTGAGTCCCAAAACCTCCAATGAGCCTTAACGAAGCTACTTACAATCTGTTTCAATAGTTCTTCTACCCAAATCATCTCTAGATTGTGTGAAATCAGCTAAATTGCCCTCTCTCTCCCTCTTGCTTAGGGTTTCATATTATTGTTTGTGTATTACTGTATATTATCACTTGTATATCATTAAGTACAATAAAGTTACTCTGAAATTAGATTTAATTCAATTTATATTAAATCAAAGAGAAAAATTATAACTTGTATTCAAATGGCTAGGATAGTATTCTTATCTTATCTAGATTAGGATTCCTAGCTTCTTTTCTTATGTTTTCTACAATAATACAGGAATATTCTCCAAAATGGCAGATTTCTTATATTTAGCTTCACTATAACCATTCTTAAAATTGCCTAATGATTATCTTTGCTGATTTTGGAGGGACGGGAATTTGTTTAAACAAACTAGTACCAAGTTTTGAGAAGATTTTTTGGACAATCTGTTTTACAAATATTGCATTGAAGAATAATTTTTTGGTCAAGTGCAAAGCCTCTGACTCTGTTTTACAAGGTATTCCATTGAAGACTAATTTCTTGGCCAAGTGAAAAGCCCCTTAGACATTTTAAGCCTAGGTCTATACCTTGTAACAAAAGATTTTTTTATTTTATATCTTACTTGAAATTGATTTTCAGAATACGATAAATCTCCAGAGTAGGGGAAGAGGATGAAGGAGGTGGTGAAGAGTAAAACTTTTTGGGCTGATGCAAAATACATTGTCTCCATCATTACTCCAATGTTCAAAGTCATTAGATATGGAGACGCTAATGCACCTACCCTTGGAGAGGTGTATGAATGCATTGACAGTATGCTTGGCCAAATAAAGGTTGTTCTACAAAAGAAAGACCCCATATTGCAGTTCTACAATGAACATATTCAGCCAATCATTCACCAAAGATGGAAAAAGCTCAACACTCCCTGCACATGGCTGCCCATGCATTGAACCCGAAATGGTACATACAAAGGTCTAGCTGAGTTACCCCCATACAAGATTCTAAGGTGAAGATGGGGACCATGAAAGCTATTCAAAAGATGTACAATTCTACAGATGTTGGCATCATTTGTACTGAGTGGTCAAAATAGGCCACTCTTAGGAGATATACAATAGAGGCCAAGCTAGATAGGGAGACTATGGCACAGGAGGACCCAATTTTGGGGTGGACCATGCATGGGCCTATTTCTTTGACAGCCACGATAACCATTCGTCTATCATCCCATGTTTCTAGTTCTTCTATTGCTGGGAGGAACTTGTCTACATATAGCTTCATCCACTCATTTAAGAGGAATAGGCTTACCTCTAAGAAGAAACAGAAGCTTGTAGTTGTACATAGCACCTTCTGTCTTATTTGACCACAACAAGCTTAGGTACAAGGGGAGCCCAGCAGCCCGATGGGATGTAAAACCAAAGGAGCCAACACTAGTTGATGATGATGCAGCACAGACAGAGTTGGTTGGTATTGGTTTGGAGGAGCTTTAACTCAAAGAGTCCAGCAATTTGAGTGATGAGGAATTTGGTGCAAGCTTTGGGGATGATTGGAGGCATTGGGCCATTGGCCAATTATATTTGAAATTTGGATGTATCAAGCAGTCATATTTTGAATATACATAATGATATAACTATTGATATATTGATATTTAGCATCTTCATTGTTCAATGCATTGTGTTTAGTCCTTCAAAGTAAAATTTGTTATTCCTTATACATTCTTTTATGACTAATTTTTCAAGTATATATATTTGCATCGTTGTTCCCTACTGTCCTTGGTCCCCCCGTCCCTAAGACCCTGTGGGACATAGCATACAACTCTTTTTCATAGATGGAGTACCTTTGCACTGTATCACTTAACGTATTTGAGTGGTATGTGACTCGATGTCCATGTTGCATGTATTGCACCAAGTGCATAGTCAAATGCATCAATGCAAAGTTCAAAGGTGTGTGCAATGTCGCGCATTATGCAATGTTTTAAAAATCAGAACCGGACTCGGAACCAGTCAAGGGTTGGACTGGACCAGAACCAGAACTAGACTGGTTCAAACTCTATGAACCGGTTTACTAAAAAACACATAAAAATTACATTTTTAAAGAAAACAATATATTTGAAAGATTAGAAACCATGATTCCAACAATTACACACAAAATATGCATAGTTTGCTCATGTATATAGTACCATAGTTGGAATACTCGCATTCAGCAAATACTCGGTAGACCCCCAAAAAAAAACTCGGCAAAAACTCAACAATATTCAGCCAATACTCGGGAATACTCAGCAACTTAAAAAATACTCAAATTTCTTTAAAAAAACATAAATTTGCAGCCAAAACCGTGTATTTGCAGCGTTTTCTTTCATTGCTATTAATGCTTTCTTTTTGTTGGGACCTTTATGATAACATTCAGTCTTGTGTCTGAGGATGCGCAAATTGGAGTGTAAACACAAAAAAAACCTACGCATCTGTTGATATGTGAAGTCAACATTTGAATAAGCAAGTTGTGACCAAGCTGGCAGGTGGGACGATTAGTCCGAGCACGGGAGAATACTCGCCGAGTTTTGGAAAGCTATCCAGTATTTTTAATTATTAATCTATCTACAGGCAATCAAAGCTCATGATTCTTTCAGAAGATTGCAAGCAGTTGCTTGGTTCAAAAAGGTACAAAAATGGATTTAATGAAAATAAGAAAAATATTGCCATCAATGCGTAGAGCTTGAGAAAATATACACTTTTAGAAAAAACGACACCTAAAACGGAGCCACAAAATGAAAGTTATGGCACATGCAAGTTTTTGCTGCTACATCTTCCTGGGCCCTTTCCAAAAATGGCAAATTTTATTCTTTCCTTGTGTTTTCTTCACCAAAAATCCAAAAAAGGAAAGAAATGCCAAAAAAGGAAAATATCCTGACTCGGCCTGTTCATGATGAAACCAGACCGGTTCGACCGATTTGGTACTAAACCGGTCGGTTCCTTACAAAACCGGTCGGTTCAATACCAAACCGGTTCATGTCTAAATATGTTGAACCACTCGAACCGGCCGGTTCCGGTTCCGGTTCGGCCGGTTTTTAAAACACTGGCATTATGAGAACAAGAGTTGCACACAAAAGTTACTTGAGAACCTCAAAAGTTGTTGCACATGAGTCCAATCAAACTTGGCTTCTACACGTATTATTTGGCTATAAGGCCATGATATGCGCGAGAAACCGAGGACAACCCTGAAGTAGAAATATTTGAGTCCAAGAAAACTCCTCAATTCTGTGAGATTACACAGAGTAGGCTAGTCTTGGATACCTTTAATCTTCTATGAATCTACATATATTCCTTCGTGGTTAATGATGTATCCTAGGTATTGGATCTGCACTGCGCCAAATGCACACTTTGCTAAGTTGGTCTACCCCTTGCATTTGCACAAGGTGTGTACGACCCACAAGATGTGCTCCAAATGCTCCTCCCAAGTCTTGTTGAAGATGAGAAAATCATCCAAGTAGACGATAACGAAGGAGACAAGGGCTTGAGCAGATCTTCCATCAAGCGCATGAATGTTGTTGCCGCATTGGCCAAGGTGAAAGACAACCAAAAATTCACACTATCCTTCCCATGTCTTGGAAGTTGTCATCTAGACGTCTTCAAGTTGGCCTGGAACATGATGATAACTTGATTTTAGATCGATCTTGGTTAAGTATTGTGCGACTCGAAGCTAGTCCATGAGGTTGTCAATGCATGGCAACAAAATTGATTTTTCACCATAATAGTGATAGTTTATGCAGAATCACCATCTACCATCTTTCTTGGGCACAAGGACTATCAGACTTCCACAAGGAGAAAAGTTGGACCTGATCTTGCCCGTATCGAGGTGCTCTTGTATTTGGCACCGAACTTCATCATTCCCCCAAGATGATTTGCAATACAGTGGGTTGTTTGGAAGAGAGGATACAAAAACCAAATCCATGTGGTGCTTTACTACACAATGTGTTGGAGGACCTTTTGATTCTGCAAGGATTTTGTTGTGTTGCTTTAGTGACTTGTCGAGTTGTTGCTATTGCGATAAAGTTTGCATTGTGCACGTTGCCAATGCTTGCTTTCTCTCTCGTGCGAGTGTCTTTGGTCAGACCATGAGCAACATGAATTTCAACGTGTGTGAGACGAGTTTGCAACACTCTTTGGCAAGGACCTTGGTCATTGTTGATGACTCAACGAGGTTGAAAAACTAGTCTTTGGCTCAAACAATGCATCTCTATTGCTTAGCCTAATATGAGCATCACGGTTGTACAAGTAGGGTCTTCCCAGCACTATGTCGCAGACCCCAACAAGCACAATGTCACAATTGACACCATCCTCCACTGACTTGACTTTAAACTAAAAAGTACATTATCGTCAAACATGTATACCTTTTCCTAACTAGAACCATCCAAGCAAAGAGGATGTGCGGAAGTAGGAAGTGCAAGGCATTATGTTGCGCCTTGAGAAATGATGTTCTTTTGACTCTCACTATTGATGATGACATGGAGAGGTTTTCCTTTGACCCAAAACTTTGTGTGAGAGAGACACTCGCATTCCTCCTAAGTATCACTAACATTGGCATTGATGCTCAAACAAGAACTATCTAGATTTATGTCATCCATTTGCATGGGACTTGATGTAGATTGCGCAAGCAATGATGCTTGCGCGCAACAATTAGAATCATTGTGGGTGTGCGAGTGATGTCAAGCACCACTTGTCACCTAATTTCTTCTTTCCTTTGTCTAAGTTAGAAGGTGTAGGAGCCTTCTGATTTTGTTGCGTAACCTTCTTAGGCTGCTCACTTCTACGTGAAGTGTTGTGCTTGTTTTGCGTGGATTGAGGTGGCGCGTTGTGCGTGGGAAAACTCTTGCACATGCCACTAGATGAAGATGCGAAGCATTGCATCATCTTTGCCTTGGCCTCAATCTTTGCAACGTTGTAGTATGCTTCACTCAAAGAGTCAGAAATTCAAGAACTCCATCTTGGCGTGTATAAAATACGAAAATCCATTGATGTACTTCACAACCTTATGTTGCTTTGTAATGTCCTCACGTAATCACGAAACATAGTCATGGAACTCGTCGGTGTAGTCTTCCACCAACTGCTCTTTGTATTGTCGCAACTGCTAGAACTTCATGTATCCATCCTCATATTGTCTGAGGGGTTAATATTCCTACATAGCACTGACAAAATCATACCAAGCATGGGTTGGAAGTCTCTATTGTGTTGTGCACTAAATGTCTCCCACCAATGGGAAACTAAAATGGACATCTTCAACGTTGCGCAGGTGAGCTTCTCCTCGTCAATGAAGTTGTTAACGAAGAAGTAAGCCTCAAGCTAGTGAAGCCATGTATCCAATGTTGTGGTGTCCATCTTGCCTTCGATGTTCTCTAAGACCTTGAAAGGGTTTTGATGTTGAAACCACACATGAGACGACTAGGAGAAAGAGGGTGTTCCTATCAGATTGAGCTGAACCATCAACCTGAGGAACCAACCAAAGAGTTTGATGCTCTATGCTTACAAGGCATCCTTAATGAGTTTTAAGACGTCCAAGGATACTTCATGTTGCTTCTGGGAGTTAGCCATCTTACACTTACTATGGCGTTCTTTTGGATAGTTGTAAATACAATTGAATTTGTTTCCTTCTTTCTCACGTTGTGCTCACAAGTTTAGAGGCATAGAAAAAGGTAAGAATTATACTTTGATACCAATGATCCACACCACAGAGCCCCAAACCATGTGCAGGGGTCAATTTTGCGCTAGCGGAGCCTGTTCATTGAAAGGGAATGAAACAAACACGCAATGATGTTGTGAGAGTCTTACTTGCAGGAAATGCAACTTCTATTAGAATAGGAAAGAGTATAGAGATGTACAATATGGAAGTGACTTTAAGAGTACAAGCTCTTGTGATCAATTCCTGACTAATTCACCTAGATTGGAATGAAATACAAAATAGTGTGAGAATTATAAGATACCAGAAGCATGAAAATATTCCTACTATTTGGTTCATCTCTTAAGGGTAACCTAGAGATAACCAACCCTTAGGCAGTTGTGTATGTTACATATTTATACAACAATGCCATGAGGCAATTGCAACAAAACACGATAAAGAAGGGGAGTTGTTAGAAGTCGTTTCGTCTTCCATGCATAACAGTTGAAGTTCCTCCATTGTACATGGCAGTTGCGCTCCTAGTTACATAGTGAGATTCTCGTCCATACTGCAAAACTGGGAAGCTGCCACTTGGCAAGCCATGGAGAAATCGGAAGTCTCCACATGGATGTTGAAAGATGCCTTTGCCAGCAATGATGGGAACTGCACAAGAGCGTGCCATGAAGGCAGCACAAGACTATGACATGAGGCAAGCTTTGTGCACAGATGCAAAGATGTCGAGGGGTTCTGCAAGGCTCTGAAGACTCTGTGCAGGGCACAAAGTCTATGCAATTCTGTGAGCAAGTGCGAGGAGGCTGCAAGTCTTATGTCAGTGCAATTTTTGCTCAGTATTGCAAGTATGTGCAGTTCAGCCATAAGACACGTGTGTTGTGCACTGCGAGGGGTGCAAAAAAGTGAACTCCGAAGTGAGAGGTGTGCAAGTTGCACAGAGGCACAAATGAAAAGTGTGTGTGCCTACCCACAAATCATGGAATCTAAGGGTACCTCATCATATCTCTTGAGTTCTTTCCAATTATTTGTGATATCCCTTTTCTTTTGCAAGTCTGGGCAATGTATTGATTCCATTTGATTCTCTTTTGTTATCGTTGTGAAATTGTTCAATTTCAGTTTGAACTATCTCCCAAGCTATGAATGGAGTGTATGATGTGTTGAAATCGAGAGCAGAGGAACCCTAAGAAAACATCATTAAATAGCTCTAGCATATGCAAATTCACGCCATACTAGACAAACTCCACCTAAAGTCCCTTGCAATCTACTGTTTCACTCGTACAAAGATTCCAAATAGCTCTCTTGATGTCAATTGAATAGAAAAAATGATAGGAGGGAGGAGGGGAGGAGACTTTGATGATGGGGCTGATATAGAAGATCATAAGAGACCTTGCACAAGAAACAAACACACGGGATTCATTGTCTAAAGCACAGTTTACATAACTGACTCGTACTCACCAAGTGGGCAAGAACTCGCCATTTTTGGCCTAGGCGAGTACTCGCCTAATAAACTCACACGCAAAAATCATCGAGTTTGCTTGAAAACTCACCCGAGTACTTGACAAAGACTCATCAAATACCAGCAAGTTTCCCTTGCGGACTCGCCAAACATGAAAAATACACGAGTACACTCAAAAAGCGCAGAAAATACAATCAAAAAACATTGTTTTTGGCTTGTCTAAGCTTCACACTCCCTCACTTGTAATCACACGGCTATTGAGCATCCTTTGCATAAGTTGAAGATATTTTATAGCAAATTCAAAAGGGGAAGAGGAAAATGTAAATTATTATAATTTGTAACTTGCATAGACATGCAATTTATGATGAAAATTTTCAATGACAATCACCATAAATTCATAAGACTTATCAGATGGCTATTGTATTCGCATGATGATGCAATTTTGTACTCTTTGTATTCAAATCTAATAGAAAACACTTTCCCAACGTTTTACAGACTCATTTGATACATTTTGTAACTACATTTTGCATAACATTTATGTTTTTTAAAGAAATTTAAGTATTTTTTAAGTTGCCAAGTATTGTGGAGTTTTTGTCAAGTCAAAAAAAATTTGGTCTACCAAGTATTGGCCGAGTACGAGTATGCGAACTATGGTGTAAAGCATAGTATACAAACTCAGCAAACACTCATTGAGTTGGCGAGTACTTGCCCCAAAAACTCACCAACACACTCGGCAAATTTTAACAGAAAACTTGCCGCGAGTATTTGTGAAAACTTGTCAAAACTTGGCAAAGTTTCTCTGCAAACTCACCATACATAGCTAGGACACATGACACTGGTAAAATGCATTTTTTACACTGAAAAACATTGTTTTTTGTCATAGAAATGTTTCGCACTCTGTCACTTGTAATCACGCACCTATTGAGCATCCTTTGCATGGGTTGAAGAGATTTTATAAGGGATTTGAAGAATTTCATTTGAAGGTAAGTTATTTATTTTTTTCCTTATTCTTTTCAAAAATGTAAATTCTTTTTATATTGTATCCAAATATGATTTGCAAGTTTCAATGCATTCCATTCAAAACTGAATGATTTTAATTTTTATTTATGCTTGTTTACCATCATTAACGAACAAAATTGCCAAAATGTATTGTTTTAAATGTTATATTTTTTTTAAAAATGGAATTTATTCTTGTTTGTACGGTTTGCAATTACGATTACATAGGGTTTTAATGTTTTTTGTGTTTTTAATTGGTTTTTGAATTTTTCTTATTTTTTTAAATGTTATTTATGCTTACTTATCATCGTTAATGAACAAAATTGCCGGAATGTATTGTTTTAAATGTTTTTTTAAATGTTATTTATGCTTGTTTGTACAGTTCACAATTACAAATTTATAATTATGGTTACATAGGGTTTTAATATTGTTTTTTAATTCTTAAATGGTTTTATAATGTTGCTTTTAATTAAATTTACGTTTTTTTTATTTTTTTAAACGTGCTTGGTGTTGTACATTAAAACTAAGTACAAATTGGCATTTGAATCAACATCACGTTCAGCATCAAGCTCAAAATCACTAGCATGAACCATTCCCGCTAATGCCCATACTACTTCTTGGAAGTATGTTATATGTGGAGAGGTTTTAGGGATTGTAGTTTGCAATTTCTATGGAAAAACATTTTCTTGAGGCATCAATCACTTAAAGTATCATCTTGCAATTATTGTTTGTTGATACGTTGTGGTATGTCCTAATGTCACAGAAAAGGCAAAACACAAGATGAAGGCACAACTAGACGATAATAAACATGAGAGTGCAGGCAACCATAACAACTATTAGAACTAAAATGGCAGAGGAATCAGAAGACAATGCAACAACAATTGTAGGCTCTACTCATGGTCCAAAGATACGAAGCAGAAGAGGTATATCTAGTTCATCTAGTTTAAGCAAAGGGATACATAGTTTTTTTGGTACCTAGAAACATACCTAGGACACAACCTTCATTGCAAGGTACAAGATGGAACAAGGATGCGCACGAGGAAACAAATAAGACGTGCAAATTTATAGTACTACAACAATGTCACATCCAGTATTCATACATTTATTGTTTTTAAGACATTTTGAAGATTAGGTGGATCTTGCCACATTGTTACAACTTTATATTCTACTTTGATTTGATTTGATTATCATTATGACATGTTTCGGGAGCAAAACATTTGTTATTAGTTGAGTTGATTTCACAATAAATGATATGGAGGATCTATATTTCAGTTTTGATTAATGTATATATTTGTTGCTTATATTTCATTTCGGTTGCTTTTGATTGTGGAAATGGATACTACATTGAGTACTTTTGTCAATTTGTGTGCAGATATTTTCTAGCTCAAGAAAGGGTATTATTGCGGAGAGGCGGAAAGATGCAGCAATGGGTATTGATAGAGAGATGGTATGTGTGTTTCAGTGCATGGAAAGCAATCTAAACCGTAAGTTTTAATCACTAGTTTTACTCTTGTTGGTTAGGTCTTTTGCTAGTGTCACCTCATGCGAGGCAGCGGGTTTGTCTACTCGCGTTGCGACAACAATAGGGATTGCGCACTCTCGTTGCAGCGAGAAGTGCATTGTCATTTTTAGCGCTTGTTGTGCTATCACTTTTTACATTTGAATGGAAGTGGCGGGTTATCAGTATGGATTTTGTTCAAGGGTTCCTGATGTCCAAGAACAGACATGATATTATATTGGTGGTTGTGGAAAAACTCATCAAAGTAGCTCACTTCATTCCAGGAAATTTGAAAGACGGCTCGTCAGTTTTGGCAAAGAGGTCTTTTCAAGAGATCTTTTGTTTACATGGAGTTCCCAAGAAGATTATTTATGATCATAACGTCGAGGTTTTGAAAAACCTTGCACATTGTTTTGGGCACAACGTTGAAATTCTATTTTGCTTATCACCTAGAAACAGATGGTCAAACAGAAAGGGTGAGCCAAGTTCTTGAAGATATGCTTCGGATGTAATATATGGATCAACAGTGCAAGTGGGAGGAGTACTTGCCATTAGTGAAGTTTGCTTCCAAAACTCACATCATTCAACATTGGGCATGGCTCCATTTGAGACGTTGTATGTGAGAAAACATCCAACACCTATCAACCGAGATCGGATAGAGGATAGGGTGGTTATAAATCTTGACATGCTTAAGGACATGGAGGAGTAGGTGAAACTAATTAGGCACCACTTGTTTGAGGTTGCAAACAGGAAAAAGAGCTACGGGGATAGAAAACAGTTTCCTAGAGAGTTTGCAAGAGGTGATTAAGTTTTTTGAAGGTGAAACCAAAGAAGATCTCTGTCAAGTTTGGAAAGTCTTCAAAACTAACACCTTGTTACGTAAGACCATTCAATGTTCTCGAAGTGGTCGATCCAGTTGCCTACAAACTTGCATTAACTTTGACTCTATCTTGGTTGCACAATGTGTTTCATGTATCTTTGTTGAAACGTTATCAATCTGATCTATCGCATATTATGATTGGAAATCTCTACAAGTAGAGGATCCAGGAATGCTTCTGGTCAAGCCCCTACGGGTGCTTGAGGTTCACAAGTTCACTTGCGAAACTGAGAAGTCTCTCAGTGCATGGTCCAGTGGGATCAATATTTGTAAGAGAGTACTACCTAAGAGGAATTTGATGAATTCCATAGAGCATACCCACATTTATTTCTGTAGTTGCTTATATTTGGTTGTTAGTAATAATCATCAGGACGATACTTTCTTTTAGCGGGGAAGGATGCCACATTTCGTATTCATACATTTATTGTTTTGGAGACATGTTGAGGATTAGATGGCTATTGTCACATTGATACAACATTATATTCTGCCCTGATTTGATTTGGTTAACATTATCATACATTTTGGGAGTAAAACATTTATTATCAGTTGATTTGATTTAACAGTAGATGATATAGAGGATTTATATTTCAGTTTTGATTACTCTGTGTGTGTGTGTGTGTGTGTGTGTGTGTGTGTGTGTGTGTATGTATGTATGTGTGTGTGTGTATATATATATATATATATATACACACACACATACATACATACATACATATCATTTTGGTTGATTTTGATTATGTGAAATGGATAATGCATTGGGTACTCTTGTTTGTTTGTGTGCAGATGTTTTCTAGCTTGAGAAAGGGTGTCATCAAGGAGAGGCGGAAAGATGCAACAATGAGTATGGATAGAGAGATGGTTGTGTATTTTAGTACACAGAAAACAGTGTAAACCATAAGTTTTAGTCACTAATTTTTCCTTTATTGGTTTGTTTTTACTAGTGTCGCCTCGTGCGAGGCAACAGATTCGTCAAGTTGCGTTGCGGCATTGATAGGGATTGCGTGCTCTCACTTCGACGAGAAGCACAATGTCACTTCTTAGCACATGTTGTGCAGTGCATTGTCGTTTTACAACAATGGCACATTGACCATCGTGTTTACGCCATTAGTTGCTTTGCATGTTTCTGCTTAATGTACTTGCTCGTAAAACAATAAAATTGATTAAATTGCATTAATGAGAAAGAAAAATGTTGTGACTTGTAGCAAAAAGGTATTTTGTTGTTAGGGGATACTTGGCTTGACGGTCCTAATTGGTCGTGTGAATCTATGTTTCGTTTTCCCTACTATTTCCTTATTTCTCCCTCACCTTATTTCCTTGCCCTATGCTTCATGCACCAACCAATCGGGTATGGCCTAGGATGGCATGGTTTATACCACGACATCCTACATTTCATCAAACGATTTTACTTATATATACTTTGTTTGGCATTCACTGGATCATTGTGGGACAAATGTCCCTTTACAAATTAAAGTTAGCTCGACCAAGTTCATTGGCGAGTCCAACTTGCTAAGGCTTGGCTCACCAAGCTAAGGCAATGCTTCACTTTTATCAATGTTGCATTTGCATTCTGCCAAGCTCGCGGTTGACTCAACACCAACATCCCGCGTTACAAAAGCACGTATGACTTCATTCAAGTTATGAAGCAGTTTAAGTATTATATGCTTCAAGTCCCCAACGCATATTGCATGTGGGGCAAAGTGTTTAAAACAAATAAAACAAACAAGCTCATAGCCGAGCTTCTTACAGCTCACTTCGAACCAAAACCTGTTGAAACTAGCATTTTAACTAGCTGGGAATTTACATTAAGCTCACCATGCTGAATTTCGATTTTGCTACCACCCAAGGGGACACGTGGCTCATGCATGAGTTGTGGAGAGCGGGTCTCACGGCCTGTTAAATAATTAAACTCGCATAATGTTTTAATAAACTAAAACCCCAATTAAATGCATGATAAGTTGCATTCATTGAAGGAACTTCCAAGAGGCTTTCAAAACTACAAAAGAGAAAGGGCATTAAAACCTATTTCAAACCTCTCAACACAACCAGAAATAAACTAAGAAACCCAAAAGATCCAGTTTTTGCCAATCTAATACTACATTGGCGAGATGGGCCGCTCGCTCAAAACAGGGAATAAAATAGCGTTGTTAAGATCTAGAACATGCAAGAATTGGCAAATCGGCACTTGCGGAACACGAAAAGGACACCTAACATTCCATTTGCATAAACAATGCAAAATTAATTGCAATGGAAAATTACTACTCTGACAAGAAGATTCGGGAAGCGGTGGAGATTGAGAAACACCCGAATAACATAAATCGAGATGATGGATGGAAATAAAGTCACTAATTAACTACCTTTCCCATTATTTAATTAATTACTAGATAGATTAAATTAAAGATCCTTTATTTTAATGTTTCTCATTAATTAATTAATCAATTATATCCCACCCACCTCATCATCCCCTAAGCTGAAACACTTCTCTTGTCTCACACACTACATTCTTTCTTTCCCAATTTGACATATTTACAATATGATTGAGTTTCTAAACTCCACTCAAGCATAGGCTTTATATCCCTAATGATTGGTCTAGCATTGGACTCAAAACAAGGAAATAAAAACTATTTACACAGTAATCCAAAAATTAAACACCATGTCTAACTGTGATATAAATCTCAAAACCCTAAGTTCAAGATTAGGTGGCAACATGAAAACATGCATGAATAGTGAATACCTTACACTCTCGCATGAAGTTATTGAATGGAGCCTATTTTTAACAAGAACGGAAGGCCTGAGTGACAGTTTTTTTAGAACGGGAACAGAAATTTAATGGGAGTTAGACCAAGCCAAAATTGGAAGAAAAAGCGGTTTTGGAAAGGAGAGTTCAGTTAGGAAAATAAGAGCACGAATTAGAAAAAAAAGGCGAAGGAGAAATAGAAGAAAGGTAGATCTAAAAATAAAAGGAGCAAGATATAAGATAGGAGGCAAGGAGCTGGAAAAAAAAACAAAAACAAAGAGAGACAAAGAAAGAAAGGCAGCAATTGAAAGATATACCTATTGTAGAGCTCATTTCAGAGCAAATTCAACATTTAGCTTAGAGGCACATAGGGATAGGAGAGAAAGGACAAAGATTAAGAAGAAGCACGCCGGAATTTATCAGGGAGCCACGGCGGATTTAGCATCAAAACCATATATTAAGACATTAGCAATTAAATATCTAGATATCCATATTTTTCGTATAAATACAACCAATGTAATGGTACAAACGTAGGGCCTGTGAGGGTGAGGTCTCGGGTACGAGCCTCAACCCTCACCTAAACTTTTGGGTTTATTTTATTGAAGTCTTGCCTATGCAAAACTAATCGATACATGCTCGAACCAGGCCATGGCTCGTTGGTAAGCTCATGCCATTAGGAACCCGAGGTTGTAGGTTCGACCCACAAGCCCCACAAACAAACCCTTTTGCAAAATAAAACTTGTTTAACCAAGCTTTGAAATTGGATAGTGTTTAAATTTAAATTTGTCTTGTGTTAGTTTAAAAGAAAAGGCTAGCCGATTGGCCATGCGAAGAACCTCAGAGGCGAGGGGTCATAGGTTCAACCCCCTGCCACAATAACCTTTTGGTATAAAGTACAATAAGATTATTAACCTTTCAGTATGAAATACAATAAAGCCTTTCGGATATTCTTAAATTGGGTCGTTTAAACTTAAGAAACATATTTTATTCAAACTTTTTATATATGGGAGGATTATTATGAACAAGAAGGGGGTAAATTAATGAATAAGGATTATAAGAATGTAACCTTAGTTACTTAATACGTTTTAGGGAAGGTTCTCATATATAGTGAAAGGATACATCATGAAATCAAGTCAACATGTACGAGACAACTATGGAGGACAATTTTAGCATAAACCAAATGTTAATTTTAAAGCATATTGTGCAAACGACTTGATCCAACTCGATTTATCACGTAACCCTCAATAAACGAATTTAATGGTCGTTATTATTGAATAAGAATGGGCATAAAGGTCGTTTTGATATTAAGAACAAGTAAAACCTTGCGCTGAGTTCTTAGAAGCAAGAACTAACATTTCAACTCTTAGAACATGTATGGGAAACCATGATGCAGTTTACGAATGAAAGTATGTTTTGAATGACGACTTAACTTTCAGAAAGCAATTGTAAACCTTAAATACATAGAACTTGAACTATGTAACTGAAATCTATTACGGGGCATTTATAGCTCCCTTACATGTTTAAGCAAACCTCAGTTAGAATTACCACAATGACAATGTTCTTGGATGGTATGGGGCATTCAAGAGGGTTGTTATTGCTAGAGTCCTATATCTTAGTTTGCCTCATATTGTGTTGGATCAACAAATTAGAGTTAGGATCCTTGTAATGGTAATGTTCTTGGGTGGGTATGGGACATCCCAGCGAAGGTATCATTATGGTTTGGGTCCTTGATTGTAGTTTGCCTATCTGATATTGCATCACTTTTGGGATATTGCATAAGATAAATGATTCTATTGTGAATTGTTTCTTTCATATCCATTGAAATGGATTATTACTGCTATTTCTCTATTTTACATATCAAGAAATATCAATATAATTTTCAAATTGGTATTGAGAGGCTTCCTCCAAGCCTCTTTCCCATCTAGGTGGAATGCAAATCTGGGGTGCAAGCAGATGAGTGAATAGTTCAGATGTTAGGAAATATCCCCACACAATGTTGCTGACTTAGAAGACTAGAACAGGAATATTTAGGCCTTATGCAGTATTTTTTGTATGTTTCTATGGTGAATAATGCCTTTGTTGCTCTAGTGTTTTGAAAAATAAACCCTCTATGAGCACATTACAGAACAGGACAGAAAATGTCCATTTTGATGAGAGATTAGATAAGTATGCAATGGAAACACTAATATGCACAATTCCTTGTGAGTGAAAAAGTCCTGTCACGGTAAAATATTGCAATAGACCCCACGATGTTTATTCTTGTCAAAATCATTCTTTGTTGTATATGCAAAATACAAAAGAATTCCTAATCTACCAACCCAACAAGAACAAAGGAAAGTTTGACCTTTTCCATCAGGTGATGTCCCAGCGATGGAAGATATTGCATAACATACATGAGAATTTTGCAAGTACAGGTGCAATGTTCACAGATATTGTGTTTAGTAAATATACAAATTGCCTTTCACCATTGCATTATAAACAAATCATTCTAAATACCTATAACAGATATCATAATGAAGACATTGCATGTAACATGCCAATACCAAAAATTTGGAAGCACTTGAAAGTTTGTAACTGAAAATAAGTTTCTGTATAAATGAGATGTAAAAAAGCATTTGTCAATTACTGTGAGCATGCAAAGAAAAGGTTTGATTCCATGTGAGCCAATAATATGATTTACCTATCTTATCATTGTTATATATGTTTTAGGATAAACCCTGACGCCCTTGCACACATACATATCCCTATATCCAATATGGATATGGATTTCACACTTCTTAGGTACGCCTCCAATGGAACCCAAATACATTTCTGTATCTAGATAATGCCTCTATATCGAATACAGATGATACAAAATCGTGGCCATATCTAACAAATAGTTGAGAAAGAAAAAAATAAAAAATAAAACTCTTGCCCATTCCACAATGACACAAAACACCTCTATCTAATAGCATCACCCAGATCTGCACTTAATAAAAAAATTATTTTCAAGTTTCCATGTTTTGTGGCAAATTCTTTTGCACAAGGATTATTGTTTATGTACTGTCATATTTTTTATGTATTCATTACATGCAGTTTTAATAGAAGTCGGCTGTTAATACATTGCATTGTAAATACTTTTGCAGTAAGAGTCCACTATAATACAGGGCATACTGATACTGTATTAATGCAACCTAGAATAAGCTTCCACTGTAATACAATGAATCCAAATAAATTTTAGCACTATCATGGGGTGAACATTGATTTTTGAAAAGAAAAACAATAGGGCACTGTCGCCGACTCACCACTACCAATACCCTAGGACCACTCTCCCCCAACCCCACTCCCCGTTCTTGTACCAGACAACATTTCCAGGTAGTGGTATAAAAATGTTGGCAATTGCACAACAATGAAACATCTAGTGTTTTTCCTGGAGCATTTACTGACATGGAAATGTTCAAAAAATGTCTTAGAGACATTTCCTAGCAGTTTCCAGCCTGCCACGGTGTTTCTGTACAAAGAAGCATTTTCTTCTCTTTCAATTTATGTAGGAAGCATATACAACCGACCCATAAGTTGAAAACAAAAAATAAATTACCAAAGAAAACATCAGGATGAAACAAAACTGAATAGTGGAAAAAAAGTTGGTAGACATTCTTGGGGCCCCACTGTGTTAGAAAGGAGCACTACTTGAAGATATCTCAACAATCAGAGACCACCGACAATGGAAGAGATTACAAATTGTATCTTGTTTCAATTGATGATTTCCTTTGCGAAGAGGATGGTATAAGATCAATAGGAAGATCACTTCTTTTCAATTTCAAGGACTTGACTTTTTCCTCTAGACAAAATGGCATTAAATCAACCTTTTAGGAATATAAGTCTTTTAAGTTAGGAGATTTTAACTTGCTTCCTCTAGGATGGCATCAGAGCTCTTTTGCCATTAGAGGAAGGTGAGGGTTTTGATCGCTCTCTTTTGCTTGGTTGATAGAGTTAAAACCCGATGGGATACATTTATGAGGTCATGGATAGGGCCAAAGAGGTCCATCCAAACTATTTCAGGAAGATATAGCCAGGATTTGGTCCCTTTTGGGAGAAATTGATCGGAGGTGGAACAATCAACTCCACCAATATCTCATGCAGCAAGGTACTACTTCAAAAAAAAGCAGGCTTTTTGATGGCCCCTTCACAGATGGAAAGGGACACTATAGTAGATACTTCGATGACCAGAGACCATGAGAAAGAAAGGTATGGAAAGTGAGGTCCCTTATTTCAATTTCTTTTGCTTGGAAAAAATGGTGTTAATCAACATTTCAGGAAGATCACTTTCCTTTTGTAGGTAGGAGAACTTGAGTCATTGAGGATAGATTTGGCAGACCCTCATACTCGCAGTGTGTGAGGGGGTAGTATTCTCCATGAGCAATGCTGACAAAACCTATCCCTTCTCAATGGGGTCAAAGTTTTGTCTGCATCGGGTGTTGTAAGTCCCACCAGTTACCAATGTAGACATTTTCAGTGCAGTGAAGGTAATCTTCACGTTAGCAAAGCAATTTAGGCCTCAAACTTTTGAATACAATCATTCAATCCCACCAGTGTAATCAATGTCAACATTTTTGCGTCTTATCTATCTTGCCTTTTTGCAATCATTTAATTTGGCGTGGTGTCTTCTTGCCTTGAAACACATTAATGTCCAAATTGGTTTGGATCTTGAAAGGGCCATGATGCTGAAAACATGTGAATAGGAAAAAAAAGAAGAATGGAGCGGACCAAGCTGCAAAATCACAAGTTACATAAATTGGCCGATTATCTTGTTTGTAGTTCATAGTAGGAAAATTGGGGAGGAAAACCCCACAAGCAAAAAGAGTAAACTGCCAGAAAACTAGCTCAACAACATTGTAGCTTTCCGTATTTTTTGCAACTAAGAGTTTTTTTGAGGCCATTTTGGTGAAGAAGCGCAACAAGTTGACTCAAAAAAGGCTCAACGACTTGGTTTTTGTGCAATACAATCTCCGGCTTCGCACAAAAAAAGTTGAGGCCACATCAGCAGGAGCTTATTGATTTGGATGAGATCTGATCCATACAATGAGTGGACTGGGTAAGAAGAGGAAATCCCTGCGTTCACAAAGGACGAGATTTTTCTTTTGAGAGGGAAGTTATGGAGGGAGAAGCAACTTCTTGCAATCTTCCAGGAGATATTGGATTGGATGACATCTTTGGAGGTGATCTCCAACATGCAACAGAGGAGCCACCAGCCATCCAGCTTTCCAAAACTCGAGCCAGTTCGCAGCCTTCTAGGAGGAGCGTGGCAGTCGCAGCCGAGTGTGGGGACTAGTAGATGCTCTAGACTAATCTCCCCAATATTTCTCTAGAACGGGGAAGAGGAAAATGTAATTTATTGTATATTGTAACTTGCATAGATATGAAATTTATGATGATATTTTTCAATGTCAATCATCATAAATTCATATTACTTATCAGCCGGTTGTTGTATTCGCATGATGATGCGATTTTGTATTGTATTTGTATTCAAATCTAATAGAAAACACTTCTCCAACATTTTATGGACTCATTTGATACATTTTGTAGCTATATTTTGCATAAAATTTATGTTGTTTAAAGAAAATTGTGTATTTTTTAAGTTGTTGAATATTCCCGAACATTTGTCAAGTCTTGCCGTGTTTTTGCCAAGTCAAATTTTTTTGGGTCTATCAAGAATTTGTCAAATACGAGTATGCAAAGTATAGTCTATAGTATGAATTTTCCTTAAGAGGAGGGCATAAAATGTATCAGGGGAATGATCGAGGGCATCAAGGAGCTCACATCACCTCAAAGCAAAGAAAAGCATGCTTCTTTCATTGATAGAGACGACAATAATCCCTGTGCAAGAGGTTATCGATGGAGGGTCATTAGCCAAGACAAAACAAAGCCATTGGTACACTCATTGTCTTACCTGCAATTCATCAGACAGGAGTTGAGAGTAGAAGGGTGAATTGTGTGACTCAAGGTGTCTAGGGCGCTTTCCCATAGGATATGAGATTAAAACCCACACTTGGCGATCGAGGTGGAGAAAAAGTGGCATCATGTCATAAAGTGGGAGAGGCAGGTAGAATAATCAACAATAAACCAAGCGTCAACATGGATCGTGGGCTGGTGACTATTGGAGGGTTCTACTGGGGGGGAGGATGAGGAACAAAAAGTTACATGGATGGAGAAACAAAAACAACATGGTCAACAAGATAAAGTTGATGGGAAATAGGGAAATCCCAAATGTAAGAAATCAAAGACTTGTTGGCAAGAACATAGTCCACCACACTCCCAGCCCCACTATGAAGGAAGCAAGTAAATTTGTTGGAATATGAAAAACAAGATAGCCCATTAAAATGTTAAGACAATGCAGCTTGCCCAACTACAGAGGGTCTTCGCCATAAGACATGACAGGGATATCCCCATCAGTCGAGGTCCCCTATAAACCTAACTTCTCAAAGTATATCAGAGTCTTATCTCTTGAAGACAAAGCTTCTCCTCTATGAGATCATGTAAAGATGTCTAGCAAGTGTCGGTGCATGCTAAAATCACCGAACAGTAATAGAGTATTGTGACTATATGTCATTGGTCAAATTCTAATATGACAAACCGGAGGTCAATTTTTTTATAACAACATGTTTTCCTCATTGATCATATTGAACATTGACTCTTGCATGTAGTAGAGTATTATGACAATATGTCGTTTGTCAAATTTTAATCTGAAAAAATCAATTAATTCTGAAAAGGGGACATTACACAGGAATTCTTGTGATTTCTTTCACAATGTGAATTTTGTGGATGTTTTCTTATTTTTAAAACTAGTTTAGATTATGCTACACAATCTTGGTCATGGTCCTGAGGATGCCATACATCAGAATGCCTTCCAAAAGCCAATTTGTTGGGAAGCCTGCCAGATGATAATTATCTCCTGCCCCAATCTATTATGGCATTTTTGTCATTTAGTTCTCCAAGGGTGACTAGTTCAAATAAGCTAGAAACACACTTTGGTACATTTGACTTGGCGGAGATTCAATTGATCCAACATCAACTCATTCTTATTAATGTTCAAATGAAACAGCTAGTGGGATTCAGCACTAGATCATCAAAATCATCTAATTGCCACAATGTAAGGTCATCAATTTTGGCTATCTTATAGTGTACAGTGTTGCATTCTACAGTTTTTGCTCTTCTTCATCTTCAATTCGTTTAAAACATCGCATCACAGAAAATTTTGTTCATTTTTTCAACCACTTTATTCCAAAATTTGTGAGAATTCATTCCCTGCAGATTACAGGTTCAAATAAGCTGAAATTTCCTTTTGAATTTTGTTAATGTTTATATCAAAAGCTATATTTGGCTTGCCTCTGGTTGAAATGATCAGGTTTAAAAATAAAAAATTAATTTAATCTGATCAGATATACAGCTGTACCAACTGCTGCAGTGAGCCCTAAATTGTCTGAGGGTTTGCACTGTAACGGTAATGGGAGCACTTGTAAGAGTGTGATAGATGTTCATATCCCCTCACATCAATAAGGCTTCCCATACCTTCAGTAGACATATCACAGGGCTGCAATGCATTGACCATGACGTACAATAAAGCATGACCATGTGTACAAATATTAGGCATGCAGTCCAGGCTTATGCTAAGGGCATGAAGGCGACTCGTAACCTCGCCCAAGATAATACCAAAAAAAAGAAACTGTTTGAAATGTGCTGAAAATTCATCTTGACTTTTGTTCAGGCTTATGTTAGAGACTAAATTTGACTTGGCTCTGGTTGGATTGGTTTAATTTCAAATTACTTCTCAACCCAGTTTAGGAATCCCAAATTTTATCATTCTAATCAGATATTCATTAAGATTGTCTTGCTGCCACAGTGTGAGGTTATTATCAGGGAAAATTTCAAGGGATGAGATTGAACTAGTTTGACAGTCTTTTTATTTATAACATTATGATTTTATAGGCTAATGTTCAAGGAAAACATATTATTTACTCGTAAATTGTGCAGAATCAAATAACTCTGTACATTTTATTTTTCAACTTTCAAGTGCTCGAATTTTTTCTTAGTTTTTTCTATTTTCCCTAATCTTACTTTTTAAGTATTCTAGCATTTTGTAAACAACTAGTGAATTTGGAAGATATATCCCAGAACAAATACCCCTAGTTATCATTGTTTCCTATCTTGTGCTATAGATGTGACACAGCTTCAAATCCCCCTCACTGCATTAAGGCAACCCATAGCTCCAGAGGCCAAGATTTGCGGCATACTGATTATGGGTGCATTCTAGTGCAATCCATGTTTAAAAATTTAAAATATCTGATCCAAGCTTACCAAACATCATGTTAAAGACAACCCATGACCTCACCCAAGATCTACCAAGCAAAAGCATGCAGTCCTAATTCATTAAATTATCCTTGTTGCTGATGTGCTATCTTGTCCTATAGAACGTAGCTTTTCAAAAAAATGTGATCTTCCTCTTCCAGAACCAATTTATTCCATAATTTGCAAGAATTTGTAGTGGAAAGAGAGCCTACCTGTTACGACAGATGCCCAATCATCTTGAAAACTAAACCCTGAAAACCTCAGAACCCTCCTGCAAGACTCCAAAATCCTCTTCTGAGTGTCCTCCTTCAATCTTCTCAATCCTGCCGTTGCCATCAAATGAATCTTTGTGCCACTCCTATAAGCAACGAAAATTTTAAGGTATAAAGTATTTTACAAGAATAAAGTAGTTGGCCAATATATCTATTATAAGGTTAATTTGGAGGAAAACCAGAGGATTCAATGTAAATTCAATGAATCGATTTGCTTTTAGTACAAGTTATGAAAAAGTATGCAAACAATCTTTACAAGAAGTAAATACACTTGATAGGTCCTACAATCTATTTTAGCCTGAAGGATGTCAAATATAATTTTATCCCATATCGTATTAAAACTTAAATAAATATTTTTTGGAAATTTCACTATAGAAATTATTTTGGCAAGAAGTAAATACACTTGATATGTTCTACTGGCCAACTTGGCCAAAAATACGTTAACAATAATCTTGTCCTGTACGAAAACTAAAGTGAATATTAGTTTGGAAAATGTACGATAGAAAAAATCTTCACATAAAGTAGATAACCTTGATAGGTCATAACTCTGTTCTAAAAATTGCGATAAGTCGGGACACAAAAGGAAAACGAAAAAATCGAGATTTATTTTCTGGTGATGAATCGGTGATTTTTTTGCGACAAAACTCGAGAAAAATCGCCTTGAAAATCATGGAAAATCGCTAGGCAAGGTATAAAACATCCAAACCGGAAAAAGGTGGTTATTTCAAAGTGTCTTTCAGCGATTTTTTCCTCCGCATTTTGACCTGCGATTTTTGCCCCCACATTTTGCTAGGGTTTTGACTCTTAAACCCTGCTAGGGTTTCAAATATAGTGTTTTGCCTAAAACTGTAAAACACTTCAAGGAATATAGTGGCACTGTGCACAGCCAGCAGGAGTAAGATTACAAATCCAGATTCATTTTAAATTTTTTTCATTGCTCCTGATTTGAGTAATCAGATTAAAACACAATCAAACTTTTTATACATACCTTTATGCAAATTGTAAAGCACTCACAGTCACGACACACGAAAATTAAAAATTTAAACTAAAAAGTCTTGTGTTATTAAATTTAACAAGGGACTCTAGTGCTAAAGAATACTATAATTGGCTGTCAACACTTGTCCATCAATCTGGTACTTTTGTCATGGGTTATAATGGTTATTTATGATGCAGGCACCAGAGATCAATTCTTGTCAAGTTATGCACACTTGGCATCTATCAACCATTTTGTTTATATTGTGGTTGTGCTCTCTTTAAAACGTCATGTTATGTGTAAGTCATGAGGCATTGTGTGTAAGTCTCAAAGTCAAGACTAAGTGTTTGGAAAGTCATCATTGCTCCATAGCTATTTCAGATCTGTGTGATAAGTTGGTAACCTTATTCAATACTAATAATGTACAATAAACGAGCTTTAGCAGTGCTGGCAGCTACACAGTGCGGTCTATTAACAGTTTAGCAGTCTACAGCTCCCAAACAAATTTCATAACATTATGATAACCTTATGGCATTCTATACATTCACTTCTCATGCCATTTAACAATGTTTTACATTTAATTTAAGTTTATGTTATGAATTTAAATGTTTTTTAAAGTAGCGATAAAATCACCGATTAATGCCAAGAAATTGCCAATTCCTGATTTCCAAGTCAAATTTTGGCCTGCCGATAATGATTTTTTGAACTATGGATCATACAAACCAAGGCCAAAAGGAGCTTAGAAGTAATCTGAACTCATCTCAGATGAAAAATTAAGCAAATGTGTTTCTGGAAAATTTGCTATTAAAACAATTATTGCAATAAGTGAATATACGAGATAGGTCATACAGACCAATTTGGTATAAAGGACATTAAAAGTGATCTTGTCTCACGTGAAATCTTGAGCAAATATCCTTTTGTAAAATTTGTCATAGAAATAACCTTTGCAAGAAGTTGATAAATTTGAAAGGTTCTACGGCGATTTCGCCTAACACGTGTTAAACTTTATCTCGTCTCATTTTAAAACTTGAAGCAATTTTTTCTTCTTGGGAAATTTGCTATGAAAACAACCTTTGCAAGAAGCAAACACACTTGATGGGCCCTAAAGAGCAATTTGGGCATTATCTCATCTCATCTAACATATAAAGCTTATGCCAACATTTCCTTTTTTTTGAGAATTTGCTAAAAACCCGCCTTTGTATGAAATAAATACAATCGTTCGGTTCTATAAACCAATTTGGCCTAAAGGATATCAAGTCATCTGTTCCTATATAAAAACTCAAATATGCTTTTGAAAATTTACTGATTGGTAAATCGAAACTTTTTAGTTCTGCTAAAGATATTAAAGTCATCTTTTCCTATATAAAAACTCAAAGCAAATATGTTTTTGAAAATTTCCTGATTGGTAAATCGAATCTTTTTAAGTTCTGTTAAAGATTAACAAATTAAGCACTTCAAACTTCCGCATGACATTAGTGTTGCTAAAAAATAGCTTCTAGAAAAACTGTCTACACAAATTCAGAAAAAAGTGACCTATTATAAGTTGTACCCCAAAATATTAGTTCATTACACAAGTTTTGCCGAGAACTTTTTCCAATTTAGCCTAGAGGACTTGTCTTGTGCATATTTTTGAGACTGCAAATCTCGAGAAAATTTGCTGAGTTCCAACCTGAGTAAGTCCAGGCGAGTCCAGATTCGGTAGGCTTGCGACTCATCAATAAAACACCGAGAAATAAAAAGAAAAACCTTAAAAGCTTGTTAACTGTCCTCCCCTCCTTCATATTACCATCAGGAGGAAAAACATGATCTAGATTTTGATCAATTTCTGGGTGATTTTGTTTGACTTTTGACAATTGAATTATCCTAGTTTTGCCTGAAGTTTTGCTGATCTTTTTGGGCCAAAATGGGCCTCTCCAGTCCAACTCTCAATACGGTGGTCTCGTGTCATCTCATGGGAAAACTTAAAACGAATATTATTTTGGAATTTTGTAAATTGGTGAGTCATAATTTTGCAAATCTTGTCAAGAAAAAAAATAACACATTAACAAAAAACATAGCTCATAAAGAATAACCTGCCTGTAAGTCTCTGGAACCTTCTGGTTTGCAAAATTCAAGAGCTCCAAGATCGTATCCCCGGCCCTATCCGGCCTCGAAGCGAATGCCGAAAGCCCTGGCTTCGTTTTCAGAGAAGGCGCTCCTTTCCCCGAAAAGCTCACAAGCGGAAGCCTGTTTTTGCCCTCATTTACATACTCAAAAACATAAATCCTCGACCCCGTACTGCCCGCATCTATAATGATTCCGTAGCCCCCGGTCCTGTGGAACGAAAACTGAACACCTCGGGCAACGGATAACAAATAGAAGAAGAGGCATAAAACAATCAAAACCCCAACTACAAAGCACCAATTGTTCCTTCCCTGCCTCAAATTGTTCGATGCGTGTAATCTGGGAGGAACTGGAAGCTGTGTTTTTATACGGGGCTGTAGCGTTTGAAAGGCTTCCATTTTCGGGTTTTCTTTGACGGCAGCTGCTGAAGCTGCAAGTGACCGTAGGGTGTTTGAATTTGTACGGCGCATCAAAGCTCTAAGCCCCCGAGGTGCTCAGCATTGGGGCTCTAGAGGGCTTAGATCGGAATGAATGACTATATGAGTGTGTTTGAGGGGTTTCGAACCCCCGACCTCCCCGTTCGTTTCAGAGGTAAAATTTGTCTCTGGTGTGGGCAAAGAATTAAAGCTTCTCGACAGAAGTTTAATTTTATGTCGGATTTCGGATGGGAAGGGGCTTGCTTCGCCTGTAATATTTTGTATTTTTTTGTGCCTGTAATATCTTCTCCTGTTTTAAAAAGGTCTTGTTTTATTTTTAATATTTGGCAATTTTTTCGGCGGGATTAACTTTAACTCGTTATTACCTATTTTATTTTTTCCTCCAATTGTTTATACTGGTTAGTGTCGTAGAGATTGGCAACTTTGACTTTTTTATAGAACCACGTCATCAGAAAGGGAATAAATCCAAAATTAGCAATAAAGTAAATGAAAACGGTCAGCTTTGTAAACTCCCACAACGTTAGTTGGGTCTCATTCCAATAAATCTACATCAATGCAAAGAAGTGTGTTTTTAAGGTATTTGAATGTATTCCAAATAAATATATAGATATAGAGAGAGAGAGAGAGAACTCTTCTTTATGATTCTCTGGAACTCAAAATATGCCCCTGGTTGTTTGCGATCTGAAAATAGTAATTAATTGTTTTGAAGTATTAAGAAAATTTTTAGATGAACAACTTTTACAGATTCAATATTGATCATGAATTCAATTATCTAATTTTGGGTATTTTGAAGTCCAATTTTTAAACTCTTCCAAAATAATCAATTAATCTGATTTTTCCAACTTAAGTGAATTTATTGATTCTATTACAAAACCATTTAATAATTCACAAGTTGAATTAAAGTATGCACTCAATCTAAATTCTTGATTTCAAAATCTAATAGTGCATTCAGTTATTCGATGTGGGTTATGGATATTGAAATTTCCTTCAATTCGTTTACTCCAGTTTTGTGCTAGCTTTATCAATTAATCAAACAAAGTAATTTAATTTCTTTGATATGATCAAAAGCTTGTAAAAACTGAATAAAAACACAACTCATAAATTGATAACGGAGTTCATCCAAAGGCTACATCTCTGGATTCACAAAAAGTGAATCGATCTATTTAACGTCCAATGAAGTATAGTAACCCTTCAATAATGACTAACAGATCTTTATACCTGCAATTGAGTTGATCAATGTCCCAAGGAACTCTGAAAAATAGCATAAATTGTCCTAAGAACGATATGTGGCTCCTACAATTCTTCTTATATTGGTTTCCTGTGCAAATGCATCTGAAAAACACCTACAACTTTAAATTTACAACACCTACATGAAAGAGGTTTACATTTCTGGAAAGCTTATGAAATTCTAAATAACTTCCCTTTTTACTCCATGGCCTGGTTTGGACCAGAAGTGCTTGGAAAATTCAGATCTCTATTGGTTCCTCGTGCATGTTTTGTGCAACTGCGATGGAAAATCACCTACACAAGAAAATCTACAACACTTCATGAGAAAATAAGACCACCATTATCTTCGTCTTGGAATTTCAAGCAACTTTTCTTTTTACATCAAGTTTTGAAAGTGCCTCTAAGTGCCTCAAAACCTCAAATGAATGCATGTTGCCCCTGATTGGTCTCTTCTCTACACATAGCACTAAGCTCTTTAAATAACATCGAGCCCACTATTTGACTCGTCGAGCCATCTGGGTGAGTTTTTTATCCTGAGCACTTTGGATGGAGGAGGTTCTATGTTCAAAACACGACGGCTTGCGTTTTGGCGGGGTTGTTTTGCATTCAAAGTGGGAAATCCCACATTCACCAGCGTAAAAGGAGGGTTTAAGCCTTAAAAAAGTTGGTGACGGCTTTGGTTTATGTGGCAACAGCCACATCTGACATTTTACCCTCTGTCTATCAAACGAAACACAATATCAAGTATTGGAATGCAAAATTTGCTTACGAAAGATAATTAGTTAGTGCGAACAACTCGTCGTGAGCTCATTTCTTTAAAAGTTTCTATGCCCATCTTGGGCTCAACTATGTATTGATTGGTTGTGTTTGCCCAAAGTTTGGGCCGAGTTGGATTGTTATCTGTCCATTGTGAGTTGGTTGTTGGTTCGAATAGTCGTTGCAATATTAATCCACCCTTACCATATAAATCTACCCCAAATCAATGTAATCTGCCAAAGTAAGTGGTAGGATGTTCCACCGAGCATTATTTGATAAAGCCTTCCAAAATAAGTGGAAACGACTAAGTTACATGACTTCTGAGCTATAATCAAACCATGTGGAAATAAACTTGATTCAAATGAGAAATGTGTAAATGTGATTAACTCGGTGGGGATTTGATCACCCCATCGAACTAACAAAATAGCTCATCGAGATGATTATCAACCTGGAATGGCAAAAATCAACTCATAATGCAAAAATAATCTGGTGGGCAGTTGATGATGTTTGCTTCAGTTGGACAAACTCGAAACACAATATCAAGCTTGGAATAAAAAATTGTCATCCACGTGGTGGTTTAAGAGCCCACCACATCGGTAAACAAGAATATAGCTCTCATGGCAGTAGGGCTCCCCTCTGTTACAAAAGTTGAGCCTCTTGTTCTTTTTTGCCATAATGTGAGTCAAAGACCAGAGGCCTAAAACCATATCAAACAACCTTCATTTTGCCTTCTCGTCACTTGCCACTTTTGCCACATGTCACGTCCGGATTAGATTGTTGACCAAGGGTGACCTATTTAAGACCTTAGCTTTGACCGGTGATAGAATTTGCATATGGACTTCATTTCTAAAGTTCAGCATACCGTCGGAAAGGTCTCGAGAAGACCTTCAGCATGGTCTAGATTTAGGGAAGTTTAGGAAAGATTTACATAGTGAAAAATCCTTTGGATCAGTTTGGGATATATATCTACATATAAAGGGGTCAGTTCTATCATTTTTTGTTGTTATTTTATCTACATATTCCTTCTCTTTATCGAGAATGTTGAGTAGCACAAAAGAAGAATTATCTTTTAATTTGTCTCTGTAGTTGAAGATTTGATTCAATTATATATAATATATAACGAGTCTCCGTAAATATATTATAAAAGGAGTAGTATATTTTTTGAAGTCTTATTTTTGAATATGTCATTTTTAATATTATTGGCAATTGTGAGCGGGCAACGTAATGGAGATATCATTAGGAATAATTTTGAGTGGAAGTGAAAAGAAAATTATTTCGAAAAAAATTGGGTGTAGGGGGGCGGGGGCGGCAGGCGGAATAAGAACAACTTTGTCGTGTGTGTAGAAGTTTAAGTGGCATTGATGTGTTGCTGAGCAATAAGATAATCATCTTCTTATATGGATTTGATATATGCCTTGAGAGACATTGTAGAGTCTATGTCAAATTTACGAACCACTCCTAGGAAAAATAGGCGCGATGTGTAAATTGTTGAGGCAACACACTCTAGAAGTAACTTTCAAAGCAAACTCTTATTATTCAACACTCTCAATGTCAACAATGACTTTTTGGAACATCAACACCTATGTTTTGTGGATAGTTACAACATGTGTCATTTTGAGGGGAATTCGCTTGCACTTTCCATGGGAAACTATATCCCATGTCAAGGGGACTCGACATCCCATGACAAGCTGATATAGTTGGTGAATTCGATAACCACAAAACATTATACATTAGGTGCCTTTGCACCAAATTTAAAGACAATAAATTTAACTTGGTCGACTACACCATTGACAAGCCCAATATCTACTCACGTGATGACAATAAACATAACCTTTTGGCCTTTATAAATAAGAAAAATTTAGTTGCAATTGATATTGAGGAATGAAAAGTAGATCTTTATTTTGAAGACAAGAGTGCAATTGTTTGGGTATAAGGACCTACCATTATGAATTGAATACATTTTTAGGACGTTTAGCAAATGGCAGACATAGTGATGGATGTCTATAAATTTTGTATATCTTGCAATTTTTTCACGATCCCCACACTTATGTCAAATTTTCCATTGTTAAGGTTGTTATCACAAAGACCTTTGAACATGCAACCTAACATCGCTCTTATTATTTTCTCATTTCTTGGCCAGACTCGTGTATTTGTTCACCTTCCTCTTAGACATGCCTTTTTTGTATGAACTTAATCACCGCTAATATATCGTTTTCGTGTGAGACAAAACAATAAGAATTTAGCTAAAGGAAGAGGATTCTTTCTAACATTGATTGTTCTTTCTCTAGCATTTAGATGAGGGATTACATGAGAAAATGGCAAATCGCACAAACTAACTATTGAAGGGATTTTGATACCTTTCTCATATATTATACACCATCGTTATTCCCCTGATGTAATATTTTTAAATGGATAAAAAATGGTGATCGTAGACCACAATTGAGGGTTCTAAAGGGGATTGGTTACATGAGAAAATGGCAAATGGCGAAGGCACAAACTACATCTATAATGAAGGGCATGTGGCAAAATATTGATACCTTTGAGATTAACAATACAAATATTGTACACCATCGTTTTCCCTTCTAACAATAAATGGAAAGAAAATGGACTCATCATTAGGTAAAGATTGTTCCAAGCCGCGATCTTAGATGATAATAGCACACCACATTATATTTGCAAAACAGAAGAGCTAAAATACCATATATGGAAATCCATCATAATCCATAATGCTCAATACATTACAATACAATGACTTGAATTATTTAATAAGAAATATGTACATATAGGAGGAGGGAAGTGCAACTACTACCTAAATCAGTGGTGAAGAACTCCCACTAACTGATACTGGTAGTTAAGTTAACTCCAAAAGACTAGTAAGCTAACTCCACATAACTGAGAAGCTAACTCAACACAACTAGTAAGCTAACTCCACACAACTAGTACACCTAAGCAAGCTAACCCAACAAGTGTAGGGCTAACACAAGTGTAAGAATTATCCTAATAAATAAATAAAAGGATAAATAATAACCTACACTAACACCCTCCCGTAAGCATAGCTTAGGTGGGTGAAAAAGAAGGTGGGTCCCGGTAACAAGGCCTGATGAGGTACCCATGTACAATAACTGGGAAAATTAGACACCGCAAGGTACCCAAAACCAGTAATAACAAAGTAGAGAGAAAAATCCTTGCAAGCATATCCTCAGAAGCTCTCCAAAAAAACTGTACAATGCTGAAGAAGTGTGGTGCACACTGTGGTCTGAATCCACTGCTCGATCATAGAACTCAAAAACAACTGACACTGGGCTTCACCAGAATAGCTCCATGCAAGGAGACTGTTAATGGAGTGATGTTGAAAGTGAAAAAAAACACCAAACATAATTTGATCAACTACTACAAATAGGTGTGCCACGATCCAAGAACAACCAAGGCAACAAGGCAAGGACACGAGATCCAAATAAATAGGAGTGCCATGATCCAATAAAAGCCAAGGTAATAAGGCAAGGACACACTGAAGAAGCAGTATCAGCACGTAACAAGGTAAGGAAAAACCTAAAGAAACAGTATCAACACCCCACCCTCCCATAGTGTTGAATGGGTAGAGTGATGCTACAAATCTATATGAGTTGTCAAAATCAACTACTCGAACACTGACAAACTAACACTGGGCTTCACCAGAATAGCTCCCCCATAAGAGAGACTATCAACATGCCAAAAAAAAGTGTCAAAAATACAGATCCAAAATATCTCAACAAACAAGAGAGATATAAATGTATACACCCATAGATACAAGAATGCAATACCTAAAAGTTTAGGATGTTGGGCTCAACCGAAATTGCATCCACAAGTGATTCACAACACCCTCCCAAATTTGGCACTTTATAATTGAGTGTCATGTAAATATTACAATGAGTAACAATCACTTTTAAATTTCAAATATGTGTCTTATAAAATTTCACCAATGCGTAGATCTCGAAAAAATAAACAATTTCAAAAAATGATCATCTTAATCCGAGCTACAGATCAAAATTTATGAGCTCTAGAAGGTTTTGCTATTAAAATAATATTTTAATGTTGATCTTTTTCTAAAAACTACATGTGGCACATAAATGTCCAAAGGGTAAAAGAGTGCATCCACATGATACATGATTGCGACCAAAGGATAAAAGCCTGCGCCCAAAACCTAAAATGTCAAGAGGGTAAATCATTTCTTTCATAGGGTACATGGTCAATATCCAATGGATAAAAGAATACACCTAGAAGGTACCGATCTATGTCCAGTGGATTCCAAAATAGAAATATCTCATCCGGAAGGTACACACTTATATCCAATGGATGAAATACCCAAGGGTAAAATAATGCGTCCATGGATAAAAGGTTGGTTCAAAACCAAAATATCAAGCAGGTAGAATGCATTTGGAAGGTACACACTTATATCCAATGGATAAAAGAATGCACCCAGAGGGTACAGATCTACGTTCAGTGGATAAAAGACTGCATCCAAAACTGAAATATCCATAGGGTAAAAGAATGCATCCGGAAGGTACATGCTTATATCCAATGATTGAGGGTAAAAGAATGCATCTGTGCTTATATCCCATAATTTTAATGCAAACTTTGACCAAGTCATATCAGCAGAAACCTAGAAATTTGCATCTATTCTAATGTAATTTTTGATTTAAATGTCACTCATGTCCATATTTGAAACATGGTCGAGTTTACAGTTGATTCTTGTTTTATACCTTCCAAATCCAATTCGCACTCCTTTTTGCATAAAAATACATGTTGCAGAAAATTTCTAACAAATTCCAAATACATGAAAATAATAAACCCATGTTTGTAAAGAAAAACTTACTAATGGATGTCTACATCATCTAGGCTTTGATACCATGAAAAAATGATAAGAAGATTGTTCCAAGCCACATGATCTCAGATGATAATAGCACACCACATTATATTTGCAAAAATAGAAGAGCTAAAATACCATATATGGAAATCCATCATAATCCATAATGCTCAATACATTACAATAGAATGACTTGAATTACTCAATAAGAAAGATGTACATATAGGAGGAGGGAAGTGCAACTACTACCTAAATCAGTGGTGAAGAACTCCCACTAACTGATATTGGTAGTTAAGTTAACTCCAAAAGACTAGTAAGCTAACTCCACATAACTGAGAAGCTAACTCAACACAACTAATAAGCTAACTCCACACAACTAGTACACCTAAGCAAGCTAACCCAACAAGTGTAGGGCTAACACAAGTGTAAGAATTATCCTGATAAATAAATAAAAGGATAAATAATAACCTACACTAAGTGTTAGGTAAATCTAATAATTTCAAGAAGGTCTCAATGATATTAATGTTCATTTCAAACCAAAAATCATCAAATCATTGAATAGAGAAAAAATGAGATTTTCATCGTATTTGGATCATCTTATAATAAACTATTAAAATTTGAGTTTTAATAGAGTAAATTGGTATGATTGAGTTTGAAAATCTTCCTAGAGGAAAATATCCTTCTTCTGGAATTCCCTGTTGGATTCGAATTACATCCTCTCAAAGGGTTCCCTTTGGGAGATTGGTAAGGGGAACATGATCAAAATTTGGTGGGATAATTGGATAGAAGAATTCCCCTTAGCGGATCAGGAAATTTGGAAGGAGGTGGCTCAATTTTATGAGGAGAATGGTAAAATCTGGATAAGAGATTTTCTAGAGGCATGAAGAGGATAAGGTCCAATGGGAAATCATAGTGCCCCCTGGTTATGATGGTGATTTCAAACCTTTTCAAGATCTCAATAAGAAACTCAGGGAATTCCATATCCCCATATTCCAAACCAAGGAGGATTCCATCATTTGGAAAGAGGAAGACTCAGGAAATTATTCTGTTAAATCTGCCTATAGATTATCATTTCAAGAAAGACTTCCAAAAAGAGTATTGGGGTAAGTTATGGATTAAAGACTTGATCCCTAAGATCAATATTTTTTACTGGTTGGCTGCCCAAAATAGAATCCTGACTATTGAAAATCTTATAAAAAGAGGAATGCAGATCCCTAATAGGTGTATACTTTGGCGGAAGGGGAAGAAGATGTGAATCATCTTTTTTTACTTTGTCCTTTCTCTAAAGGTGTCTTCTCACTGATTCCAGAGCTTTTCAATATGCAATGGATTTTTCCCTCAAATATTGAGGATTGTTGCACCCAATGGGAGAGCCCATTTAGATTTCCCTTTCTGGCCTGGGCTTGGAAGATTGCTCTGCCTCATATCTTATGGGGTCTGTGGAAAACAAGGAATGATAGCATTTTTAGAGACCAGAAACCTCTGATTGGGGTAGCTAAAAGGAAAATTCATGCTGCCTTTAAGGAAAATCTCAAACTGTTTAAAGGAAAAACAAAAAATCCCTGCCCGAAATGGGAACAGGAAGTCCTGGATAATTTCGCCTATAGTCAGGTCAAGAGCAAAAGCCTAGGTAAGATTGTTAGCTGGATTAGACCTTTGGGAAACACGATCAAGATCAATTTTGATGGGGCCTCAAAGGGAAACCCTGGCCAAGCTGGGGGAGGTGGCATCTTAAGGAATAGTGAGGGTGATTGGTTATTTGTCTATGTTGGACCCCTGGGTAAGCAAACTAATAACATGGCAGAAGCTAGAGCCCTCCTTTGGGGTATTTTGGTCGCTAAGGAAAAAGGCCTTAAGGACATTCAGATTGAAGGTGATTCCTTAATTGTTATAAATGCTCTTCTCAATAAAAGTAAGATCAACTGGCCGATAAAAAATATTATTCAAGACATCAAGGAATTGCTAAAGTTCTTTGACAAGATATCTATCAATCATATTTTGAGGCAGGGAAATAAATGTGCGGACAAGATGGCCAACGTGGGAGTCCTTTGTAATGAATACAAAATTTGGTGCAAAGGGGAGAGATTACCCTCTAATATTAATGATGAAATCATTAAGGAAAAAAGGTGCTAAGTTTCATGATGCCGGCACGAGCGGGGGCAAGTATTTCAGGCACCAAGATAGTTTATACAAAAATCATTGTTTCAATTCGAACTCGGATAGGAAGATCAGTTTGTGGATTGTGATAAGTTTTAGCTGGAAAGGCAACCTTGACAAAGTGCAGATGGGTGGCGATAGGATTCGTGTGGAACCCGCCAGTCAGAATATGGAAGAGAGCAACAAGGATCTGTGGAACAAGCTAAAAGTTGGGGGATTTAGTAATTTTATTGCTAAATTACATGGTCACAACCCTGCTCTTTCCAAGGATTTTGGCCAAGCTTGGAAAGAAGGGGTTTTTACTATCCGTGGTGTGGAGGTCGAGGTCTCGGAGGCCAATATTGCTAGGGTGACAGAAATGAAGATGGACGGTTTAAAAATATACAAGGAAAGAACCCGCAAAGACCTTGAGATTGAGCTTTTTTTTTTGGCAAGGAGACTTGTTTTTTCTTCACTACTGGCATTGCATGCTCGTGTATTCCTAGAATCTGGAAGGATGTCTTCCTACAAGTTATGAAGTATATCACTCTGGAGGGTAAGTATAGAAAAATCTATACTCATCACATGACCTTCCTCAACATGTTTCGTCATAATTTTATGGTCAGCATTCCTTTTTTCCTAGCTACCTCTCTTTCGAACTCGTTGATGGCATTCCAGAACAAGAAAGCTGAGCTGCCCCTTCATGAGGGTCGAATTCTACTCCTTTTTGAGAATGGTAAGCCGGTTCTGGATCACCCTTTGGTAAATATGCCCTGGAGGAGCATGAAGAGGATGATGACATTACCCTGGCGGAATGTCTTACAAAGATGAAAGAGGGAAAAACTATCCCCAAGGGGGATGGAATTGACAGAGACTATAAGGAGGGAGCTGTTGGGGAAGCCAGTGCTTCCAGGAAGAATGAGTGTGTGGGTGATCCCATTGTTTTCGAAGATTGGAACAGGAAGATGGTGTACTTAGAGGGGGTCCTCAAAGCTATGGAGGATACGAATGAAGGGCAAAGGGAATCCATCTTGAATATCATAAATATTTCGAAGAAGATGGTTTCAGACCAAGTTCAAACTAAAAACCAGATGAAGGAGCTGGAGAATCAGGTCAAAGTGCTACTGGATAGAGTAGAGGAGATTGAAGGAGAAAAGAAAAGGAGGAGATTCAACCTCTGTATTAGCAGCTCGGAGGAAGAATAGATGGTGGTTCTTTCTAGTTTCCTGGTCGGGTTGTAGCTGGTATGGGACCTCTGGTGGTTTTCTGTCTGTCATGGAGGGTTTGTAGGTATCTGAACTTTTTGCGGACTTTGGGCGAACTGTGATGCCCTGTTTTTTTTTTGTCTTTTTTGTCCTTTTGGGGGTCCTGATCCTGCATTGTAAGAGTTAAGCCTGTTTAACTCACTTTTCTGGGACCCTTATCTGGATTTGTCTTTCTTGTTTGTCTCTGTTTGTGTTCCTCTCTTGTTTCTGGCCCCTGGGAGCCGATCCCTATGTTTTTTACCTTATCTACGTGCCTCAAAAAAAATATAGTTGCAAAATATAAAATAAAGATACGGATCCTCTAGAAATGCAAACACAAATAACAAAACAAAAACAAAAAAAACTTCTAGACTATAATAGATGTTGGAAAAATAATTTTGTAGTTACGTCATTATAAACATGGATATTAATAATTAATACAAATGATGGTCCTATTTAATGCAATGTTTGTTGAGCATAAAATGTGTCTCGATAGTTGTCATCATGTAATTACATTATTATGTGTTTTTTAATAACATAAGAGCTAAACGATTACAAGAAATGAAAAATATAAAATACTTCAAAACATAAAAACATTATATATCAAGAATAAATTTCAAAAACCTAAAAAATATTAATAAAACATAGATTTAATAAATCAAAACGTAGTGGACCTTTTAGCTCCCGACATGCAACCAATCAAAATAATTTCTCTAGTTATTGTAGAAGTGAAAATACTAGAGCAATATTTACAAAATTGAATCTTCAGCGCCACTCAAAAAATTAGAAGGAAAAAAGTATGTACACAAATTCATCACCCATTGTTTTAGCCGACTATCAAAGAGATACATATAATATATTCTTCCCTAGTAATAACAAAAATGAAAAAAAAAAACATTGAGTAACACCCTTATGAGGGGAATACCATGAAGTGCAAATTTCATCTCATAATACAGTTCGAAATCCTTCAGATGGATTTGAGTGTCTTATCTAATAGTGACTTGTTGACTTTACAAAAATTCAACCACCATTAATTAAGAGTCATCACCCGAGAGAAAGAAAACAAAATTATAAATTAGAAAACTTGTTATGACTATATACAATCATAAGGAAAATAACATTCATTTTTAAACCCATCACAAAGTATCTTGTTGTAGTAAGGGGGGATTACTATCAAAGGTAGGAGAAAGGGGATTTGGGTGACCACCACCTGTGGACCACACATTCACCATTTATATAACAATATATTGTTGTTGGTGTCCTAAACATGGTCCCCTCTCAAAATTAAGTGCCACATAAACCCTTCACCCTCATTGTATAAACTAATTGTGGCCTCAACCACATCTATAGGCCTAATACGTAATTTTCCATCAAGGGAGAGATAGGAGGAATGGGTAGTTGTTAGTAGAATGTCCACCCATCATCCACCTCTACATAATTATGTATATTGCCACCCTGTAGACCAAGTATACATTTCCAAATCAAAAGACATACTAATAAAATCAATCTTGGTGCAAAGATGGCCCAAAATTGGTTTGCAAGTGACAGATGCACCATTACAAACCCTTTTTTGCATCCATAAATAACATGTGTCATTGAGTAGCATCCTTATGAGGGGAACAACATGTAGAGAAAATGCCACCTCATAAAGAGAGTTAGAGGGCCTTAAACAAATCCATGGGATTTTTCTAAGATCCTCAATTTAGAGAATAATTTGAATAAGAAAATAGCTTGAATGTTAGAGATAAATCAGTTTGATTTGAATAATCACATTAGAATTATCTTGTGGGCTAGGAATATGTCCCCAAACTAGCACTCATAAAGCTTATTCGCACAAACATTGAAGTACATCATATGTATTTAGTTTTGATATTGACTTCTAATGGCTCCTTGTAGACTCTTTCAACTATTACATACCTATGTTTCCAATAAGGGTACTATTTATTACATGTGGTGTATTGTTTCGATCTTGAAAGGCATAAGAGTATTAAATTTGATGAAACTATCAAATACCAACCTAAGAGTACTAAATATCTATAAACAAGGAGTTTGTAAAATAAAAACCATATAGAGAGATTAAAAATTAGAAGGTGTTGAAGAAAAATAGAATACTTTCAAAATAAACTAAAGAGTGTAAAAGTTATATTTTGAATTTGCTCCTTAAGAGTAGGAATATAAATACAAATATGATTCAACTGATCTAGTAAACTATTTTTTTAAATTATCATCACCCCTATCTTAAATGGATTTCGTATCAAGTATCAATATGTTATACATTCAAATAAGTTAGTGTATACATCATTATACGAAGGGGTGTTTCACAATAATTGTAAATAGGGGTGGTCAACTTGGAATCTCAATAATTATGCTTAGTTTACTTAGTGTTGGTGGAAAAGGGGAAAATAGATCACATGGATGATTATGCCAAAAGTAGTGAGCCAACACTTCTCCCCTTCTATATATGCACAACTCAATGAAGTATACCTTTTAGCTTTGCCCATAATTAGAGGGCCTTATACAGTAGTAGATCGCCAACTTGAGGACGTCAGACAAATCCATGAGATGTTGTGCATGGAAAAGCAATAGTTTAGAAACCCAAAGGTGAATGGTGAAGAGGCTTACATCCTTTGCGAGACAAACTCGTCAACCTACATCAAAGGGGAAACCTCAAGTCATCACCCTCGACATCTACATTCTCCCTGCCCTCCGACATAAGAAACCTCTCCACTTGAAACTCTCAAGTAGATCTCAAATTTGATAGGAAGAAAAAAAAATCTCAAGTAGATCCCATATATTTTTTAGTGACAAGGATGAAGATCCTATGATTTCATTTTATGAAATAAGAGGAGTTACCTAATTTCTTGTATCCACTCCAAGTGTTGTCCCTTCGTAGCTACCATTTTATATTTGAACTATTTGTTTGCATAATATAATGATTCAGTTATGTGCTCATGTTCAAGCTCCTCTTCATCTTAGCATCATCTTCATTCTCATTCATCCTTACTGACACGCCCCTTTATCATACTCACCCACATTTTGATTTCCCCTATGGCTAGCCTAGTTATTTAGAGCCACCCCATAATTAGTTTAAATGTCATTTCCTTCTCCATATTTGTTGCTCAAGTTAAAATATTTTGTCAGTAATGAATTGTTATTGTTTTCTTTTTGTGATGTTTTTTATTTTTTGTGAATATGCTTGCTTGTGTAGACACAAAATCATGTACATACTACTATTTTACTATACCGCCAAGTATGTTGTTATATGTATGGATTTTGCGTAAGAAAATTATTCATTGGTGACACACTTTCTAGTCCATCCACTTGCTTTGATTGTTTATATTTGTACTTCTCTCTCACTTCTATCACTTTGGTACCCAGTTCTGGTCAGGTCAGAGGGATCCCTGTCTATCATTCTCTTCACATTTATCGTCATTCGTCTCTAGACATAGCGCCTAGTTTGGACACTAGCGCCCATGCGTTCCTGTCCTCTTTGTTCTTGTTCACATTTTTGACATTTATGGTCAGCCTTTTCAGTTTTCTTACTCCTATCCCGAGGTCCTAGTCAGCATGTCGTGTCACTAGTGTCAAAATTCAAGCAAGAGATCCCCATATATACACAACATACATACCATTATAAGGGCAGAAAATTTATCAAGGGCTATCTATCTACATATTATCAAAGGGACTAAATTTTTGGGCTTATTACTCTACATACACTGGATAGGAAGGGGAAGTCCCGAATTCCATCCACACATTTGCATTTTATCTAGCTTCTAGCTCACTATCTTGGTGTCATTGGCATAAGGGAAACCTAGGGACACTATTGCACACACACAGGCACATAGAACTACATGGAGTCTGAGATGTAGTACAACGCTTGGTTATAAGTTCACTATGTTAGGTGACCGTCGGTGTCAGTTCGACTCCCCATTTGCATCTTTCTTTTTTAGGATATGATGTAGTTTGGGGGTTTTGTAGGATATCATTTGTTTAGTAGGTTACCAACAATTTTGGTGATCATCCAATGACATAGGCTACTAACAACGAAAGATAACAAAACTTTAACAATGACACGGAAAAAATCAAGTTCCAACCCTCTGTGTAGTCATCACGGGTGCACCTACCGGAAGTCTCTAGCACCTATGTGCCCTTGCCTGTGCCTAGGAGCCCTCACCCTTGCCCAGGTGCCATTTTATAAGCCAGTCTACATATTCCATAATTTATTGGCAAGCATTCTCGACGCTCTGCCCAGCCTGTTCATCAATTATTCCAGCTCAAACATAATCTAAGATTAAGTGAAAATAAAATAAGTGCCCTATCTCTCTCATTTTCTTACACGATTGCATCTATAGAGTGCTTAACATTTGTATTATGTTGTATATCATTGTAGTGATTCTAAAAATTAGATTTAATATCCATATTTTATTAAATCATTTAGTGAACCCCTCTCTTAGAACTCCTTGCCCTGGGATCCACAAAACCCTAATGGCTAAAAATAGATCTTCCACTCCTAGGAAAGCTATGCATCATGAGAGTGCCAATCCTATCCTTAATGATGGTGTTGAGGTTGAACTTCTTGATCTTTATAGCAATGCTTGATTTGACATGACAATCTTCAAAAATTGCTTGATGCTAACGAACATAAAGTTCCTACTAGTTTCTCCAATTTTACTTGAAGCATTGTTTCTAAGGACCATTTTTTTTTTGGATGTAATCTTTGTTCTTCCATAGTCACCAAGGTCTTAGGAAATAAGGGATAAAATGTGCGGGATAATCCCTCACAGAATCGCAACAGTAGAAACTAATATGCAGAAAATATTACACATATGAAATAAAAGTGCAGAATAAAAATAACACAACACAAAGACACAATAGGCTTAACATGGTTCACCCAATTTGGGCTACGTCCACCAAGAATCACTTGCTCGTATGTTTATTACAAGGACTACTGATCTCTCAATACAATACCAGAGAGATCTGTTTGGAGCTATGCTCTACATGAGAACTCTACAGAATTCACACCCAAATTCATACACATCTGCAATGTTACATACATACCTACCATATGCACAAAACCACATAAGTCCAGACAATTTGCTTAAGCAATTTTACAAAAATATGGGTATCAAAACCATGGGCCAAAACTCGTCCCCTCAAACCCCTGATGGGTCAAAAATCTTCCTCCAACTCGTCCATGGAACTACTGATGCGCAAATTGAAATTCCCCAGGTATTAGTCCTTCCTCCGATTTCAAGGTCCTATAAAATCAACCTCTGGTTGACCAATGTGCCTCCGAATGTTCCATGCTAATGAACACTTCTGTTTGGACTTCAGTGTATGGAAGAGACTCTTACTTAGAAGCATTAATGTCATTCAACACAAACTCTTTGATGGATGTAATCATTGGCTTCCTCCATAGCCTCTAACACTCCCTCTAAAAGGCTTTCTACTCCAATCCTCGAAACCCTTCTAGTTTACCATTGCAACTCTTAATGATGCTAGCTATCACCATTACATGTCCTTGGTCTTGATCGTGTTACCATAGATCAAAATTGTGTTATTTCCAATGATGAAAATGTACATGTGCATGATGTTATTTATCATACTAGTCAGGATGAATGGAAATTTGTATCGCATACTTATATTTATTTTATGAAAATGTTTCTACTAATTGTAAAGATATATCTTATGATAGTTTTCTCCTACTTCTCTAGATGTTGATGACTTGATGAAATACTTACATGTGAAACTTTATCTGATATTGATTGATTATACTTCTGAACATGAACATGTTAGTGAGGATGTTACTTCTCTTAAGACTGTTGAATGTGAATTTTCTACTCCACTTTCATCTACTTCTAAGGTTATTTCTGGATGGAATTCATGATGATTATACCAATCTGACTAGCTCACCTCTTATGGTTTCTTCTGATACTAATTTTAGTATTTCTGTTTATATTCCATGTTCTTATCCACCTCTTTCCTCTTCTTCTTCTCTATATGATATTCATGTTACTTCTTCTATTCCTCCCAGTATACCTCCACTTATTTCTTATGCATCCACATCTAGTGTGCCCATAGCATCTTCATCTTCCACTTCTTCTTCTCACATTCCCATGATCACTCATAATGGAAAGCTTCAACCTCTCAATGTGCCTCTCACATTTTTTTTGATTCCTTCACATGATATTTATCACTAATGCATGTTTTTGTTACAATCTCAAGTTCAATCTCTCCCTCTAGTTGTAACCTCAAGTTCAATTTCTCAATCTTGAAAGAAAATCCTATTATGATTCTATTCATGGATAATTCTATTATATTCAGGGAACTCTCTTCATGGAAATCTTATTCCAAATAAAATTCACAATTCAACATTTCCTAAGGATTTTATCATGCCTACATTTTCATGTTCCAATGGCACTAGAAATCCATATCTACATCTTAAGCATTATCATTTAGCTATGGCTTCTTATTCAAATGATCAATTGTTACTAAAATCCTTCCATCATAGTCTTGTTGATGATGCTCTTCAATGGTACACTCATTTGCCTTTTGGATCTATTAGTACATATTGTGAAATGGAATATTCCTTCCTTCGACGCTTTATGCTTAACAATGGTCCTAGAGTCACATATGATCACTTACCTAGCTTGCATTAGGGAAAGAAAGAACCTATTCTAGATTACATTTTATGCTTCAATTCTTGCATGCATCAGTTAGTATTTCATCCCATTGATCTAGAAAAGAAATTTATCTTTTGTCATGGCTTGATTCCAGCATTAAAAGAGAGATTTCAATATGATACATGTGAATCATTTACACTTTTATGATATAAGGTCATTGATCTAGAACATGATTTAATTGTTACACATGTTATAGATCATCCTTCTACTTCTTCTATTGTTACAACTTATACTTCTTCACCTCTTCCATCTATTAAGCATCCTCCAAGGTCTCCATCTCCTCCACTTCGCAATCATGTTCCCTCCCCTCCATTGCATAAGTGTCCTCCATCTCTGCCACCGTGTCGCTCTCCACCTAAGTCTTCTCCACCCCCTACTCGGGATCCATTGCATTTCTCGCATGTTGTTAAGTCTCATGATGTCTTACATGCTTTTCTTGATAAGCACTTAATTTTATTTCCTTCTAATCAACATCTCCCTCCTCATCATCTTTACATCACCATCATGATCTCCTGTTATTACAATTTTCACTACATTAATGGCCATCGTGACAATGACTATTGTGCCCTTCATAACAAATTAAAATAATTAGAAGACAAGGGTGTCATTGCCTTTGGATCTCACTCTCATGAGCAGTCTATTTCTCCAATTTCACATATGCATGCTTCCACTTTAGTTCACTTGTCTCCTTCACCCACTTCTAAGGATATCATTCGTCCATCTCCTAAGACCATCATTCATCTGTATCCTCTACCGCAACATCATCTCATCTGCCTCACAATGCTACTACTTCACATTGGCTTCTTAAGTCATCAGTATCTGTTGTCTTACCACTTACATCTCCCATCATTGGCACTCATCTCCTCCAACATTCAGTTTGGCTATTGCACTCATGCTACTACCACTTCACATGCTTCCACCACTCCTTACAGGCCTCTTCATCTTTAGTAGGTGATTTTTCTCACCTCATTACCCGATGATGACACTTGTGTTTTTATGGTTCTTACATGATTGTTGAGGGATTTTTTACAATAAGAACCCTGCTCCATCTTTGTGCTACATGCTTCATTGATCTATCTATATAGCTTACACTATCAAACCACTTCCTGATGACGCACTCCCGTTCTATGGTTCATTCTTGATTTTCGAGGGGTCTTACTATAAATGAAACTCATTTTCTACGCATACGCCAGGGGGAATCACTATTCTTCTCCCCCCTCTTCATCATACTCAAACACAATCACATACATCATTATCTATCATTTTATATACCATGGATCATTCATTTTATCTTCTAAAAAATCACATACATTTATTACTATTTATCACATACTATTACATATTCATTCATATCTACATCATCAATTCTCAAGCAACATATATAATGGTCTATCACCATGCCATCATCCATGAATAACAATCATCATCCCATATACACATATACATCAACGCATATCACATATGAATATAATCATAGCACAATAATATACCATATATATATCATCCATACTATATATATCGAAAAAAATCATAGTTACAAAATACAATCACTGGGGGGCAAGCCCCCATCCATCCACTATATCACATATACATCATATCACCATCATCATTGTCACTATATACAATTGTGGGAGCTCTAGAACTAGATGCCTTGTCATTGCTTAATCTACATCATTAGTCACGGCCCCTAGATATCTCCACATGTCTACGTAAAATATCCACCTCGACCGACTGTTCCACAAATCAGCCTTGCAACTCTATATACTTCATAAAAACATCCTGCGCTAGGGCTCCTCTTCCTACATCCTCCCTAGTTCACTAAGTATATGCCCATGCCTCATCTCGCTTACTCGAAAGAATGGTACATGTATCTTCCTGCTATCACTAATGGCTTGAACAAGTGGGAATGCTCACCCACAATGATCGCCTACTCGGTCCAACATCCCACCTCCCATAAGCACATCCATAGGAAAATTTTGTGCCAATTTTTGAATCGATGTATTCCATGATCAAGGACCAATAAGACATCACTTGCAACCATCCAAGTGTACCATCATACGTTATCTACACGCTGATCACAAACATGATAAAATAATTAAGTGACAATCAACAACTAACAATAACCACTACTTACACTCTACTAGTGCCGTTGGTATGCAATCTCCATTGGAGGTAGGTGTGTTCCCCTCTACTCCTCCAATTGGTGGTGCACCTACCGCATATAAGACAACTGGAAACAATAGCACCCATCGGTGCACTGACCACCACTCGATGTAGGCCCGAGTAGTGTGTGTCGTGATCGATGATTGAGTGTCTTTTCCCAAATCCTTATGGTGATCTCCTGAATAAGTAATTTTATGCACAAGTGTTGGTTCCATTCGCATTCCACAGAGGGAGGCCATGAAGTAAATTTTGAAGAAACCCCAAGAAATAGTGTTCTACGAGATGAAGTTTCAAGTGAATATGAAAGTTTGTGGATAAGGGAACAACTTGATCTTGTAGTCAAGTTTCTAAGTTATATGCTAACTCCATACCTAATGGATATGCTAGGTTACTGATTGACCAATATAACAAGCATATGTCCCCTGAAAGTCACCAAACTATTGTCCAAAATATCACCCATACTATTTGGAAAATTTTATTCGATTCATAGACTCACGTAACTTCAAGAAAGACACCCACAACATGAAGGAACTTAGCGTTCTATGGAAATTATAAAATTTATCATTAAAAAAAGTTACAAAACCATTGCCAAAAAGGGACTTCACCGCTAACAAATATGCGACACTGCAAAGGAAGAAAAGTGAAGTGTGGGAATGTTAGAACAATTTGCGAGTAAATGCCACACAAGTTGATGCATTCAACGGAATAAAGAAAATCTGCACATCAAAGGAACCCATGGAATAATGAAATGGTTATTTTCAGTACAAGGAATATAAAAAAGACACAGAACAAAGAGTCCATGATACAAGGAAATATGCCATGGAACATAAAATACTCCACAGAATGTGGCATACTCTGTAAGAGGAGGAAAGATCAGGCCATGAATGGTGAAAATAATTGAGGAGTTAGACATTGTAAGCAGATCACAAAAAAGGTAAAAATGAAATCGCAGTTTGTCTAAGGTTCACTAAATAAAATATAAATATGTGGAGGACATGATCAAGGTAGTGGAACATAAATTTTTCGTGTAACAAAGTAAACCCACATCTAATTCAAATCAGATGCTCAACCACCCCAACAACCAACATTAAGTTTTGAGTGGTGTCATCCTCCTGCAGTGGTAATATGATGACGTGTGATTGGGGAAATGTTAGGTTCCCATACTTAGCCTACAAAATAATGGCAATTGGTACTTACTACCAACAGATTGGTTGAATTCTTTGATCACTGCATGTGATCTTTTCCCCCTTCCTCTCTCTCAAAATTTCTATATAGGTAAGTGCAAAATCAAATGCAAGGGATTGGATTTTCTACTAAGCCCAAGAGTTCTACCATTTTAATATCACAGTTTTTTCTCACATACCTCATTAATGCAATTGTGAAGGTTTCACACACCTCAACTCAAATAGATCTAAATGGATAATTTCTTGATATTTTATGCAAGTGTGATCTCTTTCCTTTGAATACATTATATTTCAGTCCTCTTTCCTGCCTTCAGTCTTATTTTATTCATTTCTTTCAAGTTTTGTTTACATTGCCTTGGATCTTTGCATGTATTGTTATATGTGTCTTTGGGTATAGAATCGAACCATATTCTAGTTTGGTACATCACCTTTCTCTATTTTTAACATTTCTCTCTCTCAACCATAATCTCTTGGAATATTTACAATATGATTAGATATGGTAGGTGCTAGTTAGTTAGTCATAGCGAGTTAGGATAGAAGAAGCCAACCTTATTTGGAGATTGACCTCAAAATGTGTCATTGTCCCAAACTTTGGATGTCTTTCCATATTTCATTGAGGTGTTAAATTTGGTAGATTCAACAAGGGTGTAATCTCAAGTGACAACAATAACATTTACAATAGAAGAAAGATTGTGAGACACCTCAATTTGATGTACATCCATCTGAGAAAACAATGCTTGTGAAACATCTTGAACCTCACCACCAATTAAATAAATTGGTGGGAAAATAACATGTGGTAGAATACTTGGAATAACAAAAAAACACCAACTTTTGACATAATAATTGTGGGCAAATCAATACTTGGGACATTAAGTGAAATAGAAGAAACTTGAGGAAATAATTCATAAGATCTATATACAGGTGTAACACTTTAAACCTCACCACCAGCGAAAGCTTTACATAAGATTTTTGAAAATATGTAAAGCATATTATTGGTGATTAGGCTTATAGCATTTTGTGAAGGCGTAATTAATTAAAGCCTTATTATTATCTTTTTTATGCCTTTTGAGCCGATTTATATTGTATCAAAATTATTTTCGATTTGGCTAGTGAGCCATTTTTGTATGCAACGAGCCAATGATTCAGAGAGCCATTGAAATTATAACCAATTAAGCTATCGAGAAGCCATGGAACCTTTCGACAATATTGTATGACGCTGGAGACCCTGCGTGTACGTCGACATTATTACAAAGAGGCCAGAAAGCCCATTGTGATCACACCATTGCAAAGACACCATTAGAGCTTGTGTACAGAAATTGTCATCGTAGAGGCCATAAATTCCCATTATAGAGATATTGTAGCCAATATACAAGTGAGTCACTTAATGAGATGGATGGAGCTAGGAGGATGCAGAGATTGATAGAGCCCGAGCTAGAGCCGAGTTACCTGTAGCCAATAATAGTTGTAAATAGCCAGTTTCATGAATTATGAGCCAATAACAAGTACCAATAGCTTGAGCTAGTGGCATGAGCCATTAACTAGGTCATCAGACACAACAAATTGAGATTTGATTGATGTAAGAGTTATTTTCTACACCATAATATACCGGTTCATCATTGAGCGTACTCAGATACGTAGCCTGAATCATGTTAACTCTATTATCAATTCTGGTGTTGTATTTTGTGGTGTGTTTTCATTCACTTGCTATTTTACAATATAATTATGACAATTTAATCATAAATTGAGAAAAAATTAAAGTATTTAGGGGAACGGCAAAACTGAGTTAGTTTTTATAACCCTCGTTTTTGAATCATGAGATATGTTATATATGAATTGAGTCTTCTACTTAGTATAAATATATTTGAGGTATCCCTGTTGAAGTGGAATTCCCATATTGGGAGATTGTGGATTTTTTCCTTCCTTAAGGGGTATTGCATGGTGTTTTTCCACCTTAAGGGAATTATTCCATTTCTAAATATATTGAATATTAGGGCATCTTGGCCCATTTCTATATATTATTTTGATTATTCATTTATTATATGTTAATATCTTATCAAGTGGTATTAGAGCATTGATTTGGGCTAAAATTGGACTAAAACCCTAATTTTGAAGATTCATAAATATCTTAGATATGACAATTTTTTTACAATTTGTTTACTGGAGTTTCAAAACATTTTAAGGAGGATACAATCCAAATTTCATAATTTTTGAATTATTTTGACGAAGTTATTACAATTTTAGTGTTTTTGAAAAATTCACTCCATAAGCTACATTTTAAGTTTTTTTCTAACTTTTTTACATTTTTAGAAATATCTCAAAATTTTAATTAGGGTTTAGTATATGTGTTTTCTAATTTGAGGTTGACATCTTTTCGAAATTGGAGGGTCAAATCTTAGTCAAAAAAGTTTTTTCTTGAAGCCCTATTTTTGGCAAATCACGGGGTTGAAATATTTGTATAGAGATAGTGATATTGATGTTAAAGAATGGTGTGATAAATTTAAGGAAAATTATTTCTCATATGACATGATATACTTTCATTTGTGTTTTTTTCTTGCTGGTCCAATATGGACTTGGTGCTTTTTGTTGACACATGAGAGGTCAACTTGGTCTTGGGAGGAACTATAACAAGTTTTCTTAGCTAGATGGAATAAAAAAGAAGAATACAAATAAGATGAAAATAAGGATGATGTTGGAGTCTATGATGAAAATGAAGAAGATGATAAATAATAAGAACAAGAAGATAAATAATAATAATAATATTATTATTATAAAGAGGATAGAGATGATGCATAAGGAGAGGTAGAGGATCATGACAAAGAAGTATGAGATATGGTTGCAAAAAATGTACCTCCAAAATAATGCTCCTCAATATTTCAGTTTCAAGGGTGTATTTAAATGAAAAAGGTAAATTTTCTTATAAAACCTAACAAAAATTATAACTTCATTGACATGGATGTATCTCAACATATACATGTTCAAGAAAAAAATATAAATAATCTCAAGTGGATGGTAACAAGATTAAACTTTTTGAATTTGATGCTCTCTATGGACAAGTATGTTTTGCATTAATTTTGTTATGATTTGGATATGGATGCTTCAAATATTGTTCTTGGATATCCTTGGTTCAAGACATTGAAAATAATTAAAATTAATGTGCAAAAGAAGTTCATGAAGATCTGATACAAGATAAATAAGGTCATCTTATAAGATATCAAACGTATTGAAAAATAAATAAGGGTCAAGGTTGAACATAAGGATGAATCTTAAAATGAAGAAGAAGATAATCAAGAAGGATTATAAGAATAAAAAACATCATTTGAATAACACCATGAAAATAAAAATTCATCTACTCCATAGAGAAAAGAACTAGAAGTCAAAAAGGTGGAAGAGGAAACAAAAGCAGAAGAAAAAATGTGGAGAGAGAGAATCACTATGGTTATACATGGCATCATTAGAGCACTAAATAGGGAATTATAAGAATAGTTACTATGGCACTCCATGGAAGCCTAAGAGGAGCAAATATAAATATATGAGTAGCACAGTGGATTATAGAACCATGTTTATATATGTACCACCCACTAAGATCACATATGGGTGGTTGCATGATCGAGCATGGTAATACGTGTGTAATGATTTAAAGCACACTCATTACATTCTCAATTCTCATGTTTCGGGGAAAAACATATCAACGAGGGAGCACATTATGCACCTTGGAATATGATATTATAATGTAGATGGGTTTATGGATATTATAACATGTGGAACAACCCCCCTTAGTTAGTTATATGGGGTCACATGGTAACTTATGAAATCATTACATGATAATTAGTCAACCAATATTGGTATTAGGTATTACCCATCCATTAAGAGTAATGTATGCCTATTTAAAGGATATGTATATCATTAACATATATATTATGTGTGAGTTGAGTCTTCTACTTGGTAGAAAGATATTGGAGGTATCCCCATCAAAGTGGAATTCCTTTATTGTGATATTGTGGAGTCATTCCTTCATCGAGGAGTATTTTATAGTGTTGGCCCACCTTAAGGATATTCTTCTAGTTCTAAATAAATTGAATATTAACACATATTGGCCCATGAATATATCTTGTATTATGCTAATCTTCATTATATTATTCATTCATTATATGTGAAGATCTTATCATGGTGTAAGGATATGGTAGGGTGTGAGTGAGTAGGTTCTATAAACAAAGTATGTGGTATAGGAAGACTCCTAAATTTTAAAAAATTGTCTTTGAATTTTTTAGAGTTATTTAGAAAGGGTGTTATGATGCTTAAAATAGATATTTTGAATATTTTAGTAAATAAACGAGAGTTAATAAAAGATGCCAAGGAGCATAGGATGCAAAATAGAAGAATAAAGAGTGTTCCAAATGATCTAATATTTGCCTTAGAACTCAATGCACACAAAAATAAGATGTATTTAAATAAGTATGCAATTTTCATCATTGGGTAGAAATAAAGAGGGAAAGTACCAATAAAATAAAGGAATCAATGTAAACTGAGAGGCTAGAAGAATTATCAATTTCTAAAAAATAGAAGGATGGAGGATGAATCAATTAGTGTCAAGAGACAATGTACATAAAAAGTAAATAAACAAGCAAATATGTACAATAAAATGCATCACTGAGCTAACATAGGGATTGGATATGGATGTTAACACATAATCCCATAAATATAGTCATGTGGTGGTCGTACACCAATCAACCCAAATGTATGTAAAAATGAATCAATATATGTCACTGTGATAATTCCAAAGATAATCATGAGCCATATAATTACTTGAATCATTCACCTTATAAACACAATCTAATGTGTATACTATGTAGCTCTAGTAGTATTAGGATTCTCATGTACCATGACTTGTGGTATTCATTGTATGATTGGAGATTCTCGGGTGATTTTCATTGAATGCATGAAAATTTGTTTTTCAAGTCTACTTTACAAATTATATGAGTAAGTGATCGGGGTTAGACTCAAATTGTTTGTTGCTTAAGTACCCATTTCTGCAAATATTTCTATTTTTATGTGTCATGAATCTTGTTATATTGATGATTATGTTGTGGATTATTTTTGATATTATTCTTGACAATGACATGGTCATTGTCATAACCCAAAGGGAAATGACACAAAATAATCCCTCTTGTATCATTCAAAGTGAGAATAACTACAACATACCCCCTCCCCCTTTATTTCTAGTACACATTGCTCGGAATTATGATTTCATTGATCGACTTAAGAATGCACATGCTGAGATTTCTATTCTTGAACTAATGAAGAGGCACATTGTGTAAACAGACATACTTATGTATCCTTTCATGATACTATGATGCAAGAACATCTACGTTCACATGCAATCTTGCATCAGCCAAAAATAGTTAGAGTAGAATTTATGTTCATACATATTCTTGAGTATCAAGTTGATAGAATGATCTAGAAAGGTCCACGATATTTTTTGAAATCTAGATAAATCCTCCTAATATTGAAGAAACCTATATCCTATGGTGTAAAGTTGGAATGATGATTTTCTATTGAAGTGTATTACATAAAAATGAATGGAATGCACACGTTTATTGTAGCACCTTCAAGTTATACGTACACATTCCTTAGGATGATGAAAAGCTTGCAAACCTTGACATATACTCACAACATTACATAGATGGAAAAAGGATGACCTGTTGAAAAGGGGTACCATCAAGACATGTATGGAAATATGTACCATATTTTTAGGGGCTTACATTAAAAGTATAAGCTTATCTTGATACCATGAATTTACATATGAAACCAAAAGTTCATTCTATTTTTTCATATGCAATGCTTAAAGATATTATGCATATATAGGATTCTTGTGTAACAATTTGCAAGGTTCTTAGATAAGTGTAAATGATTTTTTTATTGGTTGCATCAAGTTTACAGGTGGAATATGAAAACGACTCTCCTAACTTAGTATTGTAACCCACGAGTGAAAATATGTTTATATTGAGTTTGGCTATGATATGCGTCATTTGGGCCGTATACTTCATTTTCTATTTACAAAAACATTGAATATGTTTATGGGTAGGATGCTCTAGGGCCTAATATTGTAAATAATTAATCGTGTGTATGTATAACCACATCACTACATTTTTAGAAGGTATTCAAGCCACAAGATAAGAAATTAAGTTTTGGACTTGTGTGCGGTGGTTTAAAAACTCCATAGAAAAATAGTTTGGTGCAATTTTAAGGAGTGCTATAAATAAGAGATCCATGCACATGTTTAAGAAGGGATGTTAGGATTGAATAACTTACAAAAAATATAGTGTTGAGTTTTTTGTAAGACTATGGGATTTGTCTGTGTTATTGATGTAATAATATAGAATTGGTGGTGTATGAATTGATAGAGTAATTTCCTATTGTTTATTAATAAATATATTGTTTTTACTATAAAAATATGATGTGTATGTGTGTTATCTATTTAGGCTATATGGTCTATGACACCATTTCATTAAGACTTGTAAACATGATCACATCAATTGGTATCAAAACAAGGCAAACCTATGGGATTGATAAAGTGAATATATGAAGTTATCCATATTTTCAAGGTTGGTAGAGAATACAATAAAGTAAGTGGTGTGATTCTTGTACCTAGTTTACAAATAAGTGTAATAGTAGATCCCACCTAGAGAAAATATGCTTCCAAGAAGAGTAGGGTGAGCAGGTGCATTAGTCAATAACATGGTTATACTACTTTATGATATCGTATAAGTGTTACAAAAAATTCACATCAAATTGAATGTAA